>OX104122.1:35360852-35960852 GCA_944474755.1 Limnoperna fortunei
GTCTGTATGTGGGGGGGGGGGGGGGGGGGGAGTTAAATAATTAACGTGCTGCGAACTGTATCCAAACAAAATAAGGCAATACAAGAAGGTTGCTACATTGATGTATTAATCATGGACTTTTATAACATGTTATTAAACAATAAGGGAATTATCAAAAAGAAACTTTGCAATTAGAGCTCCATCTCCTGTCAGCACGTGAATGACGACGGACGCAAAGAAAGAAGATAGGCATTAATGGCTTTAAAAATCATAGAGTTGACAATAAACATATTTAAATTATCCCCAATTAAAAGCTATATTTCAGAATATGAAGACCACAATGGTAAATTAAAAAAAAAACCTTTCTAATATATACATCTGTCATGGGTTTTTTCTTGCGATGTAGTGTATATATTAACTCGAAAACAAATTAGTTTACATTTTAAAATTTCAAAACAGGTCATTAAAAATAATTAATTTCATAAGCAAATATTACTTACATGCATCAATATTCATTACAGTTTACTATTTTATTAATTTGACTATCTTTTAAAATGGGAACCTCTAAAATATTTTAATTAGAATTGTATTAACATGAACACAACATTCAATTTAATCTAATGTCAAATCAGTAATGTGTATATTTTATCCAGGTTCGGGGGTGGGGGAGGGGGGTGGGGTGAGATATACTGTATGGGTTATTGAGATCCAAATAATTAATTGCAACGGAGCCATCAGTGAATTTTACACTTAATTCTATGGGCTGTGCGTGTATAGTAAACAAATTGTGTTATCGAACTACTGGTGTCTCATGTAAGTGTCATGTGGCGTCCCGAATATTACCGATGACCTAATTACCTTTGTGTAGGATCATTTGTACGACAATAATTTCACGATAGAGAGAGGGAGAGAGAGAGTGTGCGTGTGTCAGTCGGTCAAATCAAGAAAATATGGCGTAAAATAAATCACCGGCGTGATAATTGTTTACAGATAATATATAGATGATCAACAAAGCAAATATAATTCTACCCCATAAGAAATGCGTAAAAAATTGCAAATTTCATTATCAGTCCTAAATACCATAATCTTTTGCATAAAAATCCTTTTTAAAGTTTAATTACGACCACCAATTGTTTTAAAACAACAGACTTCTGGTAAAATAATTCAGAAATGCAAATAGGGATACTTTTCAGAGTATACTATAGTAGATTGTTCGAACGCAGAATTTTTTACTATTTTTGTCCAATCAGAATGCAAGTTTGTCTTCAATTATAGTATGTTACCATAGGTAAGCGTCTTTTAGTTCAAAGGTCACAATTCGAAAATATACCGACTGCGTCGGAAAAAAAGTTATTAATTTTGTTATTGCTTATTACCGTCCTTCAAGTAACATTTCAGACTTTACTCGGCAGTTGAAATGTACAAGTCAATTAGTCCTTGAGGACTTAAGTCTGGGCATGTGTTGAGTAGGACTATGTTTCGACTGGAACTGTGATAAGCCAATTCAGCATTGTATGAATATTATTAATGATTATTTTCTGTAAAATGCTTCATAAAGTTACTATATATTTAATAAACATCCGGTTGATTGACGTCCTGTGGGCGTTATTTCAACTACATATAGGAAAAGAATATGCCAACAACCACAAATAAAACAAGAAAAGATATGGTTGTAACCATATCGGGGAAACTCAGTTAAAGTAATTGGAGGATTAAAACAGGAAGTCATTTTGTATTGTAATATCTGATAAATTTCCTATAATAAAAATAGAAATTGTGTAATTAATACTATAACCAACAATAACAATAATTATTCAGATGAGAGCAGATTTAATGTGCATTTATGATAATAGTACGAAATAGTACGAAATATTTATTTGTTCAACTCATTTACAATAAATGGTTATGACACAAAATCACGTGCTCATAATGTCATGAATACAACAATCGTTCACCTAGCCAGCTTGATCGCGTAAGAATATATGAACAGAATTATATTTTAATTCAAATGCAAAGAACAAATGTATTACATTTCGAAATACAAAACATACTGTTTTTCACCTGAAAAATAATCAAAACAATATTACAGATAGAAGTTTCTTACTTCGGTAAATGTAAACATCGAACTATATTTTCGCGCAATACTTCAGTAAACCGGACCCGAAATTAGTTATAACCCCATGTGTGATACAATGCAATGATTTGAGTTATGACAATGCGAAAAATGCGCTAGACCAATTTGTTTGTTTGTTTGTTTGTTTGAATTTTGTTTAACGCCACTTTTAGCCATTTTTCAGCTATATCATGGCGTCCAGTTTTTATTGAGGGAAGGAAGCCGGAGTTCCCGAAGAAAATCCCGACCTTCGGTAGGAAAACTGGCAATCCTTGTCAATAAAGATTGGAGTCGAACGCACTCTGCCCGCAATCTCAGTGTTGACAGACCACATGATCAATAGTAGACGAACTACCTTAACCACTCGGCCACCGCCCGCTAGACCAATCTGAAAGGAAATTTTAACTACCACAAAAATTGTAGAGTTTGGAAAGTACTCTTTCTGTTATAGTAGCTACAAAGCGACATCTGCACATGAGGATGGGCTCACGTTTTCACCACCAGAGTATAAGGAAACCATCTTTGCACCTGGGCAACAATACTGTAACTGTCATTTGATGGGTGGCATATTTATGTTTTTTTTTTCGTTCAGACGACCAGATGATATTCCCTTTGTCTTTACACACAATTTATTGCCTTTAAATAGGCTAATTTTGAAATGTGAACGGTAAATTTAATAATCAAAACAGTAATTTTGTAATTGGACCAGTATATATATATATATATATATATATATATATATATATATATATATATATATATCCGCTGGATAGATATATTATATGGTTGTCACAATACTTAGACGTTTGTATATAATTTACTTACTGTGACTGCATGACAAGTAACTTTGTCATCCTATATAATATATACAAAAATGCTGAATTAGATTACTGTCAGATTAATACGTATTGGTTACGAAAATTCCATCGTCACACGCTAGTACACATGTACTATGTCTATGATTCACCCCGGTTAATGAAGCTATATTTTTATATAGCGGATTTGGCCGAGGGGTCTAGACCGCTGGACATAGTGCAGGCGAATTGGTGCCACAGTGTCACAACGGTGTGAGTTCGAATCCCGCTGAGGGAAAGCAAAAATTTGACAGTGTTAAAAATCTAATTCAAACAGTGTTGGGCTTAATTGGTAGACGTATATATAAATATTTGATATTAACCCTGTATTTCTGATGTTTCAGAAATCCGCTGGATAGATATATTATATGGTTGTCACAATACTTAGACGTTTGTATATAATTTACTTACTGTGACTGCATGACAAGTAACTTTGTCATCCTATATAATATATACAAAAATGCTGAATTAGATTACTGTCAGATTAATACGTATTGGTTACGAAAATTCCATCGTCACACGCTAGTACACATGTACTATGTCTATGTCTAAGATTCACCCCGGTTAATGAAGCTATATTTTTATATAGCGGATTTGGCCGAGGGGTCTAGACCGCTGGACATAGTGCAGGCGAATTGGTGCCACAGTGTCACAACGGTGTGAGTTCGAATCCCGCTGAGGGAAAGCAAAAATTTGACAGTGTTAAAAATCTAATTCAAACAGTGTTGGGCTTAATTGGTAGACGTATATATAAATATTTGATATTAACCCTGTATTTCTGATGTTTCAGAAATCCGCTGGATAGATATATTATATGGTTGTCACAATACTTAGACGTTTGTATATAATTTACTTACTGTGACTGCATGACAAGTAACTTTGTCATCCTATATAATATATACAAAAATGCTGAATTAGATTACTGTCAGATTAATACGTATTGGTTACGAAAATTCCATCGTCACACGCTAGTACACATGTACTATGTCTATGTCTAAGATTCACCCCGGTTAATGAAGCTATATTTTTATATAGCGGATTTGGCCGAGGGGTCTAGACCGCTGGACATAGTGCAGGCGAATTGGTGCCACAGTGTCACAACGGTGTAAGTTCGAATCCCGCTGAGGGAAAGCAAAAATTTGACAGTGTTAAAAATCTAATTCAAACAGTGTTGGGCTTAATTGGTAGACGTATATATATATATATATATATATATATCGGTATAGATTTCGCGTTTTTATATTCAGGACAATTTCAGGTAATTGTTATACATAAACACGTTTCTGTTTGAATGATTATTTTACGACCACTTTCAACTTTTTAACTAAATTTTATGCAGTTTTTTTTTAACTGGGAAAGGGATCAAGAGGTATCTGGTATAAGTCCGGACTTCCGAAAGAAAAACCTGACAATTGTAGTCAATCCTATTCGAGCTCACCTGGAAACTTATTCACGAAGCCTCCGTAAAGTTTATTTAAAACGACTATAACTATCATCTCGTGACAATAATGATCGATTTTAAACACGATACCGTTAAAAAATGATGACACTGTCACTGACTGTCGAAAGATATCAAGATCGACCATGTCTGACTGTATATGCAACTTCTATTTGACATCAAAGTGCCGGTAGTGATTCACTCTCGCTCTGATAGATTACGAGTAATGGGACTAAATTCGTACCCTCGCCAAAAAAAAAAAAATCGAGGGTACGATTATTCGTTCTGTTTGGAGTATTTCACGATTTATAGGGCAAGCTACATGTGTTTATTGCATTCGTACCTTTATATAAAAAATCTAGATGATTATAAATCATCCTCACAAGTCAGGGTTTCTGTGGACACATGTGGACACAGAAACCCTGACTTGTGAGGATGATTATTAATTTGACTTGATCGATAATTTTCAATTTTATTTTTTGGGTTGTTGCACAATTTATACTTACTTAAGCTTTGTATGTGTATGCAGTTTCTATTCTTCACATAATATAATGTATATATTGCTTGCTTTTAAAGGAATTCATAAGATGATTTGATAATAGTAATGCATTTTAAAATTGTGTAGTTTTACGTAATGCTAGAACGAATAATCAGACACTCGCTTTTTTGTTAATCCGACAAATCACAAAACTAACTTCGGATTATATGGCAGTTAAATTCGGCCTAATGCATTACGTTCCCATCATGCATCACCATCAGCCCAATGATAAAGAAGTATTTCTAACTTGTGACCACTCATCCAGAAAGCCTTGATCGATCAATTTCAGTATTGTTTCTGGATTATTTCACAATAGGGTAGAAAATGGAACCTTAACGTAGACCAGAGGCTCTTAAGAGCCTGTATCGCTCACCTGATTTTATAGGCAATGAAGATGGCATTTCCCTGATGTTAAACTAAGTCCTGTAATTTTCAATAAACTTTAAATAGGACCATCCAAACAATATTACTAGAAAGCTTTGTTTCATTGGTTAACCGGTTGTATAGAGAAGATTTTTTTTATTTGCCCATAGGGTCCAATGTTAAACTAAGTCCTGCGGCGGTGGCAGCCATTTTGAATTTCCAATTGCCATAAAAAACATAAACTTTATAAAGGACCATCCAAACAATATTGCTAGTAAGTTTTTGTTTCCATTGATTAACCTGTTTCAGAGAAGAAGCCTTTAAAAAATTTTTCCCATAGGGTCCTATGTTAAACTATGTCCTGCGGTAGCGGCCATTTTGAATTTCCAATTGCCATACAAAACAAAAACTTTATAGAGGACCATCCAAACAATATTGCTAGTAAGTTTTTGTTTCCATTGATTAACCGGTTTCAGAGAAGAAGCCTTTAAAAACTTTTTCCCATAGGGTCCTATGTTAAACTAAGTCCTGCGGTAGCGGCCATTTTGAATTTCCAATAGCCATAAAAAACATAAAATTTATAGAGGACCATCCAAACAATATTGCTAGTAAGTTTGTTTTGATTGGTTAAACAGTTTCAGAGAAGAAGCCCTTTTAAACTTTTTTCTCATAGGGTCGAATGTTAAACCAAGTCCTGCGGTGGCGGCCATTTTGAATTTCCGATTGGGATAAAAAACATTAACTTTATAGAGGACCATCCAAACAATATTGCTAGTAAGTTTTGTTTCCATTGGTTGACTGGTTTCAGAAAAGAAGCCTTTCAAACTTTTTCCCATAGGGTCCTATGTTAAATTAAGTCCTGCGGTGGCAGCCATTTTGAATTTCCAATTGCCATAAAAAACACAAACTTTATAGAGGACCATCCAAACAATATTGCTAGTAAGTTTTTGTTTCCATTGATTAACCGGTTTCAGAGAAGAAGCCTTTTAAAACTTTTTCCCATAGGGTTCTATGTTAAACTAAGTCCTGCGGTGGCGGCCATTTTGAATTTCCAATTCCCATCAAAAACACAAACTTTATAGAGGACCATCCAAACAATATTGCTAGTAAGTTTTGTTTTGATTGGTTAAACAGTTTCAGAAAAGAAGCCCTTTTTAACTTTTTTCCCATAGGGTCCTATGTTAAACTAAGTCTTGAGGTGGGCAGGTGGCGGCCATATTGGTTTACCAATCAAAATAAAAAACACAAACTTTGTAAAGGTCCATCCAATGAACATTATGGCCAAGTTTGGTTTCAATTGGCCAAGTGGTTTCAGAGAAGAAGATTAAAATGTAAAAAGTTTACAGACGCCGACGACGACGACGACGACGACGACGCCGACGGACGCAAAGTGATAACAATAGCTCACATGACCCTTTGGGTCAGGTGAGCTAAAAATGAGTAAATCTTGAACATTATTTTTTAAATTTACGTAGGTTTTGTTTTGACGATTTCGAAATCTCAAATTCTCGCGCACGAGATGGGCAAAGAACGAGGCGTGTGTGTGGGGTGGGGGAATATGTAATTGCATATTAGATGTGCCTTGTTTACTTACTACTATTTATTGCTCATTTTATAACTGACACAGAACTGTGACGAAAGTTAAAAATGAAAGACAAATAAAAGACCCACATAATAAGCCGCGAAAATTCTATTTCAGATTATGATTTTTATACGAAAATTTAAGAAATAATTCACGGAGGCTGTGGTTCATCATTGTTTTACCACGGGGTGACCATTTATGTCGTATTATTTTTTCCCGAGCGATAGCGAGTGATAAAATAACGACATAAATGGTCATCCCGTTGTAAAACAATGATAAATCACAGCCTCCGTGAACTATTTTTATTCTAATAAGACAATTAGAGTGCATTTATAATATTTTCGTAACTATAGGAAACATCATTTCCGCCATAAACTGGCTGTTCCGTCAATGTAACACACAATATATTGCAACGGATAAATATAGCGCGTGTCGCTATTTATAAGATTTGTACGTCATATGCAATAGCTTTCCGGTGGGAGTTACGGTTTTGTATTGGAACAGCTATTTAAAACACGCCCTTCTCAGCGCGTGTTGCTTATAGATAAATCATTTTTTTTACCACAGTTGTGGTCTCAAAGCCTTTAAAGCACGTCATATTAGAATAGATTATTAAACAGGTATGGTATTTAAAAAACTGATGTCTAAACCTGTAAAAAATGTCATAGAAATTAGAAAGGACAATAAATTTCTCAATAATAAAAAGCACAAAAGATATGGATTTTTATTTAATTCGAGATCTAAAAATTTTTATGTAAAAGCAAGTTATTAGATACTTATAGAATGAGATGAAACATACCAATAGGATCGTATATGAGGTCCTTTAAACTAACACAATTAAAAAAAAGCTACCCCCCCCCCCCGCACCACGTGACTATGGGATTTCGAAAACGTCAACATAGTTTTATTGGTAAACATTTGTCTTTCCAACATTTTCGTTTTTTATTACGGTTCTCTTCTCAAAGTTGAGATATTAAGATGATTATTTCTTGCCTTCAACAATCGTCTATATTTGTTACCCTTTACAGGATATGACGAAAGTTTAAATAAAACAAATACCGATACAGCTATAATATATAAATCGAACATCTCTGGCTATGGGAGTAACCCATATCTTTTCTTGTTAGCTGGGCAGTTATCACTGTCCTGATAATAACCTTCTTGAAATACAACTGTGACCTTTGTACATGAATACAATTTATCGCTGTTTTCACTGGCTTCTAAAGCTCTTGCGATTGCTTTTTATTGTTCTACTGTTAGATCTTTACCTCTTTCTAATAATTTACGCCTGAGGTGTGTGGAATAACATAAAAAAAAACTACGTAGAAAAATTGAAGAATTAAAGGAAATAACTTTAAAATTATTCGGGTAACAAACTGGTCAATAGTTTCATAAGGCATTTGTTTCATTGCTCGGAATTGTAGTCCGAGAATCCTCTGCGTTCCAACTCTCTTTTAGACTTTTCACATTGTATAATACGCGTAGCGGATTATATTGTGCACAACGGAAATTATGTTATCCCTCGATGGAGAAAATATTTTGTGTAGTTAATACTTATAAATAAATTCAAACAATATCTAATAAACTCAATAATTTTATTTTTGTAACTGGACATTTTTGAAAAAAGACTTTAACACAAAATCTGTTAGTTTCCCGTGGAGTATATGACGTCAAAGGGTGCGTATCTCCATGACGATCAATTTTTTCCATCATCTGATAGAAATTTTCCAGCCTAACAAAAGTCAGTATTCTCGCAACATTTATCATAACTCAAATCATTGCATTGTATCACACGTGGGGTTATAACTAATTTCAGGTACGGTTTACTGAGCTATTGCGCGATAATATAGTTCGATGTTTGCATTTACCGAAGTAAGTACTTTCTATCTGTAATATTGTTTTGATTATTTTTCAGGTGAAAAACAGTATGTTTTGTAGTGCGAAATGTAATAATTTTGTTCTTTGCATTTGAATAAAAATATAATTCTGTTCATATTTTCTTACGCGATCAAGCTGGCTAGGTGAACGATCATATTGTTGTATTCATTACATTATGTGCACGTGATTATGTGTCATAACCATTTATTGTAAATCACGTGTTGTAAATATGTTGATCGTACTATTATAATAAATGCACATTAAATCTGCTGTCACCTGAATTTAATTATATAATTAACGCATTGTAAATATGTCCAATATTATATTGTCCCTGTAATGGTGTATTAAACAATTTTCGTGATGTAAACAGTTAATATTCCATGGCTGCCTGTGCTGCTGCAGCTGATCATCATGATGTCCTAACAGTAAACACGATTTACACATGTACATCTTGCAAAATAAAATAATACATAAATCAATGTATTCAGAATTTCGAATATTTTTAAAACAAACGAAAACCAGTCCTTTATCCCAATTCGGATTGCAGATTTAACAAACGGTACAAATGTAAATAATTTGGGACAAAGATGGCGTTGATGAGGTCTCATTCCATCGTAAATGTTAAAGAAAAACATGTCGTCAAACTTTCAAGTCGAATATTTATTCAGTGAACACTGAAAGTCTCAATAAATTATTTCTTGTACAGAAAATGTATCAATGTCGATGTTTTGGAGACGGAAGGTTCACCCAAACGTGACATTTGAGTTTTGACCTTGCATACATTACTTTTAATAGTTGTGTACAGTACTGCTCAAATTTACCATGTCGCTTTCTTGCATCAAGTACTTTTGAGTTTATAAATAATCATTAAACACACCGGGAAAATATTCTTTTGATGATTTTTCTTATTAATAAATTGTTGTATTGTATGAAGACAGAAATATAGTCTCGACAAAAGTTGTTATTTGTTACAAAATATGTGGCCTTGATTGTATGTCGCCAAAAACCTATTAATGTATGTAACAAAACTCCTGAACATAACTGAAATACTGCTCGCTGGACATAAAGCAAACATCCATCCAAACAATCAATCTATTTTCTCTATAAAGCATGACCAATACGTTTATTGACGTTCTTTTATTGGTTTTAGATCAAGTTGAATCCAATTATCATCATAACAAATGCTTATCTATGTTTCATTTAAATTGTTGTCAGCAACGAATAAAACAGCGAAATTTATTGCGTCACGTTTAAGAAATTAAGGTCCGTAACACCGTTTGTGCACGCTGAAACACTAAAGACATTTAAATAATGTGTCATAACTGCTAAAATACATTGAAAAGCACTTCAGAACATGATTAATATATTACTTATATTTAGCACCTAAAGGCAAAATAATTTAAAATGCAGTGCCTTTATTGTACGTAACATATAATGTACGTAATGTTAATGTATGTAACGGTAATTTACGTTACATTACATGTGATGTTATATGTTATTTTCCATTACACTATTTATTGTAGATGAGTTTGAGCCAATAAAATTATTTATATTTGTATTTGTATTGTATTAATCTCTCATATTACAATACAAAATGGGTTCCTGTTTTAATCCTCCATTTACTTTAATTGAGTTTCCCCGATATGGTTCAACCATATCTTCTCTTGTTTATTTAAAAAGACATCATTTATATGACGCAATTCCCATTTCTAATATGAACACGTACTAACGGTTAGCAACACTCGTATATATGGCTTAGCAACGCGCGGGTATATTGGTTTTGTAAACGAGTAATAAAATGACTAATAAAATTCCAGGAACAATTCTGATTAGGGATAAATTAAAGTCTTACCAGATATACTTAAACAGACAGCAGGTAAAGGTTTATCTTCTTGACATGTCTGCCACAAGCCAAGATTAGCATTGTCATTTTTCCACCAGTACGGAGTAGCATATCCAACCAGATGTAAAACAAAGGATGCTATTGTTGTAAATAGCCCTATAATTATCATTGGTGCTGTGTCTCCAAATATTCCCATTATAACAACACAAGTAAAATTATTGCGGCTCAAAGTAAGAATCCGTTATACGATTGTTTATGAGTTTGACTTCTGGAAATTCAACATTTACAGGAAATCTAAAGTAGGTCAGTGAGGGCGTCTCAAACACGTGGTCTCATACACATGCAACACGTCAAGTAACAATTCACATGACTATAAACAGTGATTACCATATATTAGTTACATTATTTGAATCATTTATAGCCGTTTATGTGGTGTGGTTTAAGTTGTTTTAAAGGTTAAAAGGGGGTACAACAAGGGATGTTGGTTATTCTTCAATTTGTTTAGGCTCATACACAATGGATAATAAAATATAGTAACTAAAGATATTTATTAGTAATATATTTA
The DNA here is from genome assembly GCA_944474755.1 of Limnoperna fortunei. Lineage (NCBI taxonomy): Eukaryota > Metazoa > Mollusca > Bivalvia > Mytilida > Modiolidae > Limnoperna > Limnoperna fortunei. Next base: position 35,372,006 of record OX104122.1, read on the forward strand.
GAGATGTTACACATTGGACATATTCTTTGTTCTACAGGAATTTGAAGATGTCTCCCTTTTTCAATCATTAACTGATGAGAGCATGTCCAAAGTCTGCAAATCATGGCCCTATCCATTAAATTGGTCATTTTATCAACATGCATATGCTGGTCTCTCCCCATTTTCTTAGACTCCCATGAAGAATTTTAATTTGGCATTATTCTTTATATTTGAGTTTTGTGTTTGTTGACATGTATCTTTAATTCTTTGTTTAACTTGGTTTAGATTAATTTTGCTTTTTATTGACCAAATAACTAAAGCTCGGCGAGTTTAAAATATTGTGGACATTTTTAATCCATGGGTTTGTATTTTTTGTGAAGTTATATATTTCATATGCTAGACTGTTTATATTATTAATTAAATAATGATAAAATCCTAAAATTGCAGAACTTATTTTACTTGTGATGACTAATCTATAGCTAATTCTGCTTGACACGCATCATAAGAAGTTTTAAAATGAACTCCAAGATTTTCATAAATTTGACATGAAACTTTTCTATTAAATTTGATGTATCATTTTTAAGAGAAAAATCTATGCCCCAGATTTCACAACATTAAAGTAAATAAAATAGGAGAGGGAGTCAAATAGTTTTTTCTAGGAGCCTACAGGGATTATTGAGACCAACACATTTTTTTTATCTTAAAGTATGCTTTTCTGGCTTTGACTATTAAAATATCGATTGCAGCGGTAAAATTACCATTATATTTCATAGATATTCCCAAATAAGTATATTCAGTTACGGTCTCAATCAAAGAATTATTGAAATGGAAAACGTTTTTGAATGTTTTACCATTTGTTTTGAATACTATTACTTTTGATTTCTCTGTATTTACTTCCAGTTTCCATGATTCGCAGTAGGACTCTTAAGGTATTCAGACAATTTTGTAAACCTAGATCACTTTCTGACAATAAAACAATGTCATCAGCATATAGGAATATATTAAAAGAGGAATTACCAATGACCACTCGATCTGTATTGGGATGTTTTAAATAATTCTCCAAGTCATTTATTAAGAAATTGAACAAAATGGGGCTCAGCATATCTCCTTGCTTAACCCCACGTCAAGATGGACAACTTTGACTTAGTCCGTTTCCAAATTTTATTCGATATGATGTATAAGTATACATTGAAATAAGAATCATAGAAATTTGTGGAGGAAATTTTTTCTGAAGAATTTTTAAAAAGACCTGTCCTCCAAACAGTGTCAAATGCTTTCCGTAAATCAATGAAAGATGCCAAAACTTTTTGTGTTTAGATTTTTTTGTATCGATAATTGATTTTAATGTAAAAATATGATCAGATGTTCGGTGTTTCTCTTTAAACCCAATTTGATGGTTGCAAATAAGCTGGTTATCATTGATAAATTTTAAAACCCTGCCTAATATTATTTTGTTAAACAGTTTGCCTAAATTTGAAGTAATGGAAATACCTCTATAGTTTTGGGGGTCAAACTTGTCCCCCTTTTTATGAATAAGTACTAAGTGGCTTTCATTTCATGTTTTTTGGAAATGTGCCACTTCTTAAGACAATATTAAAAAGTTTATGAAGTTGTTTTAACAGGACTGGAACACCATTCTTTAGCATTTCATTTGAAATCATATCAGATGAAGGAGACCTCTCGTCGAAGAGAAGTAATAGAGTGATATTTCTTCATCATATTTTGTTGTACATGTTTCAGACTTTGAGTTTTGAAATAAACTTTTGAAATTATTAATAATGTTTTTTGAAATTGGTTATTGGTATCATTCTTTTTATTGAGTCTTTTATAGAAATTAACAAAAGACTCACAGGGAAGCTTTATATTTTTCAAATTGGATTTTCTGTTCTGTTTATTTAAGCGATTCCAAAAAGATTTTGGGTTCTTATCATCTGTGTCTGACAACTCTGTACAGATTTTCTTTGTGTAAAGTTTCTCTTCATATTTATTTAAACGTCTTAATTTTGACCTTAATAAAACTTTTCCTGTAGTCAGCATTTTCAGGATATTTTCAAACCATTTGTTGATAGTTTTTAACTGAATTATATAGATCTTTCCAGTTTTCAGATGTCCAGGATTCGACCTTAGGTTTTTTATTTTTAATACTTATTGATTTGGTTATTAATTTAGCGGACTGTTTTGCACAGTCTAATATAATGGAACTCAAGTTATTTACAGCAGTATCAGTGTCTATAAAAGATGCACATAGGAAATCTTGCATCTGTTTACAATTTTTTTCACTATTAATGTAAAAAAATCAAAATACTTAAACAAAATTAAAAATGCGAAAACTTACAAAATACCAGCGTTTGTGCGTTTTGTTTGTTTGGTTATTGTGTTTACCGTCAGCAATTTTTCAGCTATATCCTGGCGCCCAGTTTTTGGTGAGGTAGAAAGCGGGAAGAAGCTGAAGTACCCAGAGAAAAACCCGACATTAGGTAGGAAAATTGGCAATCCTTGTTCATTAAGTTGAGTACACCCTGCCTGTAGTGAGACTCGAACCCTCATTTCTTCGTCCTAATATATGTTCTTCTGGTTAAGAGAATTCTTATTTGAATAAAATATTTCACTTGTTAAAATACACATCGGCATAACATACAGAACTCAGAATAAAAATTAAGTTTTTACTCACCAAGGAAACGAATTAAAAGAACATGTAACAGGTCACCTTAAAGTAGTCGGCTAATAAATTCTAACATATTCCCACTTTACCTTGTAAAATTATATAAAGATTCTAGCACCCCATGCCGAATAGATTTTGATAAATATCTACTCAAGACAGTAAACTATTCAAAGTTTATAATTGCAGAACATTTTTACAATAATCAACTCGGTTTTAAAAGTGGTAGAATGCTGTTTGATGGAAAATGACTATCACAAGTTTTCCGAATGGATACGCACGACATTTTAATCAATGAGTGGTTTATCCAAGTTTATCGTACTTTTCAAAGTCGGTTTTGCTGTAAAATAAAGCAAAATTTAGAGACCCTAATCTGTGGAAAAGCGAAAAGCCGGAGGGCTTTTTGTATTTTTTTTTTGGTCTATAAGTTTTGAAGGAATCAAATATATAAATGTAATTCAAACGGATTCTGAAAGATAATATAAAGTTTTACACGTTGAATATAAGATTATTTTATATGTTTTGATTAGATTATTTAACACTTGACAGAAACGGCTTTTCCTCGAACAAATTTCGGCACGTTTTATTCAGCTTTGATACTAAATTGTGTTCAATTTGCAGAACCCGATTAAAAGTGGGTATTATATTCCTCTAGATAATTTAATATTAAATTCATCGTTTTATAACTCAATTATATTTAAACAAGAGATAGTTGTCAAAGTTGACCGGAAGGGTAGTCCGTTAGAATGTGACAACTTTAAACGCAAATTGTACAAACATGCGGAACCCTGTTTAAAAGTTATTACTTTTTTTCCTCTAGTAAATTTAATATAAAATTAATTGATATTTATTTCACCCCATATTGATACATTATTTGTAACTTGTTGCAATACATGTAAATGTAATTAGAAAGAAGTCGGTAGTTGTTGCTTGGTATGTAAACTTTATTGTTGATTTGTTTTCCTGTCGTTGATTGATTGGATGTTTGCTTTACGTTCAGAGAGCAGCATTTCAGTTATATTCAGGACGACATCAAGTTAACAAACAATAAATCAAAGGAGAAAAGGTACGGGATGGGACACTGGGAACACAATTTTGACTGTAACTGGGAAAGTATGGAGTATTGGGTAGAGTCGGAGCATTTAGCCTTTTGTAGCGGCTACAGTGAGCCTACTCTTTTTCGAAATCTAGAATAGATATATTTTTCGTGCAAGGAGCTTCGCACTCTCCAAATCCCGTCGTTGAGTAATATTTAATAAATCAAATATTTATGATCTAATTAAAATAGTCACTCAAACGTAGTAAGCTTTCATCGTATACAGTACATTTGCAAACGTTTATATAAATAATAAATGTGAATAAATTGCTGCATATATTCACGCTGCATAAATACGGATCTAGATTAGCTTTTAAAATTCTTTGGACAGGAGAAAGAAGAAAATTATTTAATTTTTTTTATGAAATGTGTGTGATCTACTTCAATTAGTAACTCAAACTCAAAAGCTAACGTCTTATGAAATATACTACAAAAATTATGAACGGTGAAATTAAATAGCTGAATATGTTTACAGAGATAAGATCTAGTTTGTTTTAACAAATAACTACTCTTCCGTGTGAAAAGATTTGACAGTTTGAGAGGATATTTCTTTGTCAATACTGAACTATTGCGATAAAGGAAAATAATTCGTTAATTTTAGTTATGTTGCAGTCTAGCGTTGTCTTTGCATATTTGCGCTTACTCTATTCAGTCATGTTAGCTTTGCAGCCGGAAGTTGGTTTTATTATTTTTTTTGTTCACAGTGCTTGTAGCTTTTGTCATAGAAAAAAAACAACACGAATGTAGACGAGGATAGAAACAGAAAAAGTTCGGTTGTTTTTTCATATCGGTTCTCGAAAAATCATCAGTATTTCCTGGATTAAACATCATGACTCTGTTAACTTTGATAGCTATACATGTATATGATTGGATATATCCTCGACGGCTCATTATTTTTGTTTTGAGGCTGCATCCTATTGTTTCGATTGCATGGTTATTGTTTTTTCAAGCATTCACATGATTTACTTGTTTATTCAATGCTCCTGTTGCTGACATAGTAAATACTGTTGATTTAAGTTAAGAACAAATGAGAATTTCAAGCAAGTCCATTGCTTAAATAAATATTCTCAAATAATTCATAGAAACAAAATTTAATACCCATGTTGAAAATCTTGTTCAATTTTCTCACAATCAACCATTCCGGTCAAGTTTTTAAATCAAAATAATTATTCAAATCAGCAACTGGCTGGAAAAATTATATTGCTTAAAAAATAATTTGCATGGAATACCTAAAAAAGCGTCACTTACTTCAAAAGTTAATAATAATTCTAAACACGCAACTTTTTGATGTCAGAAAAAGAACAATACCAGGATGAAGTTTTTCCACCACTATTTGGTTAAGTCACATTACAAATGTTATGTCTAAAATTAAAGCTGTACACATTTTAATTTCATTGGAATATCGTTTAGTATCGTTTAGTCAAATTCCGAGAAATCTCAAACATGACACTTTTTTGTTTCTTATTATTTTGTTTTGTTTTGTAAATCTGAAGAAAAATTCATATATTATGGGTTCAGTAGAAAACTTAGTCTACTTCGCTTTATATGGACTTTGTATCATGATATTTACAGACGACGAAGTCGGTTGTCAATATCTGTCTACAAGGTCCATATAACTGACGGTATTAAAAGTCCTTACTTGTTACAGTATATATGAAAACTACTCCTAAAATTGCAATTGCCTCTAAATACAAAACACAAGAAAATGTTTAAAAAAAAAAAATAGTAATCTCCCAATCTCAAATTTGCACGATAAGCATAGACATACATGTACTTGTAAATAGCTTAAAGCCCATAGATTTATCACTCCAATTTTTCAACATTCTAATATTATGTACCGTAGATTTTTCGACGGAGCCCATTCAGTAATCAGTATATTCCTACGTCCAAAATAATTTTCTACTCTACAACTTTAGAGCCCTATTGTGCATGGCAGAATTGAACGTTAAGATTAGGCACAGACATTTAGCGTACAAGAGAAAGAGTACATTGAAAGTCATGGGTACAAACATTGGACAACACAGCAGCTCTTCTATGTACTGAAATAATGTCCTCTGATATATTAATGAAGTCATTTCAATTAACAACCCTTAATTTGCCGAGTAACTTCCGTTAATACATGTATATAGTTCCGAACTGGAAATTAAAGCAACCACAGAGACAGCTTCATCTACATTATTTCTGGGACCATACTGGGAGGGTTCCCAGTGCTCGACCCACAGAGCAGCCCAGCGCGTCCCCGGAAGGCGGATAGGGGAGAGCCACGTGTTTGGAGAGTGCCACGCTCCTTGCACGATAAAGACCACTTTTGTAGATTTCGAAAAAGAGTAGGCTCATTGTAGCCGCTACAAAAGGCTAAATTCTTTGACCCTACCCAGTACTCCCTACTTTTCCAGTGGCAGTCACAATTTTGTTCCCATTGTCCCATCCCACGCCCTTTCAGTTTTTTCATTTTTCACTCAAAAAACCCTCTCCACAATACATCAACACTTAGTATAAATGTTTTTATTCTGGTATTTTTAATTATTGGCTAGCCATTATTGATGTGATGTTTTATTTCCGAAGTTATTTGAATGTACAAAGTTCTGTGTTCAGAATTTAGTCTAGCAGAAATGTGCAAGTAAAACAAAAACATGAATGAATATTTAATTATTTGACTTTTATACACCCAACAAGCATTTAATTTAAAAAATGGAATTTTTACACACTAGTTGTTTGGTTAGACTGATGGTTATATACTCAACAAGCACTGAATTAAAACTTATTATGACAACAATAAGATTTGAATATAAATTATGCAACAATTATTTGATGACGTTGGATGGTATGTACTCAGCAAACATTAATTTAAATAATACATACAACAACAATTATATGACTAAATTGATTTTATTGTAATTTAAACTTTTTGACCGATTTTTTTTTAAAGATGAACTTGTATTACGATGATTAAATGACTAAACCCGAAATGAAGCGATGGCAGGTAAACTGCAATTTGAGACCTGTCTCCATTTGATGTATAGATTGTTACATGTCAAATTTATTTCATATCTGCCCTAATATCTTCCCGAGACTTCTATATCTACCCCGAGGCGTTAGCCGAGGTCAGATATAGGTCGAGGGAAGATATCAAGGCAGATATGAAAATCGAGATGTAATAATTAATTTATTACATATTAACATGTTATTTAAAACAACGTTATTTTGTTTATTTAATATTTAATAATATTTTATTATGTTTATATTTAAGTCTGGTCGCGTCCCTCGATAAGCAGCAGATTCTTTTTTATGTAAGCATTGTCAATGTTCTTAATATCGTATTCAGTTTTCATTTCTTGTGTGAAAATTCTTTAATATCTCAACGAAAGCAGTTCTGGTCAAAAATAAAATGTCATAAAAAATTTAAAGGATATAAAATTTAATAGGCCAGACGGGTGCTTCATCATATGAAGACTCATCAATTGTGCTCAAACCTATAACATATTTAAAATCCACATAATTAAGATGTTGTAGAGGTTTTATCATCAAAATTTCTAAAGGGTATTCCAAATCAGGCTAAGGTCATCTACTCATTGCGAACAGAAAGACTTTGGAATTAAAATCACTTTCGAAATTTAGAAGAATCAATGATCTGCACCGAAGTACGTGTTACTTTCGGGCTGGTGATACCCTCGAGGACTAACAGTCCACCAGACGAGACATCGACCTCGTGGTTGCAAATAAACTGTCATCAAAGATATCTAATGTTACTCAATGTTATAGAATTTACAACGCCAGATGGGCGTTTTGTCAAACCAAAGCATATTTAAGATACGATAACTCTTTACGTCTTGTCATTTTATTATGACGTCATCAAAACAGGGCAGATATTGGTTATCTGCCCCGGGCAGAGATATGGATCACTTACTTCTACGTTTCTTACATATGCAAAAACACACATTTTACATATAAATATGTGGTAAAGTCCTTTATTTTCCATTGGAACTGGTCACCGATGGACAACTCAATACTTGATGAAAGTTATGATACGAATAAAAACTTAATAATAATAATATATCCATTTATCTGCTTTTAACAATCGAAATGGAATATTGTGCCTTTCCAGAAATATTTTCGACAACAATAAATAAGTGATTAAAGAAAATTTCGATACTTCAATAAATGTTTGTTTAGTTAGCTGTCAGTTATATAGAAATTGATGCTAATATGACAAAACCTTTTCTAGGAATTGAAGTCGTAAAGGGATCGCTGCAAAATGTGTGTGTTATATGCTAAGTATTTAGCATACAATTTTATGCATCCCAATAACTGGACAAAATCTTTAAATATTGGTCATGCTATCTAATTTAGTAATGGTTTTTCATCTGTATTACACATCTGAAAATGTTTACTGAATGTAAAATAAAAATTTAAGGTCGCTAAATAATTCCATTTCCAAGGCATGTATCTATCTCGAAATGGTTCTTGTTATAGGATCAAAAGGTAGAAAATGATCTTTGTGATATAATGAACAATAATATAGAATTATTTAAAAAAATATTTGCATAAAAATATTCCTCTGTGTTTTAAACAAAATGTATAACAACGCTACTATGTACAATAGTAAACTGTGAAACCCAATATTTCGCTTTACCAAAACGATTCATAAGGTTTCAATGTTCCTCGATCTTAATTTTTTTACGGTTACGTCATTGAGGTGTTCCGGTGTAACTTTTCGATGTATTAAATCCCGAATTTCTTGCTGTTGTATATAGTCTATGCATGTGTGACCATCCGTGTCAACAATAGACAGATCAATGTTATGAGATAGTACGGATTCTATCATTGATATCACAGAATGAATATGCTTAAGACTTGATCTTTCAGGATTGCTATTATAAATCAATTCATATGTCTCGACTAGTCTATGTAATACGGTTTTCCCTTTCGAGTCGACGGCATTGACGTCTGCTCCTTTTGCTATCAGTAGGCGAATAACCTGCGGTCGTTAGACGTACACCATAGATCGTGATTATCGTTTAGAGAACATGCACAATGCAATATGCTATTGCCATCTGTAAGTTCAGAATTAACATCACAAGACATATTGAGGAGAAATCTGAGCAATATTTTCAATGTATCTTGGGTCATTTTGCACACTATTAAATGCAAAGCCGTAATGTCTCCATAGCAATATAACTTTTTGACATTGCAGCCCAAATGTAGCTCATCTCCTCCTTTAAACTGGCACCATATTGTTGCAGTAACTCGAGACATTCAACTGCATAATCCTCAGATGTATTTGCAGAAATGCAGATGTATACTATCGATTCGCCTCGATTATTCTTTAAATTCAGATTTGCGCCTATTTCTAGCAAATATTTAATGCACCGCATCAAATTTATATTGCCTGTGAGATTTCCCTTTACAGCTAACATTAGTTTAGTATTGCCTTCATCATCTCTGTTATCTATATCTTTTGAAGTCGAATTAAACAAGAAAGAAAGAACAACATATAATAAGTTTTCATTTTGAAGACCTTGTAAACACCTTCTAAAAACCTCATGCTTTGACATAAACGTCTCTTTTTATCAAAGATGAATTTCTCGTACGTCATGGCATCGTTGTAAACATCTGCAATTACAGCTGCATTTGCCCACGTTTGGAAATTGTCTTTTGATCTGGTACTTTTTTCAATCAAAGTTGTGATTAACGATTTAGTAATACTAGAACGAAAGTCCTTTAGAAAGAATTCCAAAAGAATGGGATTACAATTTTCCGGAAAAAAGTCTGTTGCATCAAAAAAATTAGTTATATCTGGATTTGCCTCTTTTAATGATATCATAAGTGATCTGGATTCCCGAATGAAATTTTGCTATAGTCCTGGATTGACATCAGTACATGCATTGGTGCCCATAGACGAGTGCACTTTACGTTGATATCTGAAGATCTACTCAGTACACATTTCACGATGTCGACATTTTGACATTTACACGTCAGTATACGATGCAAGGGGGTCTCTTTTTCGTTGTTTAGAGCATTCGCATTTGCACCATTTTTAAATAAAATATTTATAATATTATGTCTCTCATGATTTGTCAATTTACTGAATTGGTGCCTGCAACTGCAAACTAAGTGAAGTGCAGTATTTCCGTTTTCGTCTGGAATGTTTACAAACTGTTCTACAGGCTTTTCTAGTTTCTTTACGTACTCTAATATTTGGTTTGTGATTTCAGTAACATCTATGTTGAGAAAACGATTTGGTAGCGAAAGTAAATAATGCAAAACAGTTTGTTTTTTGCTATCTTGAACCATAACATCCACAGAATGCTTCAAAATACATCAAACCTTTCATGGTTTAATTTATCGTCTAAAATAAACCACATCAGAATATTGTAATCCGTTCTACAATAATCAAAACTAACATCACAATCCATGTTGCCTATTGTGTCAAACGAGGGTTCTGAACATTTACCTAAGGTCCGTACACTGCAGATGTCTATTTCAGTATGTGCCTGCATTTCATGAGTCATGGTCAAATCTAAAGACGAGTTGCAAGTTTGCCCAGAGGAAACTGCAATCCAATTTTGAAGATAGGTGTCCCGATTTTCTTGGTCATTCAATGTTTCAGAATAAATCAGGTTGCCAACATTTTGATCTGTTGTAGCTGATTCGCAACAAGAACTGCCCAACTTATAAGTGTTTGCTTTATGGTTTACAGATGACCCAAATTTCAACAACATATCTAGTATTTGAGAATCATTTGAAGTAAAAAATGGTGTTGCTCCTGTTTCATCTGCCTGATTAAGTATTTCAGACTGACCTGGTTCCATCTTATCTATCAGTATTTGTAGGATTTCAGGACTTGTCGTGTAGTGTAACACATTTTTCCTTTCGAGGGGTTAGAGGAAAAAGGGCCTATCTGCATTTTTGTCGATTTTTCAGGAGGAGATATTTTATATTTGAATGCTTTTGTAAAATTGGTCTTTACACTTAAAGCTATCATAAGTACATTATATGACGGGCAATGTGATAATTTTTTATCACTCAAACAATGGAAAAGCTTGGAACCAACATATGCCCAAAAATGGGCAAATAGTCAAATATCACCTTTTACCTTTTTCAGACAACGCTTTAGTAGTCATTTGATAAGGTACTATATGACATGTATACCCTTTTACCTGTTATGTAGGGAAATATTTCTCTCTATAAAAAGAATATAAAAGGTGCTATATGGGAGTACTCTTGTTGATTAAAATATTGTGTTACAGATTTTGTACTCTATGATGCTTAAATGATCTGCTTTAATGTCGATGATACAATATGCTCCAAATAGTGTGTTGTATGTTGTGTTCATGCAGTTATGTTAATGTGACCCATCTATAATCATCAATCTTAAATTTGGGGTTTCCCTGTTCGAACTTTTTAATTTTGAGTACATAGTACTTTTCGATTAATACTTTTGGTTTTTTGACCTTCCTGATGAGAGGTTTCTCCTTGAAATATGCATATACAGCAAAACAAAATATCTGTTTCATACCCGTTTTGGTATTGTCAAATAACAATGATTACTTCATTACTTACTATACAGGAAAAAACAATAGACCATAATACCCCACACATCATTAAGGACAACATGTTTTGGTATTTGAATTTTGTATTGATATAAACCAACAAGATATTGCTATATACTATTTTACTATACACTTTTCCTAAGCTATTTAACTATCATTTTGATGTGTTTTTGTAACTACAGATCCTAGGATCGCAATGGAAGAGGGAGATTTGGCTCCATAAAACCTAGTTCAACTCATTTCTTTTGAAATACCTGTACCAAGTCAAGACCATTGCGATCTTCCATTTATCTAGTGCGTCTGTCTTGTTTTGTCCTTTCCATTGGACATTTGGGAGTGATCCTTCAAGTTTGGAAGTTTTGTTATTACCTTGATTTAAGTAAAAAATACATTTCATTTTATATTCTATATTGAATAATGAAACTAACTACAATGAGTATGCATTTACTACATTTCTACCATTTCATATTATTTAAAGATGAAGTAAAATGTAATATAGAGACCTAATATTTGAAATGGAAGATGTGATTATATTTCTCTGTATTAAGATTAAAGAATTCACTTCAACAACTGTTTTAAATTATTATATAGGTTATAAATATTTTTATCATATTTATTGTAAATGTACTTTGACAAAATATGATAAGTATTTTACTAGAACTTAAATTTTTGTACATAATTATAATTTAACAAAATTAAGAAAAAATATTTTTGGATGAAATTTTTTTTACTGTTCAAGTAAAGTAACATAGAATAAAAGTAATTAACTTGAAATACTAACACTCAAAAGATAAACAAGACTTAAAATAAGTTCAAGGTATTTTACAGAAATTAAACATGTTTATATATGTAACCCATGATAGTTCACATATATCCAATAGATCAGTTTTCGTCTATTTCACAGTCACTGTCTTCTACATCAGGCATCGGCAGTTTGTCACGTGCGTTCTTGTCTATTTTTAGCTTGCTGTTGTATTCATGGTGCCAGGCATCCAGCGACTAGTGATTTTCAAAGTGTTTGTCCGTTATTGATTATAAGGACCTCGTTTTATCAGTTTAAGGTATCAAAATATTGTTAACATAATTTATATAATTAGCACAGTGAAATGCTGAGGAGACAGGAATGATTGTTTGAAAATTATTGATGGGTATTTAGCTTTATACTGAGGTTAAAGATATTAATATATAAACATTAAAAGGAATGAAATCTATTATGGTTTATGTAGATGTTATTATTTTTTTTGTTTATAAAGGTTTGGTTAAGACAAGTTTTGCTGACATTTTACCTGTTTTCTACTATTAGCTTCACTTGTGTTACATGCATTTTCCTCAAGATTATCAAACGTAGATAGTTCTTCGTCTGACCAGTCAGACCACTCACAGCTGTCCGTCTAAAAATTGAAAAAAAATGCCTTAATAACCAATTGTTTTAAGATTCTGTGTTAATTTGCTCTTTTTATACAAAAGTTTTCATGCAAAAATAAATCACTAAACAATTAGAATAATTATAACTGAGTTAAATCAGGCACCAGTAATCTCCATGCTGTTTAGTTCTATGTGTTTTTCGTTTGTTATGTAGTTTGTAATGTTGCCGTCCCTAAAAAGGGCAGTGCCTCTCTCATATTATTATAAAAATTTTTCATATATACATGTTTTGTAGCATATAAATGATATAAGTGATAATTATACAAGTGAAAAAGTTGGATTTCCTAATGCTATATTAGGTGCATATATTTATACTTTGTGCCCCTTCTAGTAATAATTCAGTTATTTTGTTAAGAAAGTAAATAAATAAAAGTTGTCATTAAAAACAAACAGCTAGTAGCACTTGTGTTTTTTACAAATCATATATTAATTGAATGGAATGATAAATACATTTTTAAATCATACTTTATAACATTAAAAATATTAAAATTTCTAACCATTTTCTCTTAATATATTCATTCCTTTGTTCTTGCAGTCATGCTTCCTATCATGTGTATTTATGTTGTGTATATTTGATATATTAAATACACACATGTTTTCCATCAGTTGCTGATAAAAGGCGATATTTGAAACTTATCTTCTATAATGTGATAATCAGTTAATTAGAGAAAGAAGAAAAGGAGATATATGCCAGATATTCCCTTTTCACAGTGTGTCATGATATTATAAAGCCTGTCATGATTCCAGGAATAAGGTTCTAACTTTAAATAGATCCTTTTCTCTTAGTACGGATTGTACATGGGATATCCTGATGTTAATCGAAAAAAGTTCTATCTCCAGATATTACTTTTTACTTAGTTTTCAAGGTTTTTACAGCTCTATACATCAGAGGTAAAAATTTCTATGGTTATATAACCTTTTTCTCTTAAAAAAAACTTTGATTGATTTTAGGAAGTTTTCAAAGAAAAAGGTTATATGTTCAAATATAACCTTTTCCCTTGCGTTCATTTCAGATAGACCCTTATACCATGTTTAAAAAATTAAGTATGCAGATATGTCAATATACTTTTTGCTATAACTTTTAAACGGTTTATCGGACTGCTATATAATTTTTACACAATATGCATATAGCAATATATTACCACATTATGTAAAAATCTCAATTTTGATGAAAAATGCAAATAGGTCCTTTTTCCTCCAACCCATCGCTTTTACTATCTTGCACACCGATGTCGGCAGAGTGTGCAAGCAAAACCCGAACAACATCTGTTGATTTTGCAAAGAATAATGGTGTCCTGCCACTTTTATCCCTTTGGTTGACTTTGCAACCTTAGGAAATCCAAAATTGTGCTAGTTCACCGTTTTGAACGTTGTGTAAAAGATTTCTACCATTCTCATCAATAAAGGTTACATTTAAATCAATTTCATTGTTTATCAAAAATGATGCCATCTGTTGACTTTTTGTCAGCATTAGAAGACTCTTGCCTGTAATAATTTTTATTTTCGATTCCTTAAAAATTATATTTGCCAGTTCGAGGTGATCCAAATCAACATCATAATGCATTGCTGTGTTATCTTTCGTATCTACAGCGTTAACATCTACATTATATTCTAGAAGAAGTTTGACTAACGATATGTCTTTGTTTTTCACTGCCCATATTAACGGTCTATACATGAAAGTGTCTTTCCTGCAATTAACCCCAGATGACAAAATAAACTCGACAATGTCATGATCAATAAAGTGATCACCATAAATTGCTGACTGCAATACTGTCAATCCTTCTGGGTCTTGTGTCGTGCAGTAGTCACAGTTGTATGTCTGGTGACGTCTATCAACGTGTAGGGTACTGTCAATGTTGGCGCCTAACTCTAATAATTGCTGTAAAATTGACTTTCGAAATCCATACCAACCGGAGGCTACCAAAGCTGCAGATGCTTGGGTTCGAACAAAAAATTTATCTTCCAGTTCATTGTAGAATTGTTTTTCTAATAAATGTAAACATAAAAGTTCATTGCCAGTTGATGCACTCCAGTATAAAAGAGAACCATTCCATAATGCCCCGTACACTTTTGCACTTTCTGTAATTTGAAGTATGAATTTAAATTTAGATTTATCATTCAACTGGAGTGATTGAAGTGTTTTTATGAAGCATGTAACAAAATATTGTGATGTAAATGCTTAATGCTGACACACTTGTTGAATGTTCCCAATTTCCAATTCTGTAACGAATCTGTGAGCTAGATATGAATATTGTCCTTCACGTAAATTAATCAAGTCAGTGCCTTCCGATTTGCTTCCCGACACGGATATTTTGTTGCAAATAAATGAGAATGACAAACTTTTTATTGATTCCTGTGTCATTTTATCCCCCAAATGAAGACAAACCGCCTCTGTTATACAAGGATATCTACATTTGATAACGCTGTCCTCGTTTTGGATATATATGGTTGATTTCGGTCCAAGACTTCATTCAAGTCTCGTTTAATCGCGTTAACATTTGAAGAACCCATCAGTATGGTCAGTATATCGTTTTTTGATGACAAAACTAATTTCTCAATGTCATTTGCCGTAATAATTCCATCATGCAGTAACAAAAGGACTAGTAATGTGTATAAAGGCTTATCCTTTTCAAAAAGATTTGAGATTTCAGAATGAATGAACGGAATTGGTTTTTCAAAAAATGTCGTACCTCTTTCCATTACTGTCTTGTTTGTGAAAAACATACGAACACAATTTGGAAAACATGGAGTATCATAGTCACAAATTGTTTTGATGAATTTTTCATCAAAACAGCTAACATTATAGTGAATAGCATGGCGTTTAAACATTTTATATTTCTCATCGTACGATAATGCAGTTTTACTGAGATCCACAATATGAGCTGATACAAACAACGAAGATTCTTTAAACTGCCTTTGCATTTTGCCCAAAATTTCTGGTTTCATAGTTATAACTATTTTTACCGACCCGTTTACTTTTGTAGAAGAAAGAATGTGTTCTTCTATAGTGCATATCCATACACTCCAATCCATATATTGTTTCGGACAATTTGTTGTCTGAAATGCGTTTCCAATTAAAACAGCATATTTGTTCTGGCTGCTTACACGTTCAAAATCTGCCAACTCACTAACCGGTTGATACCTGTACCCACAATTTATTGCATCTCTTATGAGACGTCTTGCAATAAAATCTTTGCCTTCACCGCACGAACCCACTATTACAACAATGTTGTGTTTTTTTAACACAGATTGTGCAATTTTGCAACTTGTGGTTTCTACAAATATCTGATCATCTTCTTCTGCAATTTTAAGCAATTTGTGTGTCGTTTCTGTAATGAAAGATAGATTAATTACACAGTTGGTTCTAATGACACTTGCAATATTTAGAATAAAAATAATCTTCCAGAGTATTGCTCGCGCATACGTTATAAATAACAACACTAGGCGAACACATTTTTTTTACAAATTACAAATCTTTTATACTAACTACTGAAATAGGACATTATTGTTTTTGTGTATACAAGTAAAAATAAAGAATCGAAGACACCTACAAGTGATCATAAAGAGATATAAGAATTGAGAGCAGATAAAACCACGGCAACAAATGAGGGGACAACAACATTGAGGGCAGATAAAACCTGGGCAACAGATGAGGGGACAACAACATTGAGGACAGATAAAACCAGGGCAACAATTGAGGGGACAACAACATTGAGGGCAGATAAAACCAGGGCAACAAATTAGGGGAAAACAACACAAACAGCGACACAATACAAAAAGCAAAAAATATTTTGTATCACTAACACCACTAAAATCCGGGGTCGAATCAAAGTGCTCCGGAAGGGTACGCAACTCCTGCTCCACGCATGGAACTCGTCGTGTCACCTAAGTTAAGATCCGGTAACTTCTTATATTCGGGGTAATCATAATTCAATAGTAAGACGGGAACGTGGATTATATAGTACTGGTTTTACAGTAAAACAATTCCTTCGACATTTGGTAAACCCTATCATATCATCAAATTTAATAATAAAATACCCGGTAAACGAACACAATTGGAAAACAAATTAACTCTGAAGGTTGATTGATTACAATTGTATGGTTGATCTACATCCACAGATTAGCATTTCAGCTTTCAGGTGGTCCTTGTTGTCCTAGAAACGTGGCTTTTTCAAATACGTTACAAAATATTGTCCTTGGTCAGAAATTCCGTATTATACCCTGACATTCTCAGAACAAAAGGAACTTCCCTATTTGCTGAGCACTGGCATCAATAAATTAATAATAAATTAGTGTAATTTTAAATATCCATCAAGTGAAATTTTTATTGTATTAGTTCTATACAATCGTGATATTTACACCGTATTTCATCAATTTAAAGCAGATAAATCTTCTGTTTAGATGCATTTCGGCATTAACTCATTCGGAATGCATAAAACAAAATCACAGTAACTAAATCATGTACTAAAGAGATCAGAAAAGTACTCAACATTATCTGCTTTCCTTTTTCATGCTTCCTGTAAGTTACCTCAACGTTTTCCAATCCTTTTAATATCTTGATATTTTTCTAATTATTGCAAAATTTTTTGAATAATTAATATTTTATACGTAAAGCAAATATATCCTTATGTTAAACAACGTGTCCTGTATTAGAAATCGAGAAAGTAACCGATCAAATGTTGAAAACGTGCATCAAATTAAATAACTTTTCAACATAGATGTCTCTACTCTTAACTGCTACTCTCCATGTTACTGCTTAACGCTGAAACAGGTCAGGTTTATCTCCAAACATACCATTCTATGCAGAGAATAGTTTTTGTTAAAAGCATGTTACATAATATCATTTTCAGGCTAAACGTTAACACTAACAATATTTAGTACTCAAAGTCAAATGAAAGAAACCAAACGGTCTGTATCTAAAACTATGGAACAGTAACAAAACCCTCATTAAGACAAACACCCTCGACATACGGCATAAACCAAAACGAGCAACAAAAACAATAAAAAAGACATTTGTTCTAAGCACAAAAGTGAAGGTTTTTTTGGCAATAAGCAAGAATATTGATGATCTAAATTATCATTTTTAGGTATAAAACACAGTTTCTGTTTTAAATCAAAACATATATGTGGCAAAGACCAAATTTATCTTTTGGTCTTCAAATTTAGTTATATTTGTACACCATATGGTACTGACTCATAACATATATGGTTGCTTAGGACTTTTGTCCGTTGCCAGAGACAAAGTTCACTTCAGGTTGTAAAATGACATATTTCAGTAAAGAAAGTCATATTGATTCAGCCGCCTAACGTTACGATTTTAGCGTAATTGTTACAATTTTAGAGTTATCTTACGCCATTCAAATATATGGAATTTCTTACGATTTTTTGCTGTTCGTTCAAAAATGTTAGTTTAGTTTGTAGCTTTTCATTTTAATCTAGCTACCTATATGATAGACAAAATGCAAGTAGTCATCAAACTTGAGGTTATTTAGTTACTAGACATCATCTACATTGCGACAATTTAAACGTCTTTTCTTTTTCTTCAGTAGACTAGAAAAACTCAGTCTCATACGAGTACAAACAAAAATCGACGAGGATGGAAGCACAATTTGCATTCATTGTAATGCCCATTGTATGTTGTAAAATCCACCCTCCAAACTTGTCAGACAAAAGTCTCTTAAATTATTTAGCTTTTATTATTTTATTGTCATTGAATTTACTATCGGAAGTAGTATCAATGATGACAAAGTAAGTTTTGTAGTTACTAATCACAAGATACTTGTATTCTTTCTATTCATTCCAAAAAGCAGTCTTTAACAAGATATTTGAGTCTGGATTAAGCAAATATGAGAGATGGAAGTATTAAAGGGTGGTAAGAAGGTTTAAATGATGCAACAAGAGGAAAGAGTGTCTTTACCATGGCCTAAAGATGTCTAGATGGTCTCTTGAATATTTGAGTGTCCACATTTTATGTATGCCACCCATGGAATCACTTATATCACAGTATTTTTAAACCTGTTTTATAGTTGTTTAGAAACACCATGTAGATCCTTCTTTGTTAGGCTGTTTTAATATGTTTAATTTAGCTATCCAGTACAAGGATGAGATCACAATCATCATCTTGGATAAGTAGACGAAATGAAGCCAAACTTTCCTATCTATAAGATTACAACTCTGGTATGTTTGAATATTACAATAATTTTTGTTTGCGTTTTTTTCGCTGAAGAAAAAAATAATATTCATTAAAAGCATCTATTTAAATCATCTACTCACCTTTAGGATCTTGCAACAACTGTTGAATCGTCTCTTGGTCTAGAGGACACGTTTTATAATTTAAAATGCGTGTTTCGTAAGAGCAGTTCTCCGTTTTCGAAAGGTACTCGTCAACTCTTTGTCCAACGTTCCCAAATGTCTCGAAAAATTCGTCCATTTCTTCTGCTTTTGTAGCTGGAAAAATATTATGTCCGTAGAAATCTCGTGCACGCTTAATTCTTTGCATATCATCTCCAATTGATATGTTGTCAGCTTGTGGTCGACCTTTCCATGTTTGTGTCGGTTCGATGTAAAACCCTGGGAAGAACTTGGCAATTTTGTACATAATATTGATGTCAAGTTTTTTGTAGCCATCTGTCATCAATGTTTGCAGCACATTTAACTCTTCGTTTGTAAGAAGCCTTTTGAATTTGTCATTGCCAAAAGCCAATCCGCAAAATGGTTTTGGCTCAATATTACTTTTCTCCATAACCTCTTACATCATTTCAGTTAGTATTTCACCAACAACAAGGGAACAGCGGACACCACGTACACGTTCAGGATCTGTCATTGTCTGAAAAATGAGTTAAATATTATCTGGAATAAACAATTCAGACGAAAAAACACGGTTAACAGAATTTTCATTAAGCTAAATCTAACTGTGCAGATTGCAGTATATTTCTTAGAGAACAATGTATTTAAAACATACGTCTTTAAATAATGTATTCATTACTCAAGCTGTATATTATATTAATTTTATTTTGTAGTTATATTTTTCCCCTATCCATTTAAGCGTCTGAGTGTCCGAGTGGTTAAGATAGTTAGTCTACAATTGAAAATGTGCCTGTCAACACTTAGGTTGCTTGTTTGAGTCTCAATGCGGGCGCCAATCTTAATTTACACGGATTTTAAATTTTCCTACCTATGGTCAGGGGTTTTCTCCAGGTACTCCGGCTTTTCCCCACAACAAAAACTGGACACAATGATTTAGATTAAAAAATGCTAAAAGTGGCGTTAAACATCAAACAAATAAATAATCGTTTTAGAAACATCATACAAAATATACTTATGTTTTACTCCTATCTTGGTCTTCTTGATAAATTCAGTGAAAAATACAGGTGCATTCCGAATTTAATGTTCATATTTTACACTTTACTGTCTAGTGCACAAAGATAGAGGAAGATTACTGCCTAGCTTTTAAATGGGTGGGGGGGGGGGGATAGCAGAACCGATAGTAACAGAACAGTCTGAAGTATCGCTGATAGGAATAAAGAGAACAATTATATTATTTGGCAGAAAAAAGAAGACGGTTAATTTAGTAACATACTAATATTGACCTAATGCAAATATGAAAAGATTGTAATTAGTACAATATTTATACAATAGTTGTTTATATAGAGGACATTGTCATGATATCTTGACTGCACAAGGGAGTGTGGTATTTATTACCCGAAACATTGATAATGCCCGAGCCAAAGGCTAGGGCATTATCAATGTTGAAGGCAATACCAAGTGCTGTTAATTATCATGACGATGCCAGGTATATAAACAAGATTTATATTTATTTCACTGAAGAATTAAGAAACCATGTGTTTGAGACTGTATTATTGTATTTGTTGCTGCTTGCTGTATGATTTGAATGTGGGCCTCGTGATATATCATGTGTGGCATTTTCAGGCAATACACAGTTAGTTTTCTAAACTTTATGACATATTTACTTCATTTAGGTTGTACATGTGCATATATTTATTTCCAATTGAAACAAACATAATTTTAATGATATGAAATAAAAAAAATAGAAATATCATAAAAAGTCTAATCTACATGATCAGGAACTAAAACATATAGATAAATTATATGGGATCCAGAGATACTTTATGACTGTAGTGGCGCTGATATTGTTAATATTATTTATAATAAAGGGGTAATTGCATGAATATTGTATACGGATATCAAATATTGAACCTATTCTTGTAATTTTGATCTACTCAACATGGTACATCTTTTAAAAAATCATTAAACAATATTTGAACTATGTCTAACAATGAAGGTAATTTTCATCAAATCTAAAAAGAGGTAATTTCCAATAAGTTTATTATATCATAAGAAATACAGGTTGCTTTGTATCTTTTATGGTTAAGAAGGAGAACTTCAAACAACAAAAATGTAAAATGTAGACTGTGGTCTTGAACGTTCACCTTCTTACATGTTTCAAGGTCAAGGTTAATGATAACTAACAGTGAAATTCTCAAGTCTCTATCACATCTGGTTCATGAGTTACAATGTTGTTCGTGCATGGTATAGGCATACCGGTATCGTATTTCGACCTTTTAGGGTATTGTTCAAAGACTGCACGATTATAGGTTTTTGTGCACAGGTTTATTTTCGCCGTAGCTCTTAGAAAAAGGATCGTTGTTTTGTTTAAAATCATTATTGATAAATCCGCGGCTGTCTCAAGATGGTATAAATCAAGAAATCAGAATGTTGATGTCTGGACATACTCAGACTGATGTTGCTAGGCAATTTTTTTAGCCACATAAACACTGAAAGTTTTTTATGCATGAGCTTACAACGATTAAATCACGTACCTGATCGCCTAGATAGCGATGTCCGCTCGTAACCAAGCGAAAATCATATTGGTCAAGATTAAAGCCATGTCTATTTTAGGGAGATTAAGACCGATTAGTTCGAGGACCGTACGTAACAGATTACGAGAGATTACAAAAAAACCATGATACACCCTGTTTTACAGCCGTGTCATTGAGGGGCACGACTAGCATGGGCTATACCAGATTTACGGCACCGCTTAAAGCGTTGAAAGAATATTATGTTCTCTGAAGAGTCTCGTTTCCACGTAGACAGCAGCGTCGGCCGTAGACCATATCGGGGTCAAGGTGAACGCTACGCATATCCATGTGTTTTTTCAACGCCAGTCATTTGGCAGATGAAGTGTTTTGTTGTGGGAAGCATAAAATCAACCGGTGGAACCCCTGTGCCAATCATTGACCGTTGTACTCTATAAGGTCAAAATCCTTCAAAGGCATGTCATTCCATTTTCAACAAGATAACGCATGACCGCATATAGCACGTCTTGCCGAACCTTCCTTGAGCAACAAAATGTAAATGTTTTTGATTGGCTGGCTGATTCACCGGATCTGTCACATTTATTAAAGACTTATAACCCTCGGTTACAAAACAAAACGACTCATCCGCGCCTCATTATAAGTTTTACTATATATACCATTTCCTTATTGAAAACTATTCGTGAAATATATCTCGTTTGAAAATATGCAGATAATTTTCCCAATTTTTGAATTCAGTAGATAGAGATTGTGCTGCGATGATCATTGGATGCACCTATTACTTAAAAGTGATGTATGATATCCAACCATTTTAATAAAAAACAACTCACATACAACAATAATGGAAGCTGGAGGTTTTGCATGCCATAAAACCTGGTTTAACACACCATTTCTTTTGAAATGCTTGTAAGAAGTCAGAACCTTTCTGAAGTTGCTATATTTTTGGTTGTTGGTTTGTAACGTTTTCAGGTTTCTTAGACTTGATTTGTGGATTGATTTTTGACAGTTGCCTTGGTGTTCGGTATTTTGTTAGTACCTTCCTTTGGAACATTTATGGGACGAATTGAATTGTGGATTACCTTCTTAACCTAATCCACCCGTAAAGTTACCGGAAATTGACCAACACTTGGAATAACATTCACCGAGCTTTCCATCTGGCTAATTTAGTGTCGTCAATGAGGCTTTGTTGTGATGCTGGCATTGATACGAATGTGAGGACACCCGTTACTTATTTTGTGAAGACTGTAATTGCACCAATTTGTTCAACTCGAAATGCAACATTGTTTGGGTGGCAAATGTTTTTGATCTATCATTTTTTTCAAGAAATGTAAGGAATTTCATCTTTGACATAATTAAATTTAGTATCATTTATTTGTGTTTGCCAAATTTTACTTTTTTCCATTGATATATAGTAAATTTAATTAACAACTACATGCACGTTGTGTTTTTATTTGAATCTATGACCACTACAATTAATTGATATATACCAAGTATACATAAAAGCCCATCAAATCATATTGATCACTTTACTACCGCTGAGTTCAGAAAGTGTAAAACATTTTATATAAAAGTATAGTGAGAAGGGAAGAAACATAGTTTTTACCCGCGAATTTCAAAATAAAAAAAAATATTACTTTACCCCTATCTACACTGGTTTGTAGTTATTTCTTTCCGAATTGAATTAGCAAATCCGGGGAAATAACCTCGGCACGAATCCATGAGGTAAAGCTGGTATTGTGCCGGTTTTCCCTACTGCACGTTACATAATATTTAAACCTATAATTTTAGATATTGCTCAATCTTTTATAAATATGTTGCTAATAAACCTAATGAACGTTTTGTGTTTCTAGGTTGTGGTCGATTGGTTGGGATATCGAATTTAAGTATATTGGTAATTATTTGAAATGTGACGACAGACACTTAACAAATAAGATAGTTGTCTAAGTGAGCCTATGACAATAACTAGGACGGTAAATACGTCCATTTTGTGTACTTTAATGAGACAACTAAGCCAGCAGTGAAACAGATGCAAGTAAGAACAAATTTCTGAAGATTTTTTTTCTACCTAATGATAAGTAAAAATACACGTAATTCTATTATCAATTATAGAACTAAAATCTACGTATTTGTTTCATGGTTCTACAGTTGGAATTGTTTAACGCCAATCGAAAATTATTCAGCAATATTAAGGAAATAAAAGATTTTAGATAAGACAAAGGTGTAATAGATATAGTGACTCAAAAATTAAAATTTAATTACAGACAGCAATGGTTGAGGAGTCACGTATTGTGTAGAAAATTGCAGTAAATATAGCGTAAGGTCTTTTGTTGGTTTGAAATATAATCTACTATAATTAGAAAATTAGAAATTAACTTGTACTAAAAAACAATCAAGAAAAACTTTACATATGTCAGTGTGTTATATACATGTGAAATTGTACATTTGGGTTGGTCTAGCTACAAGCCAATTTGTATTTGTTTTCTGGAGAAAGTTTCCTCTTGTTATAAATTAAAAGTTTAATACTAATAACACTACACTAAATACATCTGGAGAAACACACGTACGTAGACTGCATGGCTGATATATCCTAAATATGTAATAATATCAGATTATTACATGACATTTTTGATATCATATGCATTATTAGCCCAAGGTTTGATATTGGTCCAAGAGCCGCAGGCTTGAGGGCCAATATCAACCGAGGGCTTATAATGCATATTGAAACGAAGGAGCACTTGTGCATTGTCCTGACCCAGTTATGTCATTACATAAAAGCGTCACACATGTTTCCGGTTAGCGAATGTACCATTGTGAGATGGTGCCCGCATAGTTTTACATGCCGTTTGGCGTAACTTTTCAATGAAATGTTCACTCCACATAGTCAAAAAGCTGTTGAATAATGTGGCAGTAATGTATCGCAACTAATCGTTATACTGGCGATGCTTGTCAATGGGTGTTTGGTCTTGAATTCTTCCAGAAATGTAATGTTCACAGCGCGTTGCTTAGCAAGGACAGCCATCATAAATTTGTGTAGTTGTGTGACTCACGTGACTTAAAAGTACACGAACGCTGCACACGTCAAATTGCTAATTAATTAGTCACACTATTGGTTAATTGCTATAGGACAGGGTTCAACGCGTGCAAAACGGTATAAATACGAAATTTTCAGCTGCGGCCGGCGGTCCGCAAAGGCTAGAGGCTGGACTCGCTAGAATTGTTCAGGAAATCGTTCAGAAAATAAATATTTATTGTTCAGAAAAAAATACAAGGAAAACAAAATTTAAGGGAAAGTTATTCTCCAACTTAGTCTTTGACTATGTTCACCAAGGTAAATAATATTATAAATATTCTATAGACGTTTATTAATTTTTTTTAAGTCAAACGTTTTTTTTAAGATAATTAATAATTAAAAGACCAAGATTTTATAATTTTATAAAATTAATTATTTCTCAAAGATTTCAGTAGGATAAATGTATTTTTGGTGACAATTTGGCAGTACATGCAGATCTCTGAAACATTAGCATGGATTATGTCCTGTAGAAGTTGCCAAGATATTTAAGAATATATTCATTCTTTTTTAAATTAAATATTCATAGTATATAATTTAGTTTAAGGAAATAAGATTAACACAATTTAAAAATAATAGTTCTTTTTATTTGTGCAAATAATCAAATTTCTATCTACAGCAAATTATTTGTTTTAACTCAGAAATTTTTCCTGAGTTTGTTCAGTAACATACTTTTTTTATACACTCAGAGTTATATAGTTCAGATTTTTTAGTGTTACACATAAGGTGTAATAATTTAATAGTTTGTCACACAATAGGCATATTTATTGAACATATGCATGATTGTTCGTGCTAGAACAGTAAGTTGACTGTTGCACAAGTTCCTGCATCCGTCCCACCAGAAGGACCTGTCTCGCGAACCGCTACCAAATTACATTTATTTATTTAATAAATATATTGTTATTTATCCCATCTTTATTATCTTTTGTCACCACAAGCCAGTGACTTGACGGACCCTGTGTAACATCTGTTGTACATCAGAAGCAGAATGATATAACTTGTATTGTCACGTCCATTGAATGTATTGGTGTGATCTAAGCAGGTAAAAACTGAACTGCCAGGTCATACTTGTATATTCCCCCTTATTGTTGTAGGGTCATTTTCTCAAATGGTATTTTAACATAACTTGACATTGAGATGATGATTTTATAACTTTCCCATTTGTACATCAGGCACGTTACAATATGATATCAAAAATGTCATGTAATGGTCTTTTTATTCATATGCTTCGGAAGGGGAAAATGAAATAGACTTGGATATATCAAAATCTTATCGAGTTCCGGTACCGTTATTCATGTGCTCCGAATTAGTTTTAAGTCATTTAGATAATATTTTCAGATCACTCACGGTTTGTTTCTTTTTGTGTGTAAGTTTTCATTGGCTTAAAATAATCCAAAGTATTGTCCATCTCCATGCATTCGTATCATGCATGTCGTCTGTTATCGTTCGACGTCATATTTGTAAACAATTCCGGTAATTTCCGATCATTTACGGAAAGGCATGTGATAACACTTACCGAAAAGCGTGTAATAACATTCGGAAGGAGTTAATAACATTTTGATATAAGCCCGCTTTGCCAATCTGGTAAAATATCAAATTTTTGCTCATTTATTCCTTTTATCATACAGTAAAAAATATAAGTTATTTACAATAAGTATACGATAAAAGAAATTAATAACACATATATCAACTATAAATTCTTTAATTTAGGTGGGTCAAGGACAACTGCCCCCGGATAATTGCCCCCTGGACAATTGCCTTCCGACAATTGCCCCTAGGACAACTGCCCCCCTTAGAACAATTGCCCCCATCTATTGTCCCATAGAAATATGTATTAAAAAATAATAATAAATTAGGAATATGGAATTTTTTTGGATAATTTAAAAAAAACATAAATTACTTTTTATATATACTCATTTATAGTTGATATCACTTTTGATGATAATTAACTATTTATTTAAGAATTAAACAGCCTGGACAAAGTATAATCAACAAATGTTGTTTACCATTAAAAAAAATATTTTAAATTGATTACTTTTTTACAGCTAGTTATAATTATTACAAAAATTTATTTTAAAACTGTTTACAAGCTTATAGTACAAGCCTTAATAATATCTTCAAAGGAAGAAAATTAAGGTGAGCATATTTAAAACGAGGAATTCTTAGAGTCAAAGAGAGGTCATCAAAAGCTCAGCTATGAGGATTACATCTATGTGAAGTATCAAAATACTGCAAGCCGCATACTCAACCTGGTACAGAACTATGCCAACTGACTTATTGCAGGGTATTGCATACAACATTCACTTTTAGGACTTTTAGTGCTCAAGTGACATTAGTGCTGAACATATATATATGAATCATTGTTATCTCTATACATGTTTTGTTTGTTTGACTTCTGTGTGTCATTAATAAAAAAACAAATTTTCCTCTTATTTTATTCTTACAAATATACTAAAAAAACATGCCAAATATATGGGGGGCAATAGTCCTAGGGGGCAGTTGTCCTAGAGGGGCAATTGTCCGGGGGAGGGCAGTTGTCCGGGGGGGATTGTCCAGGGGGCAGTTTTCCGGGGGGGGGCAGTTGTCCTGCTCCCAATTTAGGTGAATATGATTGAACAAATCTCAGTACGTGTAATCATTGAAATTCTCATAGGTAAAAAAGGGTTTTCGTCGGGCTTAGTCTTATAAAAACTGAAAGCCACTTTATAGCTGACGAATTGCTGAAAGTAGCGTTAAACATATACAAAAAAAACAAATCAAAAGTAACTATTTTATAATACATATATATTATTAATTATATATTATTATATTATACAAATATTATTGTTTAGTGTACTCACTTTAAATTAGGAATAACTTCCTAATTAATCCTATGATCCGGGTATTAAATATCCAGGTACTCAGCGTGAATTGTTTGTAAAGTTTAAATTCTTTCTTTGTACTATATTTAACATTTTTTTAAATCACTGCATAATATGACTTAACGTAAATCAATAGTTATCTTGGCAAATGTTCAAAATAAAACTGTGCTAGATTAAATATTTATCATGCTTTATTACGTGTAAAACCTACAACTGAAAAAATAGTTCTTCGGTTTAGGAGCCTCGGTGGTCACGAGGTTAAGGTAGCTAGTTTTCTACTATTGATCACGTTCCTGTCAACCCTGAGGTTTCGGAATTAAGCCATACTGCGTGAGTGATGGGCTCGAATCATTGGGTATTGTCAGGTCACGAATCGGAAAGCCTTGCCGCTGACCCTGTTGGCTTACGTGTTTTGACATTGCCACGCTTCTGTCAGGATAAAAAACCCTCCTACATATCTCGAAATTAGAAGACTTACTGTTGCGGCTACAAAGTCTAAATTCTTTGTCCGTACCCAAAGGCCCAGCAATCCCTGGGTGACGGAAAGGGGAGAACTTCTCGTTTGTTTAGGTTGTAAGGTCATTATACGGAAAGTCTGGCCGCGGACCGTAGTGGGTGACGTGTTTGGCGAGTGCCACGCTCACTGCACGATAAAGATCCCATTTGTAGATTTCGAACACGAGTAGGCTCATTGTAGCCGCTACAAAATGCTAAATTTTCCGCCACTACCCACTACTCCATACTTTTCCAGTGGCAGTCAAAATTATGTTCTATTCCCGTTAGCCCATCCCGTTTTCCCATTGATTTAATTTTATGTTAACTTGTTCTCGTACTGAATATAGCTGAAATACTTAACACAAGAACAAAAAAAGAAATGCATATTAATAACACGAACTCCACTTAAAAACGTGGGTAGTTTAAGTACTGCGGAAGGGTAAGCAACTACTTCTAGCGTGACACCGGTCGCATCACTCGTTTTTAAAATCCGGTAGTTAGTCATATCCAAGGGTATTCATAATCCAGTAAGAAGGTAGGAAAATAGTAACGACAAACGGAAAAAATCAAATGGGCATTTTTAAAACAGATATTCCGTACAGTCAACTTAGTCATGATGGTTTTCTAAGTGATGACTTCAATCTTGTGAACTCATGGTTAAATAGTCAATAGTGTTACATTTCTACATCAACTTCTATATGTTCAAAGTTGACGACTATGCAACGGCGTGCACAAACTTATAGTTTAACACAAAAGGAAATATTAACTATAATAGAATAAACATACATTTATTTACATATACACAGAGTTAAACCGTTGTTTAATTGTAGTGTTTTAAACTGATCCAATGTGCTTGCAGATGCAATGCATTGTGGCAAGGCATTCCAAAGAACTATAGTGTGAGGGAAGAAACTGAATTTGAAATAATCTGTTGAGGTGTTGAACAGTTGGTATTGGTGACTATGACTGTGTCGTGTGGCAGAAAGTCTTGATGTGTATGGTCTTAAGTATAGGCTTGGATTTATGGCAACTAGGTTGTTTGCCATCTTATAGAGCATCATTACTTTTGCTATATTTCTGTGTGCTTCTACTGTTGATATTTGAACCTGTTCCCACACTTTTAAAGCTAACACTGCTGGTATTATGGTATCTGCCTGTGATGTACCTTGCTCCTCTACGTTGTACTTGTTGTATATGTTTTTTTTTAATTTGAGGTGACCAAATGGTAGAACAGTATTCCTATTGAGATCTTATCAGTGATTTATATGCAATACCTTTAGTTTGTTCATTTTTTATTTGCAGGTTTCTTCTTAAAAACCAACTTATGTGCCTTTGATGCTCTATTATCAATTCACATTCCATGTCAGGTTAGATATAATGGTGACCCCCAAGATATTTTGCAGTGTCGACTCAAGATTCAAGAGTATGACCCTTAAGTATGTAATCGTACTTGTATAGATTTTTTGAACGGGTCAGAACATAGAATTGCATTTTTCTTGGTTGAATTGCATGCCCCATTGTTTTTCCCATTTTGCCAGTGAATCCAGATCGGTTTGAAGTGTTTTGAAGTCGTAGGGTTGTTTTATAGGTCTGCAGAGATTACAATCATCAACAAAAAAGCGTGTTTGAGAAGAACACTCTCCAGTGACATCATTAATAAATACTACGAAAAGGAGGGTTCCAGAACAGATCCCTGGGGAACCCCCACTGACAACCGGGAGTTTACAAGAGGTCTCCCCATCAAGAACTACCCGCTGCATTCTGTTGTTCATGTAAGATTCTATAAATTTCAGTGTGGAAGATCTTTTGCCATATTTGTCGAGCTTGCAGAGCAATCGCTTGTGTGGTACCTTGTCAAAAGCCTTAGAAAAAGAAAGAATTATAAGATCTGTGTGTATACCTGCATGAAGGTTGCTAGTTAGTTCATGGGTGAGTGAGATAAGTATTTCACAGCTTCTCTTTGCCATGAAGCCATGTTGGCAGTCTACAAGTATTCATAAAGCTCAAGAAGTTTGATACAGGTATTTGCTACAAAACTTTACAGCATATGCAGGCCAGTGAACTATAAAAACAGAATGGTATTTCAGCTTAAATATTAAATAACCAGTACCATTCTGTCTTTACAGTTGACTACGCTGAAGAAAAAAACATACCCTTAAATGACATTTATAAGCAACGACGAATTTCCAATCGGTACATTATTCCTAAATATTGCTAAAACTACATACAAGTTAATTCTCTAATAAAATGTAGAAACTAGAATCAACTCACCAATGAACACCATTTGATTGGTTATAATGTGTTTAACGTCAAACAAACATTTAAAAAAATAAATTGAAGAACTAGAATCAACCCACCAACACCAATGGCAACTATTTGATACGGCTCAGTGATTGTTTGGTTGTCTATAACTTCAAGCGAACATTTTCACTGCTTAAATAGTTTGAGAAAGGTATTACAGAATGACAGTTGTACTGAAAGTTGGTTCTGTTATACAATGTAGTTTAAAGCTTAACTTATCTTTTTAATTTCACCGGATATCAATCGAGACGCTTATGCGAAAAAGATGTGCGTTTTCTTTTTTTTTTGCAATTGATATCCATAGTTATAATGAATACATTAGTATCCATGAAATCGTAAAAAGTTGTTAGGGACAACTTTTTGATTTTTTTTTTGGGGGGGGGGGTGTCAACTTAGACTGTACAATCATGTATTTTTCACATATTATACAATTACAATATTACAACTGTAATATAGTATTTTTAAACCAACACTCATAAATAATTATTAACTTTTCTAAACGGCAATAAGTTAGTAAATTATTAACAAGACACAATTTTAAGATTAGATTCAGTGGCCTTTGGATCCGGTGCGAAAAGCAGCCACTCACTAACTCACTAAATGCAGTTCTAGTCAAACTTAACTTACCTTCAAAATAAATTGTTGCTTAAATTTTAAAATAGATATTACAAACTTTTCAGAGTTTTATTTATATACCCATCCGGCTTTGTGCTATATGAGGTTTCTTTGGGGTATGACAAAACTGCCTGTTTGTATATTTTATATATTTGATTTAATTTATTCTTTGAAGCAATTTTGTATCATTGAGAAAATTTGATAAAGATATTTTAATATCAGTTTTTGGGGAAAACAAATAAAGGTCAACGAAGCAATTTTAATTCAAATATACTTAAATTACTTATATAAAAACCTTATATTCACATTTCCATTTAAACCGGTTATGACCAGATTGATTCTACAAATCATTAACCGATTTTACCGATATCTTTTTATATTGTTCTTAAATGTATTAAAATATAAGTGGTATATTTCTCTGTTCTCATGTGGCATATCAGTTGTTTCAAGACACTTGCAACGAAAATAATTTGTCATGGTATTTTCTTTAAACTTGCCATGTAATTAGTTTTTAATACAAGAAATTCATAATTCAAAATAAAAATACAGGTTTAAGAGCTTATTTCCGAGGGGTTGAGCACTGAAATTTCAGACTTTCTCATAGGCAAGAGAATGAAAAAGCAATAAAATTTTTTTACAACATTCTGTGCAATGAAATTTTCAGAATTTTTGTACATAATGTCTACCAGTTGGTATGCAGTTAAGTGATGGAAAGTAAAATAAGGGTATCTGAGTTATTAAATTGTTGTCTAATTAGAAATAACTGGTCCAAGAGTACTAAGAAAAATAGCAAAGAAACCGACCGAACAACAAGGGCCAATAGCCAAGGCACAGTTACAAATCCGGGGTGTGTTCACGTTTCTCCAACATTTGATCTTTCAGGTAAAAAGTATGTTTTTAGAAACGGGAATAGGTAGCATGCAAACTTAATTAATTTTACCTGTAATTAAGACTACAGTAAAACATGTATAAATGAATCTTTTGATGTTATCTCTCCAGAAGTTCTATGGTCGTCACCATGACTTAATTGATCGTTATGGGAAATCAGTGTCTCAAATACGATCTGACATGTTTGCTGAGACATAGGTAGTGATTCCTATTCCTGGATTTGACTTTTCCCTAGACATGACAATGAGTAACTCGACGGGTTTCTAATTAGAGGCAGGCACTGCTTACTCGTCCGGAGCACCTGAGTGCACCCATGGTTTTTATTGGGTTCGGGTTACTCTCTTTCTGTTTTTTGTGTTTTTGGTTTTTGTGTTGCGTTTTGTCTATATCCGGATTTGTAACTGTCCCTTGACTTTGGCTCTTGTTGTTCGGTCGGTTTTCTTTGCTATTTTTCTTTGTAAGGAATAAATACAGTATATAGCATATTATATATATTTATTTGAAATACAGTAGTAAGTAAAAGGTATGTCCATATAACATATTAAACGTGGTTACATTTATTACATTTAATAAAATATATGTATTAAACATAATTAAAAACATTAAATTTATTAAACATAGTTAAAAGCATTATTTACAAAAATTTACTGGCGGAGTTCCATGTGAAGACAGAAGGCAGCTTGGTCGGCGTAGTCAAAAACTGGTATGTCCTAGTTGATGAGTCTTGTCTTTAGTTTTTGAAGTCTGTGGTCGATATTCCTGTACTTTTTCTGTTTCGGACGATGAAATCCGTCTGCCTATGTTTGAATCTGGTTGGCCTCTGCGTTTGCTTAATTGAGTTTTCTTTAGTAGTTCAATCAGTTGGAAGACATTTGGGTGCGCGTGGTGTAGTAGTTTCTTTAGTTTGCTGTACCATCCTTCCAAGTTGTTGTTGGTCCTAGGTCCTGCATTTTCGTAGTGGTTCCAGTGGCTGCGGTTGTTGTTCTCTACCCAGTGATCTGTCGGTGAAGTTGGTCATGTCGATGTTGATATCCTCGGCGTCTTCAAGTGCGTTAAACCATACATCTTCAACCAGATCATGTGGTACCAGAGGGAGTAACGCGGCGCGTCTAACCAGTCGTTTTATGTCGAATATTTTCTCTGTAGTCGTTGACAAGTCAAAGTTTCTGAGGCTTCCTCCACTCTGTAGTCGTTGACAAGTCAAAGTTTCTGAGGCTTCCTCCAAATACATTGTGTGTAGTGAAAAAAACAACTCCTGAGTAAAATGCCAGGGAACGCTCTGAATACTGAGTTACAGGTCGCGGTCTTGAAGTCAGTTAGCATGGTCTGTGGGGACAGTTGAACTCCTATTTGGTTGCAGGCCTCTTTGAGTAGATGAAACAGTCGGTCGTATATCTGCTCACTTTTCCCAGGCAGTAAGGCGAAAACAAGTGGGTACATTATGTCGTCAATGGTAGCATGCAGGGTGTAAAGTTGTGTGAGCTGGGTTTGTGTTGTGTAAAAGGTCCTGTCTCCATAAATGTTGTCGGCTGCTGCTTAGTTGGTCAGTTTGCGGGTAGTCGAAAACATAAGTATTTTTTGTGCATTTCCATCGTCAGCTAGTAAAAATCTTTACCCTGCAAGTGTCTGTGTCCATTTGCCGTGTAGTTGAATGTCTTGTTGGGTTTTAGGAAGTCTAGGCATCTCTTTGTTAATTAAATTATTATTTAATTATTATGATTGATGAAATGAGGACAGAATAAAACTTTGCCATAAATTTCAGATAGATTTCCCAGGTTTTATTGTAAACTGCTTAAAACAACATATTTGATTGTTGTAAAAACAACAAGCCCTTCCATTGTTCATTTCATGTTGGAGAAACGTGAATAAATTTTTTTCAAATGTTGGAGAAACGTAAATAAACCCAAATCCGGATATAGACAAACATACACAGCGCAAAAAAAAAACACACACAAAAACAGAGAATAACCCGAACCCAATAAACACCATGGGTGCACTCAGGTGCTCCGGACGAGTAAGCAGTGCCTTCCTCTAATTAGATACCCGTCGAGTTACTCATTATCATGTCAATTAAAAAGTCAAATTGCAGGAATAGGAAACACTACCTATGACTCAGCGAAAATGTTAGATCGTATTTGAGAAATTTATTTCCCATAACGATCAATTAAGTCATGGTGACGACCATAGAACTTCTGGAGAGATAACATCGACCTTGGTACAACACACCCTTGTTTGAGTAGTTTAGTAGTCAACAACAGTGCCAACATTGATCAAACTCTGAAGCCTCTCTTTGTTGTATGGTTAAACATGAATCTGATGTATCAGTGACAATAAAAATTCCCATAATTTGATTACATCAGTTTTTTGAATTCTCAAATTTTTATACTGAAAGCAACTTCATTCTCATTAAAAGACGCTTTGTTAACAAAAGAAAGATTTTCTGATATTGTTATTTGATCTTTGATCTTATGTTCATTTACAAGGGAGACAGATAATCGGACATTGTAACAGAAATAAAAATATATGATACGTATAAGGCAATTAAAAATGCACATGCCTTTTGCAAACACAATCAAGGTTCTATCAGTCAATAAATAAAATTGTAAATACAAAAGGTTTTGAAATAATGCTTAATGTTATACTAAACTGCCATACATTCCAAAAAGACAACACCCGTAGATGATGTAATCATCTTATTTTTTCCATTGCATATCTTTATGTACAAGTGTACCTTCTTCCGGTAAAT
The DNA here is from genome assembly GCA_944474755.1 of Limnoperna fortunei. Lineage (NCBI taxonomy): Eukaryota > Metazoa > Mollusca > Bivalvia > Mytilida > Modiolidae > Limnoperna > Limnoperna fortunei. Next base: position 35,406,525 of record OX104122.1, read on the forward strand.
ATTCATCGACATATGTTATTATTGGGGTTATCCTCACAGGAAACTTCAAACTATGCCGACGCCATTTTTCCTATATAATACATCCCAATGATTTTTTTTGGTTTAGTTTTAAAACGTCTTGTTTTACGGCCAGTTTTTCTTTAGTTGTATTAAACACAAAACCATATAAATATCCTGGAAATCTAACCGAACAAGCTTCTAACTGCGTCTGCATTCATCTGAAACATGATGTCTGATAAATTCTATAACTTGTTTAGGGAGGTAGCGATGTTGTTGCCATGTACACTTTTTTGTATCCACCCCATTTAGCAAAATACAGCTGCCTCTGAAAAATATCCTTATATATATTCTGTCATAAATGTGGTCAAACGAATCTCAAACAGCCCCCCACCCATCTCCATTTCCCAACTATTATACCATACACGCATATAATATTTTACCGATCTTCCACTACGATGTATAGTTCAAAGAGAAAGAAACGCTCAATTATATATACGAGCTTAACATTTGTTTAGATAAATTATACAATTTTCATGACTGCATAACTTTCAAAGTGTCGTATATTTTCACATATGTGACCACAGAAATAACGTACGGTTAACTCTAATAATTTAGAGCACTGTGCTTTCCACTATCGCAGCTCTGATTGTAGTGATCAGACAAGTTTAGCTTTTCTAAAAAGCTAACCGTCTCTTAGCTGCATTTCCCATTTTATGGGTATTATTAAAGTATCTGTTGTTTGTAATTTATAGGAAGAATTGGTAAGCAATGTACCTTTTAAGGACATTGTTTACGCTAAACTATTAACCAATGGTGCTTGAGAGATTTAAATAATTATCGTCACTTCACACGTGGTTTTTTAAAATTAATTAAACAAAAATTGACTCCCTGAACAAATGTTCAAATTAGGAGTAAAAATATGTGTTGTTCTATTTGCATCAATATCAGAACGAAAATAAAGATACAGAAAATGTCAGTTTTTCCCAAACAGCTTTAAAAGTAAGGAGATTTTGGTGCAATGTTTACGTTTTAATTGTTCACTGACCAATGCACTGAATGAAATAGAAGTTAATATGTGGAACGTAACATTACTACGCAAAAATACTGATTACTATCCCGATTCAACCCAAGAATATATCGAAATTTCAGTACACATACTAAGTGCGACCCTGACGTAAACCAATGATATGACAAAGATATTTATAGATTCGGTGAAACACCCATTAAGTAACAGATAGTCATTTACTCCGTATATTGTTCATCATTTGACTATGTATACCGTCTCCCATGGGAGTTTTAATCTCTAATCAAGTATGTTTGACTATATATATTCCTGTATTTATTCCTTCCCATAAAAAAGAAACATAAAAAACGACTGAAATTTGTTTATACTACGTATATAATATATGACTGGGGGGAAATCATTTTAAATATAAAACTCTTCTGATAAATCTGAATAAAAATTGACAGGCTTTCATATGGCCTTACAGTTTGAATGTTTCGTGAAATTTTTATGCAAATTAACATGTACAAGTGAAGCTGATTTATCCTGTTATGTTTTAAATTTTCATGCTTTATATAAAACAATATATTGAACAACTACAGACTTCCAGAATTGGAACGAAAATATCTATAAGATATCATAAAATTAATGTTTGCGTCATATCTGGAAACTTCACGACACTGTTATTATACAATGTCTAATTATGGAAACTAATCCAATTCATAAAATATCATAAAACATTAAAACCAGCGACACGATTATGATACAGTATCTATTTCCCCTCTCTCCGCATGAAAACGTGCAACAAAAATGACCATAAAAACTTTTAAATTTTATAGCTGACAAAAATTCAGGTGTTCCGGACGAGTAAGCAGTGCCTGTTTCTAATTACACACCCGTCAGCAAAAATGTCCGATCGTATTTTAGAGATGGATTCCCCGTTACGTCTTGTAGTCTGTATACATCAAAATGAACGTGTGTAATTTATAATTCAATATAAACATTTAAAATATTTGTGTAATAATATATGTGAAGACATTTTGATTAGTTGTCTTTTGCAGTCCCTGGTACAAGTTAACGATTTTATCGTTCGTACATCGTGCGTTTATCGTTCGTACAACGCCCGTACATCCTTCGTACATCGTGCGTATATCGTTCGTATATGGTACCGTATAACGTATAGTATATCGTGCATCGTTTTTTCCTGCGTGCATCGTTTTTTCCTGCGTGCATCGTATGGTGGATCGTTTGTTCTATCTATCGTTCATCGTATGGTTTTCCGTTCGTATTAGTGTATATCGTATGGGTTATCGTACATCGCATGGTTTATCGTTTGTGTTATCGTTCGCCGTATGATTTTTTTCTGTTGTTTTAACGTACATCGTACTGGGCAATTTGATTTTACGTACATATACATCGTTATTTACGTTAAATAAACTGCAACATTAAATAACATCTTTCTACTCTAAGGATAATAATTGTGCAATAATAGTTTTTAAATAACTTAATGAATCATTGACGTTAAAAAGTTCCTATACGTTGATCCAATATTGCATTAAACAGGATCTGAATTTTTTTTTACATAACATGTAACACTGTAATTTAGTCGTCAGTTAAAAAGTAACAATAAATTTTAAAAAATTAAATAAATAAATAAATAAATAAATAAATATTATTTTAAGTCGAAACGAATACATCGGAACATACAAAAAAGTTTTATTTAATGTCGATATGGTTTATAAAAAAAGAACACCAGCTGTCTCATGAGCTGTTTACCCGACATTGTCCTAGGGAACATGTCCATTTATGTGAAGTTTATATATTCTCTTAAATGATACAAGTAATAAACAAGTACACTGAACAGGAGATATGATACCGTTTTTTTTTTAAATTAAATAAATGCATTGATAAATTATTAATGAAATATTTATAGCAGATGCTACAGATACAAAACCATTAACCGCTACACTTGTGTACAATAGCTACAGTAAAATGTAGCTCCTCCGAGATAAAACAATGTTCAAATGAGTTACATTAATGTAGCTAATAATTGCATGTACGACACACCCCTATTTCAGATTGATTTTATACCTTTTTTAAACGTAATATTTGATTTTGAGCTGTCTAATGAATGAGTATTTTGACATATATGTAGGAGCGCGGGTTTTCACACGCATGTAACAATCGGCACTAGTATATTATGTTTGTGAAAAAATAAAGATTTTTTTTCGTTAATAAATACCGGCAATAAAGATGTTTTTCTTTGTCTTCACTAACAGATAGTTTACATATATCTTAATAAATACATGTATCTCCGAACCTTCTCATCAACTAAATATGACATCGTTACTTCGAAATTAGAGTATTTATCAAAAGATAATCAAGTTGTTATAAAACTTACACTGTAATAAAATCACTTCAAAAGGACACGTTATCTATCCTCTATTACCTGTGGTGATTGCAATTAACATATTAACAATTAGCGTCTCTTACTAGTGCACCTTTGCTCCCCACGTAAATGACACGAATACATAAAAAATAAAGAACAAATTGTATACATAGTAACAATCATTACAATTGAATTACATTTTCGTATTTTAAACTAACTTCATAGTGCATTACGATTCTCGGGTCTCTAGCTAATTTTTCTTTTTTTCTTTTTTATTGAAATTTATTTTTAAAAAAAACGTAGGGTTGGAATACAAAATGCATCTGTGGTCTTGTATTATTAAAGTGCTGTGAGGAAATATTCAAATACTGTGCAACTAACTAAACTGACTAAAAAGTGTGTGCTCGACTTCATCCCTCTGTGGGGGGCTTCCACCAAGTTCTCATGATTCCTTCTCCATTAAAAATTTGACCCTCCTGCTGAAAAGTGCTGAAAGTGGTTTGAAACTTTAAGCAAGAAATCAAATTATTTTTCAGATAATCAAGAACCTTAGCTCGTGGTAAACTTTACTGCAAATATTTTGAACTTTAAGTGTATTAAGAACTCATTACACTGCATTTAAAAAACATTGTGGCGATTGGAATTGTTTGGAACTACGTCTCGGGTTTTGTTGATTCGGAGCTAATTACAGGCTTTTAAAAATTTAAATTTTCGTCTCACTTAAATCAAAGTACATTACTGTTATTTTTTTAAGGTTGATTGAATAGCGGAGATGTTATCTAACTTAATCCTCTATGTTATAAATGCTGAGGCATTGTTTCGTGCGTGACATTGTACGGTGAATACAAATGGTGCACTCGATTTGAATTTATGTTTGTTTTGTACTTGTCCAGGGTGCCGTTTCATAAAGCGATCGTTAGCTTAACGTGCACGTTATCCCATTTAAATTGCATTGGATAACGAGCACGTTAATTAGCGATCGCTTTATGAAACGACACCCTGGATCGGTGATTCTCTATGGCGTTCTATAGATATTTAAAGCGTTTGATTTTAGAGCTAGTTTGGTATACTTTCGACAATAAGGAAAAAATAAACTTCACAACGCTACATACAGTGTTACGATATTTACAAGAGGAACGTCTTGTTAAAAGACACTGCTTTTAAATTCATAACTGCAAATAGATGAATTACATTATAAAGTTGATGAGTCTGAACCGTTGTCTTGAATGATCGCGCAAAATTACCTGTCGTTCAACATACAAATGTGTCATTCTTTACGATTGGTAACTCCCGCGGAGACGCACGATTATTTACCACTTAATACATATACACAAAAAAAAAAAAACAAAAAAAACGCGTCTGTGAATATAGTTAACGATCTTTTTAAATTTTAGAAATAGGTGTCAGTAATATTATTTAATAAAAATATAGTTTAAAGAATATACTTTTATAGCTGAATAAATAAATATTTAATAGATTGATTGATGGATTGCTTGACGTCCACCAAGCAATAGTTTAGCTTATATTCGGGATTTATGAATATTTGAATTAACATATAAACAAAGTACAAATTTAATGATAGGGAACTAAGATTTATGTTGAATCAATTTAACCTCAGCACAAAATATGCAATTTTCAGGTACACATACGGAGACAGAAAAAGTTTAATGACAGTATTTTTTTTTTAGAAAACCGCAACAATGTTTCTTTTTGTAGAAGACTGGCGCATTTAAATAAGGTAGTAACTTGATGAAATGTATAGGAGTTCCTGCTGCAGAAACCCTCTTGCTTAAGATCTAGAGTGTATATGAATTAAATGATTGGCGCATATACACATGTTAATCATAGACGAAACAATCTATCAAAACGATAAACACCGTCTCACCGTTTCCATCGTATATCGTTTCGTGCATCGTGCGTACATCGTTCGTTTATAGTGGGTACAACGTTCGTATATCGTCCGTGCATCGTTCGTACATCGTTTGTACATCGTGCGTTTCGTTAACTTATACGTTACAGGGACTGTACCAATGTAACCCATGTAACCTGAGAATTTTAAAATTTCTAATTTTATGTGTAACCTTGTGTTACCAAAAAGTTACCTATGTAACCATGTAACTGGACCTGGAAATGAAGCCTGTTTTGAAAAAGTACTTAAAATAAATATAAAGAATGAATGTTACCAATGTAACCATTGTAACCCATGTAACCTGAGAATTTTAAAATTTCTAATTTTATGTGTAACATTGTGTTACCAAAGAGTTCCCTATGAAACCATGTAACTGGACCAGGAAATGAAGCCTGTTTTGAAAAAAAGTATTTAAAATAAATATAAAGAATAAATGTTACCTATGTAACTGTATGTAACCAAGCCTATATCAGGGTTACAAATGTGGATATCTCCGGGTACTCGTCGAGACTGAAAAAATAGTTTGCGACAAACTTATTGTTGACGGAAAGACGTGCAATCCACGCCATAAGCCCCAAATGTAGGACAACACATTATTGGTTACCATTAATTCGTTACACATTACGTTTGTTAAGGTTTGAGGTTTAAAATCCAAGTGACTAAATGCAGAAGTTTTTTTTAAACAAAAATAGCTCATCTTGATATTTTAAATATTCCTACATAGTGAGCTTATGTAACAACGTCATTAGAAAATCAGGTGGGATTTGGGTAGAGTATATCAAATGTGACGCATTTTATAAAATCTTTACGAGAATTTGTACCAAGTTTTGAAATATACGAATTCACAAATTGTTATGAGGAAGTGTATACATTCCTCTTTAAAAATCCTAAAACAAAATTAAAATTGCGAAAACTAACAAAATACCAGCGTTTGTGCGTTTTGTTTGTTTGGAAATTGTGTTTTCTGTCAGCAATTTTTCTGCTATAACCTTTCGCCCAGTTTTTGGTGAGGTAGAAAGCAGGAAGAAGCTGAAGTACCCCGAGAAAAATCCGACATTAGGTAGGAAAATTATATGATTTGGTTCACAAATTAGAATTTTGTGAACGCAGTTTCACTTACCTGATGGTGTTCTACAATATGGATATCTTTCCGGTTTTAGTTCGTATCTCGCTCAAACGCTTTACTGATCTTGAATTAAATCATCAACATATTATCGGTAAAGCGCTTGAAACCTCAGTTTTCTTGGCGAATTTTAAGCTGTCTTAAATGCCAAAGAAATTATTGTGGGGAGGAGGAGAGTAATTCATCAGTTAAGTGAAACTGCGTTCACAAAATTCTAATTTGTGAACCAAATCATATAATTTTATATCACTTGTTTCACTTACCTGATTGTGTTCTACTATATGGATCTCTAAAGATTTCTGAGCAGTGTCTCATTGTGGTTGGACATAATTTCTTTGTAGAATGTTCAATTTTAAAAATAATGTTAAATTCAAGTCAATATTAAAAAATATTCTGTACAGCATCTCGTCGGAAAAGAAACTTCTAACACAAAACATTCCATTTACATGTCCTCTTTTTTTTATATCTTGTCTTTTTTTTAATATTTTTTTTATATAGATAAAATACTTGGCTCCAAGTTCTTTAAGTAAAACTTAATGAAGGTAGATTCTCTACTCCAGTCTGCTGCTTCTAAAATTGCCTCCATTGAGGTTCCTATAAAAGAGCCCATGACGGACCTACTGCTCTAGTTGAATGAGCTTTAATTTGTTTATTCTTATCCGCATATGCTATCTGAATAGTATTAACAATCCAATTTGATATTGTAGAACAAGTAACAGACTTGTGAGGTTTATTTACACTTAAAAACAGTTTAGTGTTACTCCTATCTTCTCCTCTAAACTTATCTGTTCTCTTAAGATAATACCTTAGAGCTCTTTTGGGGTCAAGTAACGTATTTTCTTTAAAACAAGGTACAAAAATCTTTGATCCCATATGACCAGGACGGTCCTGTTTGGCGAGTCCATCTCTAATGAAAAACACTCCAGTACTGTGAATTGACACGTTACCATCTCCAATCCTCAATGCTTGAATGTCACTACAACGTCTGAAAGTAGTAATTGCAATGAGAAAAACAGTTTTATAAGTTAAATGCTTCAAATCAGCATTCTTTAAAGGTTCAAAAGGTGATTTCTGAAGTATATTCAACACCTTTAACAAATCCCATTCAGGTGCTAACCTAACTTTAGGAGGTCTTGTATTAAAGACACCTTTTAAGAGTCTTATGATGTAGAGGTGTTGACCAACTGGAATTTTATCTACAGGGGGAAGAATTGTAGAAAGCATTGACCTATAACCTGCTATAGTGCTATTTTGTAGACCACTTGTAAACAGACTTGTTAAAAATTCTGCAGTTTCATTTAAAGTTGTAGAATAGGGATCAATTTCCCTTTCATTACACCAGCCACAGAATTTTCTAAATTTGGCAGAATAGTCTTTCTGAGTCCCAGTTCGCCAGGAGGCGGATAAAAGTTCTCAAGTTTGTTTAGAAAAGCCTCTCTGTTTTGAAGATTATGTTGATTATACCAATAACAGAAAATCTACTATTTCAACCTCAAACAAAAATTGTTCATCCAAACCCAGAAATATTCAAACTAACTGTATGGCCTCCAAAATAGTAGATTTTCTGTTATTGGTATCTTTCTTGGATAACCTACTAGAAGTTTTAACAAGTCTGGATACCAAGGTCTCCTCGGCCAATGTGGAGCTATTAGTATTATTTGACATTTGTAATGAGACATGTGTTGAAGAATTTTTGGGATCAGACAAATGGGGGAAACGCATACCCGTACAGGTTTTGCCACGGAATCGACAAAGCATCCACTGCGTATGCTTGTGGATGAGGAAACCATGTGCAAAAGATTTGAATTTGTCGATTCTGAATTGATGCAAATAGGTCTATTAATGGAACACCTAGCCAATGAAATATTGTCTGAACAATTGTTTTCTTCAGAGACCATTCTGTGTGTTTTATTTTGTTTCTCGAGAGAATGTCTGCCAATACATTCATTTTCCCTGCCACATGTGTTGATTTCAGTTCTATCTGGTGTTATATTGCCAGATTCCACAATTGCCATGTTTTCAAGCAAAGAGGAATTGATTTGGTTCCTCCCTGTTTGTTTATTTATTGAACAACTGTCGAGTTGTTGCAGCGAATTTTTTTTTCACTAATGCTGGAAGAAAGTGTTTGATTGTTCTTATCACTGCTTCTAATTCTAGACAGTTAATGTGCAGTTTCTTTTCTGTTTTGGACCACGTCCCCTGGACAATTTGTGTCCCCATGTGGCCACCCCATCCCACTGACGTTGATGCATCTGTTGTTATTGTCACTTGAGTTGACCAATGTTGAAGAGATCTGCCCTTCGAAATGTTGGTTGGTTTCAGCCACCATTTCAGATGTGATCTCAGGTGAGGAGTGATCGGAACTTCTGCTTCTAAATTCCGAGAAATTGGTCTCCAGAAATTCAGAAGATGAATTTGTATCGGTCTCATGAATAATCGGGCATTTGGTATCATTTCTAAACATGAAGCCATTATCCCCAGTATATGCAAGAAATCCCCTGCCATAGCTAAATCTTGAGCCGACATTATTCTTGTTGCATTCAAGAGTTTTGCAATTCTTTCCTGTGTTGGCAATACAATACCTTGATCTAACTGAAAAAGAGCCCCTATATACACTATTTTCTGGCAAAGCTTTAGACTTGACTTTTTCAGATTGATTATAAATCCTAGTTTGACAAGAAGATTGAGAACTAGATTTCGATCTGAAATTAGCAATGACTTCTTTTGATTGAGAAGAAACCAATCGTCTAGATATACTACTAGTATTATGCCCATCGGTCTTAAATGGGCCGCTACTACTGCCACTACTTTTGTAAAAATTCTTGGTGCTGATGTTGGACCGAAAGGAAGTGCTTTGAATTGGAGAGCAGGGCCTCCTTTTAGACAAAACCTGAGACATTTTCTGTGGTTTTTGAATATTGGTATGTGTGTAAATAAGCGTCTTTTAGATCTAAACTTATTGCCCAATCTCCTTGTTTGGCTAGATTGAGAACTGTTGCGAGAGAATCCATTTTGAAATGTTGTTTCTTGAGATACCTGTTTAGGGGTTTCAAGTTTATTACAGGACGCATGTCCACTGTCCGCTTTGGGACAAGAAAAAAGGTGCTGTAAAAACCGTTCTGTATATCTTTCAGGGGGAACATATTCTACAGCTTGTTTTTGCTGTAATTCTTTTACCTCTAATTCTAAAATTGCCTGATTTTGTACAGGTACAGAAGTGTATTTTATTCCTGTATTCTGAGGAATTTCTAGAAATTCTAGTTTGTACCTTTCTTTTATTATTGAAAGGACCCACTGATCGTTTGTTTTTTGTTTCCACTGATTTAGAAAATAAATCAAACGACCTCCAACCTGTATCTCTGGATGACAAGCTTGTATATCTCTTACCTTCATATAGTCATTTTTTCTGTTGACCTTTTCCTTGGTATCCAAAGGAAGGACGAAAATTGCTACCAGTACTGTTCTTGTCTGTCGTGTCAAACTTTGTCTCTTTCCTAGACCAATTTGAGTTTGAACCTGTATTGGTATTTTTTCCTGTGGTTCTGTTGTAACTATAGTTAGATTTAGTAATATAGTTATTTTGACCTTGGTTAAATTTTGTCCGTTTTGGAGCATTGTCATGTCGATTATCATTTGAACTTTTCCTTTTTAGCACAGTAGGTTTGCTTACAGTTTGCAATTCTGGTAATAATTCTTTCAATTGTTTATCTTTTTCTACTCTATCTTTAAGAGTTTGTTCAAACTTGTCCCCAAACACATCATTACTATTTAATGGCAAAGAAATCAAAGGATCTTTAAGTTCCTTAATCTGACTAAGACCAGTGTCTTCCAACACAGCTTTGCGTCTTAATAAATGGTAAAACGCTCCAGCTCTAGCTACTTGATCTAATGACTTTGTTGACATAGCAAAAATGTCACGAACAGATTGAATAATTCTATCCAAATTTACCTCTTTCTCTAACGAGGTTTGTAAAAGATTTCCCAAAGTTTGTTGGATATAAGCATTCATAACAATACCCATAGGAGCAGCACTCTGGCCCTGAAATGCCAATTTTTCGATGGATTTGTTAAATGGTGAAAAAAGAGTTTTCTTTGTACTAGCTGTAAAAGCTCTTTGTCCATACTTTTTAACAAGTAAATCAGATATGACACTATCTAATGTTGGTGCATTTAAATCCTTATCGGAATTTTCATGAACAGGAAAGGTTGTTCTATATTCCTCATTGTAAGCTGTTAGGTTTGCAGGTTTTTCACAATGTCAAGAGCTGGACAAAATGTCGACCTGACTTTTATCTAAAATTAAACCAACTGATGTTGTGTCTGCTTTTGTTTTAACATCTTCCCCAAATAGTGATTTTAACTTATCATTATTATCTTGTGAAACATTACTAGAGTTTATGTATTTGCTAAATCTACTCGATTTTTTTGTATTTTCATTTTCAATTCTGACAGACTGATTGTCACTACTATCAGAGTAAAGACCAATATCGTGTCTTTCTGACCGACCTGGGGCCAACGACATGGTATCAACATTTTGGTCAATGTCTACATATTCAAGTTCTGTTTCAGATTCTTTCTCTGGAGAACTACGTACTGAACCTGCTGTCTCATGTTTACGCCCTCCCGAAGAGTCGTTTTGTATTTGTACATTAGGTCTGCACACTCCTGGAGAGTTGCTATCCTGTACATTTCTATTCTCTTGACCAGATACCTGCCCAGCTGAAGTGTCAGGGTTTATACGGTTCGAGACCTCAGTTAAGAAATTATCTAACCTATTTTCAAAGGATGAAAACCTGTTTTCCCACCTTTCTTCTAAGGCTTCCAGTTCATCCTTTCTTGATGACTTCTTCCTATACTTCTTTGACGAAGTCGCTGCAGACGACGACGTGGAATTTGAAGTGGATGCACGAGTCCGTGCTGCCATTTTCCCGCTCGAACTCTCACGTTCGTTTGAATTTTCCACCTCTTCGTCGTTTTGTTCTCAGTGAATAATCACTTCGGCTTCCGCCATTACTTAACTAGCGAAGAATTATTAAGCTTCGATTGAAAAATTAAATTATTTACGAGCGAAATAAAACACGACCAGCTTGAAATTCGCCGGAAAGAAAGCTGAGGTTTCCAGCGTTTCACCGATAATATGTTGATGATTTAATTCAAGATCAGTAAAGCGTTTGAGCGAGATACGACCTAAAACCGGAAAGATATCCATATAGTAGAACACCATCAGGTAAGTGAAACAAGTGATATAAATTGGCAATCCTTGTTCATTAAGTCGAGTACACCCTGCCTGTAGTGAGACTCGAACCCGCATTTCTTCGTCCTAATATATGTTCTTGTTGTTAAGAGAATACTTATTTGAATAAAATATTTCACTTGTTAAAATACACATCGGCATAACATACAGAACTCAAAATAATAATTAAGTTTTTACTCGCCAAAGGAGACGAATTAAAAGAACATGTAACAGATCACTTTAAAGGGGTCGTCTAATAAATTCTAACATATTCCCACTTTAGCCTTGTCAAATTATAAATAGATTCTAGCACCGCATGCCGAATAGATTTTGATAAATATCAACTCATGACAGTAACCTATTCAAAGTTTATAATTGCAGAACATTTTACAATAATCAACTCGGTTTTAAAAGTGGTAGAATGTTGTTTGATGGAAAATGACTTTCACAAGTTTTCCGATTGGATACGCACGACATTTTAATCAATGAGTGGTTTATCCAAGTTTATCGAACTTGTCAAAGTCGGTTTAGCTGTGAAATAAAGCAAAATTTAGAGACCCTAATCTGTGGAAAAGCGAAAAGCCAGAGGTCTTTTTGTATTTTTTTGGTCTATAAGTTTTGATGGAATCAAATATATCAATGTAATTCAAACGGATTCTGAAAGATAATATAAAGTTTTACACGTTGAATATAAGATTATTTTAAATGTTTTGACTAGATCATTTAACACTTGACAGAAAGGGCTTTTCCTCCAACAAATTTCGGCACGTTTTTTCAGCTTTGATACTAAATTTGTAGAACCCGATGAAAAGTGGATATTATATTCTTCTAGATAATTTACTAACAAATTCATCGTTTTACTTAATTATATTTAAACAAGAGATAGTTGTCAAAGTTGACCGGAAGGGTAGTTCGTTGGAATGTGACAACTTTAACGAAAATTGTACAAACATGCGAAACCCTGTTTAAAAGTGATTACTTTTTTTCCTCTAGTAAATTTAATATAAAATTCATTGATATTTATTTCACCCATATTGATACATTATTTGTAACTTATTGAAATACATGTAGATGTAATTAGAAAAAAGTCGGTAGTTGTTGCTTGGTTTGTAAACTTTATTGTTGATTTGTTTTCCTGTCGTTGATTAACTGGATGTTTGCTTTACGTCCAGAGAGCAGCATTTCAGTCATATTCAGGACGACAACAAGTTAACAAACAATAAATCAAAGGAGAAAAGGTCCGGGATGGGACACTGGGAACACAATTTTTACTGTTACTGGAAAAGTATGGAGTATTGGGTAGAGTCAGAGCATTTAGCCTTTTGTAGCGGCTACAGTGAGCCTACTCTTTTTCGAAATCTACAATAGATATATTTTTCGTGCAAGGAGCTTCGCACTCTCCAAATCCCGTCGTTGAGTAATATTTAATAAATCAAATATTTATGATCTAATTAAAATAGTCGTTCAAACTTAGTAAGCTTTCATCGTATACAGTAAATTTGCGAACGTTTATATAAATAATAAAATGTGAATAAATTGCTGCATATATTCACGCTGCATAAATACGGATCTAGATTAGCTTTTAAAATTCTTTAGACAGGAGAAAGAAGAAAATTATTTAATATTTTTTGTAAAATATGTGTGATCTACTTCAATTAGTAACTCAAACTCAAAAGCTAACGTCTTATGAAATATACTACACAAATTATGAATGGTGAAATTAAATAGCTGAATATGTTTACAGAGATAAGATCTAATTTGTTTTAACAAATAACTACGCTTCCGTGTGAAAAGATTTAACAGTTTGATAGGATATTTCTTTGTCAATACTGAACGATTGCGATAGAGGAAAACAATTCGTTAATTTTAGTTATGTTGCAGTCTAGCGTTGTCTTTGTATATTTGCGCTAACTCTATTCAGTCATGATAGCTTTGCAGCCGGAAATTGGTTTTATTACTTTTTTTGTTCACTGTGCTTGTAGCTTTTGTCATAGAAAAAAAAACAACACGAATGTAGACGAGGATAGAAACAGAAAAAGTTCGGTTGTTTTTTCATATCGGTTCTCGAAAAATCATCAGTATTTCCTGGATTAAACATCATGACTCTTTGTTAACTTTGATATCTATATTTGATTGGATATATCCTCGACGGCTCATTATTTTTGTTTTAATGCTGCATCCTATTGTTTCGATTGCATGGTTATTGTTTTTTCAAGCATTCACATGATTTACTTGTTTATTCAATGCTCATGTTGCTGACATAGTAAACACTGTTGATTTAAGTTAAGAACAAATGAGAATTTCAAGCAAGTCCATTGCTTAAATAAATATTCTCAAATAATTCATAAAAACAAAATTTAATACCCATGTTGAGAATCTTGTTCAATTTTCTCACAATCAAGCATTCCCGTCAAGTTTTTAAATCGAAATAATTATTCAAATCAGCAACTGGCTGGAAAAATTATATTGCTTAAAAAATAATTTGCATGTAATACCGAAAAAATGCGTTACTTACTTCATAAGTTAATAATAACGCTCATTTACAGGTGCAGGTATATCAAATAGAACATGTTTAATATTGAACATTAAGTTTATTAACTCGTAAAAATTAAAAATTAATTACTTTGGACAATGAAAAAAAATGTTTTTCTTGATCAAAAACAGGATTGAACACGCAACTGGTGATGTCATCTGCGGATTTATCAAGAGTACAACAAAAGTATACATGTACTTGTTACAAAATGTTCGTAACTATGTAAAAGAACAATGCTAGTATGAAGTTTTTCCACCACTAGTTGATTAAGTCACATTACAAATTTTATGTCTACAATTAAAGCTGTACACATTTTAATTTCATTGGAATTTCGTTTAGTCAAATTCTGAGAAATCTTCAACATGACACTTTTTTGTTTCTTAGTTTGTTTTTTTTGGTAAATCTGAAAGAAAAATTCATATGTAGATTTAAATATATTTTATTTGGTCAATACAAAACTAATCCGTGATATAGCTGAAAAGTGACTAAAACTGACCTGAAACTTCATTCAAACAAACTAAGGAAAATTCAAATCGGGTTTTACAGCTTTTGAAAAGTCGTAAACGGATACAAATTAAAGGTATGTTTAAAACAGAGTTTTATATTTCAGATAATGTTATAACAAATAAGGTGCTCGGTAAAATTAATCTTCATATTATAAGAAAAAAAGGTTTTTATTTAATGATTCTAAATTATTTAAAATGTATTCGAACACTACGTTTTCCGAACATAGGTAAATAAGAGCTAGGACAATTATTAGGCGGAATTTTTTGATGATAGATATAACATTGTACAATGAGTTAAAAACGAATATTGCCGAATTGATGAGTAATACAGATAATTTAGTCCCTTCATGAATGACGCCGTTTATAAATTTTATAGCTAACGATACATTGTGTGACGATAAAGACACAACCCTGGTTTGATAGAGAAAGTGGGGTAATTATAACAAAAGAAAAAGAATATCATAAGAATAATATGGATGAGGGTAGGAAATCACTTTCTAAGGTGTCCCGGTGAATTTAAAACAAAATAAATGAATACCATTTTTTGCAACTTCATAAAAAATGCATTGATTAGCTTCTGAAACATTTAAAATCTGACTCGAAAAAGTTTGAACCGCATTTAAAATAACAAATGGTAGTCCAGATATACATTTTAAACATTTCTTTAGAATATTTTAATCGCAGGTGAAAAATTTCTTCAAAATATGTGTAATGATTGTTGGGTTCAGTGGAAAACTTAGTCTACTTCGCTTTATATGGACCTTGTATCATGATATTTACAGACGACGAAGTCGGTTGTCAATATCTGTTTACAAGGTCCATATAAAGCGTATTGAAGGTATTAAAAGTCCTTAATTGCTGCAGTATATATGAAAACTACTCCTTAAAATTGCAATTGCCTCTAAATTGTGGTCGTCGGATGTACGTCCACAAAACACAAGAAAATGTTTTAAAAATAATAATAATAATAATCTCCCAATTTCAAATTTGCACGATAAGCATAGACATACAAGTACTTGTCAATAACTGAAAGTCCATAGATTTATCACTCCAATTTTTCAACATTCTAATATTATGTACCGTAGATTTTTCGACGGAGCCCATTTAGTAATCAGCATATTCGTACGTTCAAAATCATTTTCTACTCTACAACTTTAGAACCCTGTTGTGCATGGCAGAATTGAACATTAAGATTAGGAACAGACATTTAGCGTACAAGGAAAAGAGTACATTGAAAGTCATGGTTGCAAATGTAGGATAACACAGCAGCCCTTGTATGTATTGAAATAATTTCCTCTTTCTAGCTTTAGAACCCGTTTGAGTTTGTGGAAGAAACTTGGCATAATTTATCTTAAACTTCTAAAGCTAAAACTACAAATATGTAGTTTTAGGTTACAACAATACGTTTCTACTAAAGAACTAAACGGAAAATTATGCTACAGCGAGAAACAGGTTTACAGGTTCTGATCGACAACATATTTATAACTTTTGGAGGATGTTTATTTCAGCTGGCAATCGGAACTGTGTCCCCGTCCTTGTCGATTTGTTCCTCTATTATTATGAAACTGAATTTCTTCAACATCGTATTAAAAACAAGAAGATGGTAGAAGCTGGGTCCTTTAATTTAAGATATTGATATATCAATGATGTTATTTCAATTAACAACCCTCAATTTGCCGAGTAACTTCCGTTAATATATCCTTCCGAACTGGAAATTAAAGCAACCACAGAGACAGCTTCATCTACATTATTTTTAGAATTACACCTCGAATATGACACCACTGGTCATCTTAGCACAAGAATTTACGACAAACGAGACGATATTTATTGCAGCATTATAAACTCTCCTCACTTATGCAGCAATATTCTAGCATACTACGTCTATATTTCCCTATTGATAAGGTATGCAAGAGCTTGCAGCGAGGATAATGATTTTTGCAAACTATATTCTATCTCGTTTGAAATTATGATTTCCTAATTTTTGAATTCGGTACGCAGCGATTATGCTGCGGTGATTATTGGTTACAACTATTGCTGACTAGTGCTATATGATACCCATCCATTTTCATCAACAGCCAACTCACATACTACTAATAATGTAAGCGGGAGTTTTGGCATACACATAAAACCTGGTTTAACCCACATTTCTTTGAAATGCAATTACCAAGTTAGGATATTTGCTATAGTTGCTATATTTGTGGTTGTTGGATCGAAAGTTCGCCAGTTCTTGGACTTTGATTTATGGATTTCTTTTTTGACAATTTACTTGGTGTTCGGTATTTTGTTATTAACTTCATTGCAGACATCACAAGCCATATGTTAATGATCAAGGTTCGAAATTTAGTTGAAAGTCCAGCTTATTTTGCGTAGTTAAAGGGATCAATTTCATTCAATTTTATTCAAATAAAATGTTTTTATTCTGGTCTTTTCAATTATTTGCTAGCCATTATTGATGTTATGTTATATATTCGAAGTAATTTGAATGTACAAAGTTCTTTGTTAAGAATTTAGTCAATAAATAATGTTGCTCAAAATACATTACTCTAGCAGAAATGTGCAAGTAAAACAAAAACATGAATGAATATTTGATTATTTGACTTTCATACACCCAACAAGCATTTAATTTAAAGAAGTTAATTTTTACAAAACAGTTGTTTGGTTAGACTGATGGTTATATACTCAACAAACACTGAATTAAAAATTATTATGACAACAAGAAGATTTGAATGTAAATTATACAACAATTATTTGATGAAGTTGATTGGTATGTACTCAACAAGCA
Organism: Limnoperna fortunei; assembly: GCA_944474755.1. Lineage (NCBI taxonomy): Eukaryota > Metazoa > Mollusca > Bivalvia > Mytilida > Modiolidae > Limnoperna > Limnoperna fortunei. The sequence goes on from OX104122.1 coordinate 35,424,003, forward strand.
TTAATTTAAATAATACATACAACAACAATTATATGACTAAATTGATTTATTGTAATTTAACCTCTGTTTTAGCAGTTTCCTTGATATATCACTTTGATCGCTTTTTTTGAAAGATGAACTTGTATTACCCAGATTAAATTACTAAACCCAAAAGGAAAGCTTTGTAAAAATAGTTGCTTAGCGATGGCAAGTAAACTGCAATTTAAGACATGTCTCCATTGGATGTATAGATTATTACATGTCGAATTTCATATCTGCCCTAATATCTTCCCGAGACTCATATATCTGCCCCGAGGCGTCACATATTTACATGTGATTTAAAACAACGTTATATAATATTGTTAATTTAATATTTAATAATATTTTATAATGTTTATATTTAAGTCTGGTCGCGTACCTCGATAAGCAGCAGATTTTTGTTTATGTAAGCATTGTCAATGTTATCAATTTTAGTTTTCATTTCTTGTGTGAAAATTCTTTATGCGATCAACTAAAGCAGTTCTTGTCAAAAATAAAATGTCATAAAACGTTTAAAGGATATGAAATTTAATAGGCCAGGCGCGTGCGTCGTCATATGAAGACATATCAATGGTGCTCAAACCCATAACATATTTAAAATCCACATAATGAAGATGTTGTGGAGGTTTTATCATCAAAATTTCTAAACGGTATGCCAAATCAGGCAAAAGTGATCTACTCATTGCGAACAGAAAATCTTTGGAATTAAAATCACTTTCGAAATTTAGAAGAATCAATGATCTGTACCGAAGTACGTGTTACTATCGTGCTGGTGATACCCTCGAGGACTAACAGTTCACCAGAAGAGACATCATGGTTGCAAATAAAATGTCATGAAAGATATCTAATGTTACTCAATGTTATAGAATTTACAACGCCAGATGGGCGTTTTGCGAAACCAAAAACATATTTTAGATATGATAACTCTTTATGTCTTGTCATTTTACTATGACATCATCAAAACAGGGCAGATATTGGTTATCTGCCCCGGGCAGAGATATCGATCATTTACTTCTACGTTTCTTACATATGCAAAAACACACATTTTACATATAAATATGTGATAAAGTCCTTTATTTTCCATTGGAAATGGTCACTGATGGACAACTCAATACTTGATGAAAGTAATGATACGAATAAAAACTTAGTTATATAGAATGAAAATAAATAATAATAATAATATATCCATTTAACTGCTTGTAACAATCAAAATGGAATATTGTGCCTTTCCAGAAATATGTTCGACAACAATAAATAAGCGATTAAAGAAATTTTCGATACTTCAATAAATCAGTGTTTAGTTAGCTGGCATTTATATAGAAATTGATGCAAATATGACAAAACATTTTCTAGGAATTGAACTCGTAAAGTGATCGCTGCAAAATGTGTGTGTTATATACTAAGTATTTAGCTTACAATTTTATGCATCACAATAACTGGACAAAATCTTTAAATATTGGTCATGCTATCTAATTTTGTAATGGTTGAAATCTTTCATCTGTATTACACATCTGAAAATATTTACTGAATGTAAAATAAAAATTTAAGGTCGCTAAATAATTCCCTTTCCCAGGCATGTATCAACCTCGAAAGGTTCTTGTTATAGGATCAAATCAGTAGTAAGGCAAAAAGAAAATGATCTTTGTGATATAATCAACAATGATTTTTTTATATAACATTGTTTTGTATGCGACTCACACAAATTTACAAGTCTCAAATTACTATAGAATTAATTTTAAAAATATTTGCATAAAAATATTCCTCTGTGTTGTAAACAAAATGTATAACAACGCTACTATGTACAATAGTAAACTGTGAAACCCAATATTTCGCTTTTCCAAAACGATTCATAAGGTTTCAATGTTCTTCGATCTTAATTTTTCTACGGTTACGTCATTGAGGTATTCCGGTGTAACTTTTCGATGTATTAAATCCAGAATGTCTTGCTGCTGTATATAGTCCACGCATGTGTGACCATCCGTGTCAACAATAGACAGATCAATGTTATGGGATAGTACGGATTCTATCATTGATATCACAGAATGAATATGCTTAAGACTTGATCTTTCAGGATTGCTATTATAAATCAATTCATATGTCTCGACTAGTCTATGTAATACGGTTTTCCCTTTCGAGTCGACGGCATTGACATCTGCGCCTTTTGCTATAAGTAGGCGAATAACCTGCGGTCGTATAGACGTACACCATAGATCGTCATTATCGTTTAGAGAACATGCGCAATGCAATATGCTATTGCCATCTGTAAGTTCAGAATTAACATCGCAAGACATATTGAGGAGAAATCTGAGCAATATTTTCAATGTGTCTTGGGTCATTTTGCACACTATTAAATGCAAAGCCGTAATGTCTCCATAGCAATATAACTTGTCTGTTTTGACGAATTCTTCAAAAATCTCCAATTCTGCTACAGCTCGGTATTGAAATATGTAATGATATGGAGTGAAGTTTTCATTGTTTGGAATATTAATAAAGGCTTCTTTCCGCAAAAGCTCCGTGATGACATGTTTAGGTGCGTTCATTTTGATAGCAAGATGAAGAGGAGTTTCGCCGTGGGCGTTTTTGTCATTAATATCTACTCCTCTGTACTGAAATACAGAGATAGATGAGACTGAGGTGACTTCCCTTGCAAGAGTACAATAGCATTGAATCAAGTGATGGAACGCGTTTCCAAATGTATCTTTGTTGTTCGAAAACACATCTTGTGGTATAAGTCGAATGACTTTCGTGCGAAGCCGTTTTGACATTGCAGCCCAAATGTAGCTCATCTCCTTCAAACTGGCACCATATTGTTGCAGTAACTCGAGACATTCAATTGCATAATCCTCTGATGTATTTGCAGAAATGCAGATGTATACTATCGATTCGCCTCGATTATTCTTTACATTCAGATTTGCGCCTTTTTCTAGCAAATATTTAATGCACCGCATCAAATTTATATTGCCTGTGAGATTTCCCTTTACAGCTAACATTAGCATAGTATTGCCCTCATCATCTCTGTTATCTATATCTTCTGAAGTCGAATTAAACAAGAAAGAAAGAACAACATATAATAAGTTTTCATTTTGAAGACGTTGTAAACACTTTCTAAAAATCTCATGCTTTGACCTTAACGTTTCTTTGTTATGAAGCATAGACAGGAATTTCTCATAGGTAATGATATCGTTGTAAACATCGGCCATTACAGCAACATTTGTCCACGCTAGAATGTTGTCTTTTGATCTTGAACTCTTTTCAGTCAAAGATTTGATCAAGAAGTTTGAAATACCAGAATGAAATTCCTTGAGAAAACATTCCAAAAGAATGGGATTACAGTTGTCTGGAAAGAAGTCTGGTGCATCAAAAAAATTATTGATGTCTGCTTTTGCTTCTTTTAACGATATCATATGTGATCTGGATTCCTGAATAAAATGTTTGCTATAGTCCTGGATTGACATCAGTACATGCAGCGGAGTCCAAAGACGAGTACACTTTACGTTGATATCTGAAGATCTGCTCAATACATCTTTCGCGATATCGATTTTATTTTGACATCCACACGTAAGAATACGATGTAAGGGCATCTCGTTTTTGTTATTTAGAGCATTTGCATCTGCACCATTTTTAAATAAAATATTTACAACTTCGTGTCTCTCAAAATTTGTCAATTTACTAAAATGGTATTTGCAACCGCAGGCCAAGTGAAGGGCAGTATTTCCGTTTTTGTCGGGTATGTTAACAAACTCATCCACAGATTTCCCTTGTTTTCTTACATACTCTAATATTTGGCTGATGATTTCTGGAACATGGATGTTGACAAAACGATTTGGTGGAAACAGTAAATAATGTTTGTTGTTATCTTGAGCCATGATATTCAAAGAATGCTTCAGAAGTACATCAAACTTTTCTTGGTTTAATTTATCTTCCAAAATTAACCACATCAGAATATTGTAACCCGTTCCACTATAATCAAAGGTAACGTCACAATCCATGTTGTCCCTTGTGTCAGAAGATGCTTCTGAACTTTGATCCAAAGTTCGCACACTGTAGCCTTCCAGTGATGGCATTTCCACTTTACGAGAAGACGACTTTTGATATATTTCCCGATCTTCCTGCAAGTCATCGAATGCATTACAAACACAAAAATCCATGTTGCCCGTTGTGTAAAACAATGCATCTGAACTTTGACTAAAGGTTCGTAAACTGTCGCTTTTCATTGATGGCATTTCCATTTTATGGGACATCGTCACATCTAAAGACGACGTGTATGTTTGCCAAAAGGAAACTGAAATCCATTTTTGAATATATATTTCCCGATCTTTCTGGTTACCATATGTTTTAGAATAGATGAAGTTTCCAACATTTTGGTCTATTGTAGATGCATTTTGGTCTTGAAACGACGACTCGGAGATGGTACGTCTCGGCTTGTAAGTGTTTGCCGTGTGGTTTACATATGACCTGGATGTCAGTAAAATATCCAGTATTAGACAATCATTAGCAGTAAAAATTGGTGTTGCTCCATATTCATCTTCCTGATTAAGTATTTCATATTGCACTGGTTTCATATTATCTATCAGTAATTGAAAGATTTTAGGACATGTAGTGCAGTGTAACACATTCTTCACCCTATTATCTCGTACGCTGACGTCGGCTTTGTTTGCAAGCAAAACTGTAACAACGTCTACTGTTTTTGCGTAGAATAATGGTGTCCTGCCAAATTTATCCTTATGATTGACTTTACAACCTTCGGAAATCCACAAATGTGCTAGTTCACTGTTTTGAACGTTGTGTAGTAGGTTTCGTCCATTTTCATCAATAATGTTTATATTTGAATCGATTTCATGAGTGATAAAAAATGATGCCATCTGTCGACTTTTTGCCACCGCTAGAAGACTCTTGTTTATTTTAATTTGCATTTTAGATTCCTTTAAAATAGTTTTTGCCAGTTCAAAGACATCATAATCAACAACATAATGCATTGCCGTGTTATTTTTAGTATCGACGACGTTTACATCTATATTATGTTTTAGAAGAAGTTTTACTAACACAATATCTCTGTTTTTCACTGCCCATATCAGCGGTCTGTAAGTATTTTGCCGACATTTAGCCTCAGATGATAAAATAAACTCAACAATGTCATGATTAATACAATGATCACCATAAATTACTGACTGTCGCACTGTCATTCCTTCTGGGTCTTGGGTGATACAGTAGTCGCAGTTGTATGTCTGTTGACGTTTCTCAACGTGAAGGGTACTATTAATGTTTGCCCCTAACTCCAATAATTGCTGTAAAATTTTCTTTCGAAACCCGTACCAACATGAGGTTACTAAAGCTGCAGATGCTTGTGTCCGAACGAAAATTTATCTTCCAGTTCGTTGTAAAAAAATTTTTCTAACAAATGTAAACATAAAAATTCATTACCAAGTGATGCACTCCAATATAAAAGGGAACCATTCCATAATGCTCCAAACACTTTTGCGCGTTCTGTTATTTGAAGAATAAATCTAAATTTAGATTTATCATTCAACTGGAGTGATTGAAGTGTTTTTACAAAGCAGGTAACAAAACATTGTGATGTAAATGCTGGATGCTGGCACACTTGTTGAATGTTCCCAATTTCCAATTCTGTAATAAATCTCTGAGCTAAATATGAATATTGTCCTTCATGTAAATTAATTAGGTCGGTGCCTTCCTTCCCTGACACGGAGATTTTGTTACAAATAAATGAAAAGGGTAAACATTTTATTGATTCATGGGTCATTTTATCCCCAAAATGAAGGCAAACCGCATCAGTAATGCAGGGGTATCTGCATCTAATAATGCCGTCTTCGTTTTGGATGTATAATGGCTGATTTTGTCGCAAGACGTCGTTTAAATCATGTGTAATCTTCTTAATATTGGAAGAACCCAACAGTATGGTCAGTATGTCAATATTTGATGACAAAACTAATTTCTCCATGTCATTTGCTGGAATGCTTCCATCATGCAATAACAAAAGGACTAGTAATGTATACAATGGCTTATCATTATCAAAAAGATTTGCGATTGCAGAATGAAAGAACGGAATTGGATTTGCGAAAAATGTCACACCTCTTTCCAATATTGTTATGTTTGTGAAAAAAATACGAACACAAATCGGAAAACATGGCGTGTTATATTCACAAATTGTTTTGATACAGTTTTCATCAAAACGACTTTCATTGAAGTGAACAGCGTGACGTTTAAACATGTCATATTTCTCATCGAATGATAATGCATTTTTACTGAGATCTACAATATGATTTAACGCAAACAACTGTGATTCTTTAAATTGCTTTTGCATCTTGCCCAAAATTTCTGGCTTCATAGTAATAACAACTTTCACCGACCCTTCTACTTTGTCTGAAGAACGGATGTGTTCGTCTATAGTGAATATCCATGTACTCCAATCGTTGCAGAGGTTCTGAAATGCATTTTTAATTAACACAATAAAGTTTTCCGCGCTGTTGACACTTTCCCAATCAGCTAACTCTCTGATTGGTTGATACAGATACCCACAACGTATTGCATCTTTTATTAGACGTCTTGCAATAAAATCTTTACCTTCGCCACACGAACCCACTATCAAAACAATGCTGAATTTCTCTAACACGGTTTGGGCTTGCTTGCAGCTGATAGTTTGCACAAATACTTTATCATCTTTTTCTGCCTTTTCGAGCAATTTTTTTGTAATGTCTGCAACAAAAACAAGCTTTATTTTCAAATTATTTATGGAATATTTTTAATTAATTAGTAACTAATTTAAAAGCATCCCGCTGAGTATTGTTCACTATTATCTTCTACTTAACGTGGATTTTCGAACAAAATTTTGAAAAAAAAACGCCCATTATAATAGGCTTTATATGTTTAATAAGTACAAATACAGATCTTTATCATAAAAAAGAAAAATATTGAAGATAAAAGTAACATATACAGTGGCAAGTTTAAAACTAATGGTGAATATAACTTTTCTTATATTGAAAGAACATTATACTGATCGAGACCTAATTCAATGATTGTGTTATATGATAATACAATAACTCTTTCACTGAAAATGATTTCGTCATACTGGCATTCACTTTAATATACCATGTCAAGAAATAGAATAATTGATTTATTGAATAGTTCTTTAACGTCTAGCGCGCAATATTAAAGCTATATTAAGACTGAAACAAGTTAACAAACAATATATCAACAGGGAATATGTTGTGGACCACTGGAAACCAAAGTTAAACTGCCATTGTCAAACAAATGAGAGTTTGGTAGTGGCGTTAAATTCAGCTGTTCTAGCGGCATAACGAAATCAGAGGCACTTATCGTACCACGAGCGTGGCGCTCTGCAAATACGTTACTCACTATGGTCCGATGTCAGGCTTTTCTAATTATAAAATGACCCCCCTCAAACAAAAGCGCTTTACACGCGAACGCGCTGCAGGCCGTGCACGGAAATTTTTTAAGTAAGTCCCATTAACCACAGCAGATAAATTAATGTAATAATAAAACAATCTAGCAAGTAAAAGTTTCATTCTATCAACCAATAAAATATAATAAATGGATATACAAATAAACATTATGATATTTACCGAGTCTTCGCCTTTCATCTTCATTTTCTGCTGTAAATATTTGTACCGTCTTTGCGAATTTTATGTTTATTGTCGTACCTAGAGGATTGATCAATTCTGATAAATAAATCTTCTTTTAAAGCATAGCATCTTACAGTGTTTAAGATGAAGATAATAATCAGTGAAGTACTCAACATTATTTTCTAATGCTTTAAATATCTTAATATTTTTTCTACTAATTTTGTCTTTCTGCAAAATAACTGTTTGCTCTAAAATATTTAATGTTTTATAGTGCCAAATTTATTTCTGCAGTTCAGTGTACATGTGTATTTAAAGTTACAATAATATGTATAGAAACATAATTATGGATTATATTTTTACTGATTCTCTTAACGTATCCTTCCTAAAATTAAATCAAACTGAAATCTTCTGCATCATGTGTAGCTTACAATGATAAACACAGCCTAAGTTACAAATACAGATTGATCGTAAACGTTTACGTATCAGATATAATTAGAACCTAGATCCCGTAAACAAACAACAAATCAGTTGGGGGGAATGGGTAGTGCCAATTGCCAGTAAATGTTATCTGTCACTAGAAGTATAGCCTGGGGATTCTCAAGGGTCTTTTTTGCTCACTAGTCTAACCAATAAAGGTTTTAAACAGACATGATTTTTCTTGCAAATTTTGATATTAAACGGCCAAGCGGTTTGTCAGAAAACAAATTTGAGAAATTTAGCCAAACAGAATGCATTAGCAGACATGATAGCCATGTTGGATTTCCAATCAGCTCGTAAAGTCAAAATAATAAAAGAACTATCCTTCATGGTTTAGTTTCAATGTGTGGAAATGTTTCCTAGAAGAAGCCATGTGTATGCTTTCCCATACAGTCCTATGTTAGGATATGCTCAATAGTGGCAACCATATTGGATTTTGAGTCGGCCTCAAAAACTCAAACTTTGTATAGGACAATCTAAGGTAGTACAATTCTGGAATATTCGTTCATCGGGAAATGAATTTTGAGTTTCAGCTGATCAGACGCATTAATAACTCTGACGGTTAGCTATCTTTAATTTCTAATACACTAAAAAACCAAAAAAAATCTGGTAAAATTTCCAAGCTTCATTTTTGCATAATGGTTTAAATGAGCGATCGTTTTAAAGAAGAAGCCGTTTTACCCACAGTTTCCTTTGTCAAGCTTTGTTCCATAATGGCAGCCAGTTTACATTTTGAAGCGAAACAAAAACAAAATAATAGAAGATTATTTGATCTACATTAATACAATATCACGTTCCTTACTGCCAAGCGGTTTGTCAGGATATAAATTTATAAATTTCAGCCAATCAAAACGCTTAAATGGCCTTGGCAGCTATGTTGAAGTTCTAATTTGCTAAGCAACCTCAAAATTATAAGCGAAATAGTTAGGTTTAAATGTGTGGAAGAGTTTCGGACATAAAGCCGTTTGTTCCTTTCCCCCCATAAATTCATATGTTAAGCTTTGTTCCACGGTGGTGGCCATCTTAGATTTTGCATCAAGACAAAAAGGTAAAACTTTGTAGATACATTTCTGCAATATTTCAAATCAATCTGCCACGCGGTTTGTGAGAACGTTTTAAAAAAAAATACAACCAATCAGAACGCATAATCAGCCGTGGCAGCAATGTTAAATTTTCAGTTGGCTCGAAAAACCCAAAATAATAACATAACTATTGTAGTTTAATTTCTGCATAATATGGTATCATTTTGTGGAAAAGAAGATATTTGTTTGTTTTTCCATATGATCGAATGTTAAAACTGAGTCCTGCTATGGTGGCACAAACTCAAACTTTCGGAGAAGAGGATAGAAATGTATTTAAAAGTGATTTAAAAAGTTGGAGAGAAAAATTTGCCATTTGTAGTACAATGTACCTATTTCTCTTTTTATACATGTAAAAAGCTTGCACAAGGTACTCTCCAAACATATTACCCACTATAGTCTACAGCAAGACTTTCCTTATAATTAAGAGATATTATCACCCTACCCATAAAACAGCGACAGTGGGCGACATTGTTTTTCAGTTAACTATAGAAAAAAACAAATTAAACTTTTTTTCGTGCTATACACAGACCTGACAATAAAGATGATGATACAGACCTTTGTCATCCATTTGTAATGTTGAAGAAAACTTCCCTTTATCGTCGATAATTCTATTTATTCAATTTGCATTGCTTCATCTGTTTGTTTAAGTATAATTCTATAAAAAATCATATTACAACTAAATCCAACAAAGTAACGACACATAGATTACTAAATACTAAAAACAGTCTGAGAATAGTGGTAAGCCATCTACTATTGAATAGCAGGGCTAAAATCGGAATCAGTAGAAAATGTCCAATAAAAAGACAGCATTTTTCATGAAGTATATATAGTAATAGAAACTTACATCTGTCGAGTTCTATGGTACATATTCTATCAAGCATTGCATATTGGCTTGATTACATATATAACTTAATAAAATTGATTGGTTGATTGTTGGAATTAGCGTCAATCAATCTTTGATCCAGGACGAGTAATGAGGTAAGTGTTGTGTTGGTTTTTGGAAACAAGGGGAGCCATGTTGGCTCTGTATTGTTAAAATGTACTGTGTATTTTTTGCTATGTTTTCATTTGTTTTTGTATTGCTGTGAAACGTTTCTACGATTATTTTAGCTAGGGGGTTAGGGGTCCGTTGAACAGTTTTGACCCTGCCATATAATGTGTTATGGGACTGCTCCAAGGCAGAATATTATGCTGTGTCGTGTTTTGTCTTTTATGTTCTTTGTTTTTCAGTGATTGCTTGTTCTGTCTTTAGCGAGAAATTTTTCGTCTTTTCATATAAACAAACAATTGGTTTGCAACTATCTAGGTTAGTGGAATCAAAAAGATAAATAGATCAATTTAATTGTAACAAGACATTGACATTATAGCTCCAAGTATTCTCTCACCTTGAGACAACTGTGATAATATGCACACTCGAATCATTCACATGCAATAGCACGCTACTTTCAAAATATAACCACCTTAGCTTTAGGATCCCTGTCTTGCGGGATGTTACGTATAAGCATTTAAAAACGTAATTGACGGAACAATAGTTAAGATAGCAGCACACAGTTTTGTAGCTTAGGTTCTAATGTTCCCGTATGAAATTTCTTTATATAGTAGTATGGTCAAATTGCGTTTTTTCACATCTATGATAAATAGAAAGCAATATACTATAGAAGTGTCAGTAGAGTGTCATGTTTATAGAAAGAAATATATATATACTATAAGGGTGTTCTCCTTGATATAGTAGAAAAACCTCGAGACTGCCTATACGAACATTCGACTCCTAGCTCTACCTCTATCTTATCAATTAAAATGGCAACTTTTGTGAGACATCGAAATGAATGAATGGTATTTTACCAGTGTGTTTCTATTGCAAAACACATTTACATAAACAAATATATGACATATTTAAGTTTTGGTAGGCGTTACAGTGTCAGAATGTTTCAAATGAAGGTAAATGCTAATGATTTGTCCGATTTGCTCACAGGAAATAGTTAATTTCGATGGATGATTTTTTAAAATATTGTGATCAAATTACCATAAAATTGTAAATATGCAGTACATAAATTAGATATATCTACCATATTTCCGTTACATTTGGATCCATGAAAAGTGTCACATCTTTTTCATTGACAAAATAGAACTACGACTTCTTTTGATTATATTTTATTGCAAAGAACCATATCATACTCCCTAAGATAGATTTAATTTCTATCCCATGAGTTTCATAAGGAGGCAACTAAACCAGCAGATAAGGACAAGTTTTGATTGGTACTTTGTTCCTTAATGTTTTTTTTAACTTATACCAATTTCTTTAGCAATTGTAGAGCTAAAATATACCCTACAATGACGAATATTGTTTCATGGCTCAATAGCTGGCTGATTTACTGGACGATGTGTTACGTTAAGCGAACAATAATTGAACATTTAAGGACGAAAACAGTTGACTGAACACTAAATCACGTATTTTGCACACCGCATTTTACCCTTGGGTGGGGGAGCTGACAGTCCAGGATGTCACGTATGGTGTTGTGTATTTGCAATAAAGTTGGTCTGAAATTCACTAAACTAAAAGTAGAAAATTAGAAATTATCTTGTTCTAGAAATAATTTAAAATATGTCTCGGATATATCAGATACACGTGGAAATATTACGGTTTGTTTTGGTCTTGCATAGACTAGATACAATTAAACCACTTTTTGTTACCTGGTTAACATTTCCTCTATTATAATAAACTGTTATTAATAGTATCTTATTATAAATAAAAAGTGTTATAGCTAAAATATTACACTAAAATATGTACCCGGGGAAACACAAGTTAGCAAAATGCAATGTTGCTTCGATAGTATATATATTGTTAAAAAGTCTACATCTAGCATTACAACTACGAACAGGGCTATTATTCACATGAATACGGTTAAACGTAGAAACCGTATACCGTTTTCTCAACGTTAAAAATATCGTAGTATAGAGTACTCACGTTTAAGTTGAAATACATTTTAAATTAATCGTGCGTTTTGAATCCTGTCCAATAAATAACACTCGGTTCCAATAAAAATCAGACTAACCCATAAAATGTTCATTGCTGATTCGAAATAATTTATTAATATGTAAAATTAAATATTTCAATTCTAATTATAGCAATGAATTAAGTGTCGTGATTTTAGTACAATGCAAATTTCGAAGTTTAGTTTACGGAATTCCAGACCAACTTATTGTTAATATCCTAACGGTTCGGGTATCAAATATCTAGATACTCTATATATACAGTGCTTGTGCATGAACTTTAAAATTCCTTTCTTTTGTATGGATTTTAATTTTTTGTGTAAACTACTACATATAATATCACTGAGCGTAAAATATAGTTATCTTGGCAAATGTTCAACATAAAAGTGTATTAAGTAAATAAATATACAGAATATTTTCTCAATTAAAAAACAAAGATTATAGCGCCCGATATTTTTTTCTTTGGTGTTGCATTAGCTTATCGATATACACAGTACCTACACAGTGTGAATCTTGACGTATATTTAAACATTCTTACTGGATATCTTACCCTTTACTGAAACTATTTACAATTAAGAAATTATGTGGTGCAAGTGTTTAAAGTAGTCATCTACTGTTAATCACGTACCTGTCAACACCGATGTTACGGGTTCGAGCCAAAAGGGGAAAGGTGTGCTCGACCTTAATTGACAAGGATTGATAGTATTCCTGCAGAAGGTCAGGGTTTTCTCCTGGTATATCGACTTCCTCGTCTAATAACCAGCACCATGATATAACTGAAACATTGTTGAAAAAGGCTGTAAACCGCAATAAATATGCTAATATGATTGATGTTTTAAATGTTTGTATTGTATGATCTATATGCGACATTTTAATAAAATTAAACAAAAATTGACTTATCATATTAACTTTTAAATACAGCTAGGTTTTTTTCCAAAAGTACGCTTTCTTGTTGATCACGGTTGATGTAACATTTATTAGAAGACCATATAAGAACATCATAAAGATCAACCTGACTTTAAGTCAGGTGAGACAAAAGTTATCAAAAGGTAAGACAAAAGTTAACGTCATCCCAAAACATGCAAGATCATAAACCCTAACATAATGAGCAGGTATTTTTTGTATGTAATATCCTGCTTATTTGAAAAGCAATTACAGATTTGACTTTGTCCTAGACATGACAATGAGTAACTCGACGGGTGTCTAATTAGAGGCAGGCACTGCTTACTCGTACGGAGCATCTGAGTGCAGTCATGGTTTTATTGGGTTCAGGTAACTCGCTTTCTTCTGTTTTTGTGTTTTTGGTTTTGGTGTTGCGTTGCGCATATTTGTCTTTATCCGAATTTGTAACTGTCCCTTGACTTTTGGCTGTTGTTCTTCGGTCGGTTTTCTTTTAACACATAATGAGTTTCTGAGTGAACATAAAAATAATAAGTAGAAATGCAAATACGTCCATTTCTACCGTTCAGCAACCATTTTGGCCGTAAAACAGTTGTCACGATTCCGCATTCAGCTGAATGTTCAACATTTTAGATGGACTTACCAACCAGGAACCTATAAATCAAGTTATACTAGCCCCAGTTCCAAACGACATTAATGACATTTCATAGAGAATCTACATTCATAAAATCAAGAGAGTAACAAAATACCGAACACCAAGGGAACTATGAATAAAAAGCTGCGCCATGACTTAATACAGTATGGCCGCCGGAGCCGGAGGTGTTGTAACAGCTCTCCTACTTTTTTCTATATTTTATCAGTTTAAAACCGTTCTTTATCGCAAAAAATGTTCAGAGAGGATAATATATCATCCAGGATTTAGATGGCCTATCTTAGATTCGGAAATAACATGTTTTGGAAAGGAAATTATTCGTCAAAATTTATTTGGATATTTAACAGTGAAGACAAACTCACACCTGAACTCACACCTGAACACTATGAACAATCACCGTAAGTTAAATATTAATCAAGCATTCTTGACGATATTACACTTGTTACTGTCGAACGATATAGAACTCAATCCAGGTCCCGTTAATTCTAAAATGACAAACAGTTCCTTTTGTATTGGTTGTAAATCTGGAAACTCAAAAAATGGAGAATGGCTTTGCGATTATTGTCTAACTAACTTTTTACAAAATTATGACTTGCAAAAATCTGTTGATGAAACATTAAATGATCTACATAAAGGAATTAGATTTGCGCACATTAATATTTGTGGAATACTTAATAAACTAGATCAGATAAAAATAATCCTGCGAGAACAGACTTATGATGTGTTGCAGTTTCCGAAAGCAAGCTTGATAGCACAATCGATGATTCTGAAGTGTCAGTGTCGGGCTATCGGGTATTTAGAAAAGATAGAAACCGTCATGGAGGAGGTGTCTTACTGTTTGTTAATGAAAAATGGTTTACTACTAATATATCAGTCAAAGAAAATCTAGAAACCATCAGTTTGGATATCAAGCAACTAAACTCAACAAAAATTACTGATGGGGTTGTGTACAGACCACCGAGTGCGTCCGTCGAATGGTATAGTGAATTCGAAACATATCTTGAAAATATCACCACCGAAAAAGACCATGTCGTACTATTAGGCGATTTTAATGTTGATCAGATTAAAGATTCAAGAATGGAAAAACTCGTAGAGATATACAATTGCAAACAATTAATCAAGGAACCAACAAGGGTAACAATCAACTCAAGTACTCTCATTGATCATATATATGTTAACAACGACGAGGATTATAAAACCTCAGGCGTAATACCATTCGGAATAAGTGATCATCATCTAATTTATGCGGTCCCAAAGAAAATGAAACAAAAGTCAGGTCAACATACAACGATTCGATATCGAGATTTTAAACATCTTAATGAAGAGGAGATGGTGAATGACATGCACAATGTAAACTGGAATGAAATTATGCAGTTAAACAGTGTCGAAGAAATGTGGAGCACTTTTAAAACGAACTTTACACGCATTGTTGATAAACATCTGCCGTACAAAGATAGAAGTATAAAGATTGACTCCGAAAAATGGATTACAGACGAGATCCTTACCGAGATGCGTCAAAGAGACTATTTCCATTCAGTAGCGCTAAAATCGGGCATGGAATCTGATTGGAAGATATACAGAGCATCGAGGAATAGAGTGGTTATAAAAGTCAGGGAGGCCAAGAGATGTTTTATTGAAGACGTCATTGCTGAAGCTGACAGAAAGCCCAAAGATATGTGGAAAAAACTTAAGCAATTTCTTCCATCAAAAACATCGAGCACTAACGCATCATACATACAAGATAAAGAAGAAGTAATAACATCGAACATTGAAATTGCAAAATGTTTCAACGACTTCTTCAGCAATATTGGTCACGAGTATGGCAAGAAATTTGATCAAACTTTACCTGAAGTGGTACAACTGATGCCAGTGGCATCATTTACGATACCAAAAATTTCGTCTGAATTTGTGAAAAAGGAAATACAAGGGATGTCAAATGGGAAGGCAACCGGCTTGGATGGAATATCAGTGAGGCTATTAAGACTATCCTTAAATGCAGTCTTAGATGTTTCGAAAGCAATTTTTAATTCTTCAATACAAAACAATACAGTTGAAAGTGATTGGAAGAAAGCTCGAGTGTCACCAATCTTTAAATCTGGGGACGAACACTTAGTAAATAATTATAGACCCGTATCTGTATTACCCATCTTAAGCAAAGTTATTGAAAGACATGTATTTAACTCATTTTATGAATACCTATCTGAAAATAATTTGATTACAAAATGTCAGTCAGGGTTCAGGCCAAAACACTCGTGCGAAACTGCACTACATGGATTTGTTGATAGATGGTTAAAAAATATTGACGATGGTAAATTAACAGGAGTTTTATTTATAGACTTAAGTAAAGCTTTCGACATTGTTAACCATAGAGTTCTTTTACATAAGTTATTGTCTTTTGGAATTTGTAATAACACATATGAATGGTTTAAATCATATCTTGCTGATCGTGTACAATTTGTAGGCTGGAAGGGTGAATTATCTGTGCCTAATCCAGTTACTATAGGAGTACCACAGGGCTCTATTCTAGGTCCTTTGTTTTTCATTCTTTTTGTCAATGACTATCCTAAATGTCTTAAATACTGTAATACTACTATATATGCAGATGACACGTCAACTGATGTTTGTGATAAATCAATTGATGTTATTGAATTTAAATTAACGAAAGATTTGTATAACTCAATACAGTGGATGAACCAAAACAAATTAACAATGAACCTAAAGAAAACTCAGTGTATGGTTATAGGTACTAGTCAGAGATTATCAAAAGTTAATAATATATGTATAAAAATTGATGATGTAACTTTAGATGCAAAATTACTTGGTGTTACTATTGACCAATCTTTAACATGGTCAACCCATTTAAATTTACTTGGTAAAAAATATCAAAGAAACTTGGTGTGCTTAGGAGATTACGATGTTTTATGTCAAATGACGCTTTATTAAAAGTTTATAATAGTATTATTTTTCCACATTTTAATTACTGTTGCACTGTATGGTGTTGTTAAAAAAACTAGTCAAATATGGATTGTATTTTTAAATTGCAAAAATCGGCTGCACGTACAATTTTAAATGTGCATGATTTTAGAACGCCGAGCAATGAAATGTTCTGCTTACTCAGATGGATGCCAATATCCGATTATTTTATTTTTAGAAAATTTATTTTGATTTTTAAAGTTCTACATAACTTAACACCTAGTTATATGAATGTATTTAGATATATTTCCACTGTAAGCACTCGAAATACCAGGGGTAGTAGTGACAATTTACTGTATGTTCCATCATGTCGTACAGAATATTATAAAAGATCTTTTACTTTTTCTGGAACAAGATTATGGAACGAGTTGTCTAAATAAATAAGAGAATGCTCAACTTTGTCATCTTTTAAAACATCTTATTTAAATAGATACTTTAACAGTCAAAATTGAAAACTGCTATTGAATTATTGTATGTGTTGCATGTGTATTATTAAATACTATTATTATTTGTTGTGAACTTTCTAACATGTCTGTAAATATGTAATTACAACAGGACCATAATGTAAACTAGCAAATGTGCTAAATTATGTAATTCTGTATAAATAAAGGCAATTATTATTATTATTATTATTATTATTTGTTGTGAACTTTCTAACATGTCTGTAAATATGTAATTACAACAGGACCATAATGTAAACTAGCAAATGTGCTAAATTATGTAATTCTGTATAAATAAAGGCAATTATTATTATTATTATTATTATTATTATTATTATTATTATTTGCTGTGAACTTTCTAACATATCTGTAAATATGTAATTACAACAGGACCATAATGTAAACTAGCAAATGTGCTAAATTATGTAATTCTGTATAAATAAAGGCAATTATTATTATTATTATTATTATTATTATTTGTTGTGAACTTTCTAACATGTCTGTAAATATGTAATTACAACAGGACCATAATGTAAACTAGCAAATGTGCTAAATTATGTAATTCTGTATAAATAAAGGCAATTATTATTATTATTATTATTATTATTATTATTTGTTGTGAACTTTCTAACATGTCTGTAAATATGTAATTACAACAGGACCATAATGTAAAATAGCAAATGTGCTAAATTATGTAATTCTGTATAAATAAAGGCAATTATTATTATTATTATTATTTGTTGTGAACTTTCTAACATGTCTGTAAATATGTAATTACAACAGGACCATAATGTAAACTAGCAAATGTGCTAAATTATGTAATTCTGTATAAATAAAGGCAATTATTATTATTATTATTTGTGAATTTTCTAACATGTCTGTAAATATGTAATTACAACAGGACCATAATGTAAACTAGCAAATGTGCTAAATTATGTAATTCTGTATAAATAAAGGCAATTATTATTATTATTATTATTATTTGTTGTGAACTTTCTAACATGTCTGTAAATATGTAATTACAACAGGACCATAATGTAAACTAGCAAATGTGCTAAACTATGTAATTCTGTATAAATAAAGGCAATTATTATTATTATTATTATTATTATTATTATTTGTTGTGAACTTTCTAACATGTCTGTAAATATGTAATTACAACAGGACCATAATGTAAACTAGCAAATGTGCTAAATTATGTAATTCTGTATAAATAAAGGCAATTATTATTATTATTATTATTATTATTATTTGTTGTGAACTTTCTAACATGTCTGTAAATATGTAATTACAACAGGACCATAATGTAAACTAGCAAATGTGCTAAATTATGTAATTCTGTATAAATAAAGGCAATTATTATTATTATTATTATTATTATTATTATTATTATTATTTGTTGTGAACTTTCTAACATGTCTGTAAATATGTAATTACAACAGGACCATAATGTAAACTAGCAAATGTGCTAAATTATGTAATTCTGTATAAATAAAGGCTATTATTATTATTATTATTATTATTATTATTATTTGTTGTGAACTTTCTAACATGTCTGTAAATATGTAATTACAACAGGACCATAATGTAAACTAGCAAATGTGCTAAATTATGTAATTCTGTATAAATAAAGGCAATTATTATTATTATTATTATTATTATTATTATTTGTTGTGAACTTTCTAACATGTCTGTAAATATGTAATTACAACAGGACCATAATGTAAACTAGCAAATGTGCTAAATTATGTAATTCTGTATAAATAAAGGCTATTATTATTATTATTATTATTATTATTATCTGTTGTGAACTTTCTAACATGTCTGTAAATATGTAATTACAACAGGACCATAATGTAAACTAGCAAATGTGCTAAATTATGTAATTCTGTATAAATAAAGGCAATTATTATTATTATTATTATTATTATTTGTTGTGAACTTTCTAACATGTCTGTAAATATGTAATTATAACAGGACCATAATGTAAACTAGCAAATGTGCTAAATTATGTAATTCTGTATAAATAAAGGCAATTATTATTATTATTATTATTATTATTATTATTTGTTGTGAACTTTCTAACATGTATGTAAATATGTAATTACAACAGGACCATAATGTAAACTAGCAAATGTGCTAAATTATGTAATTCTGTATAAATAAAGGCAATTATTATTATTATTATTATTATTGTTATTTGTTGTGAACTTTCTAACATGTCTGTAAATATGTAATTACAACAGGACCATAATGTAAACTAGCAAATGTGCTAAATTATGTAATTCTGTATAAATAAAGGCAATTATTATTATTATTATAATTATTATTATTATTTGTTGTGAACTTTCTAACATGTCTGTAAATATGTAATTACAACAGGACCATAATGTAAACTAGCAAATGTGCTAAATTATGTAATTCTGTATAAATAAAGGCAATTATTATTATTATTATTATTATTATTATTATTTGTTGTGAACTTTCTAACATGTCTGTAAATATGTAATTACAACAGGACCATAATGTAAACTAGCAAATGTGCTAAATTATGTAATTCTGTATAAATATAGGCAATTATTATTATTATTATTATTATTTGTTGTGAACTTTCTAACATGTCTGTAAATATGTAATTACAACAGGACCATAATGTAAACTAGCAAATGTGCTAAATTATGTAATTCTGTATAAATAAAGGCAATTATTATTATTATTATTATTATTATTATTTGTTGTGAACTTTCTAACATGTCTGTAAATATGTAATTACAACAGGACTATAATGTAAACTAGCAAATGTGCTAAATTATGTAATTCTGTATAAATAAAGGCAATTATTATTATTATTATTATTTGTTGTGAACTTTCTAACATGTCTGTAAATATGTAATTACAACAGGACCAAAATGTAAACTAGCAAATGTGCTAAATTATGTAATTCTGTATAAATAAAGGCAATTATTATTATTATTATTATTATTATTATTTGTTGTGAACTTTCTAACATGTCTGTAAATATGTAATTACAACAGGACCATAATGTAAACTAGCAAATGTGCTAAATTATGTAATTCTGTATAAATAAAGGCAATTATTATTATTATGTGTTGTGAACTTTCTAACATGTCTGTAAATATGTAATTACAACAGGACCATAATGTAAACTAGCAAATGTGCTAAATTATGTAATTCTGTATAAATAAAGGCAATTATCATTATTATTATTATTATTATTATTATTATTATTATTATTATTATTATTATTATTATTATTATTATTATTATTATTATTATGAGCGCGTGATACGCCCGTCTAAAGACATGGACAAGAGCTATTCACTTGATAAATGCAATAATTCTATTTGCTCTGATGAATCATCATCATATCTATCAATATCAACAATCCACCGTAATTGGAGGAAAATTTCTCGAGTTAACTAAAAATTTCCCCCTTCGTTTTTTACAAACAAAGTCCCATAACTTTATAACGAAAAATATGAATTTTACCAAAAAAGAAAGAATGCTGGTATCTATCAAAATTAACAATTCCCCAAACTTTAAAGAAAATGTATAAAAAGCGTTTTTGTCTGTTATACTCTGAAAACTAAAAAATCTCTCATTTTTACTAATATTCCCATAACTATATATATCGATTATATAAATTTTACAAAAACTATAGAGAAATGTGTAATAAACAATTCCCCAAGTCTTTCAAGAAAATTGCTGAAAGCGTTTTCGAATTATATTCTGACACTTAAAAAACCCCTTTTTTCACGAACAAAGTCCCAAACTTCTATAAAGATACATCGGAAATTTACCAAAATGTTCTTACATTAGGCCTTCATATTTATTAACTGTATAGAGTTTGGAGAAAATTCTAAGGCCTTCTCAAAGTACAGTGTGACATGTGGACGACAGATGTACGGTCAGTTAGACAGACGGACGGACATTTGTATACCATAATACGTCCGTCATAGAAGGGCGTATCAGAAAAAAGACAATCCACAAATCAAAGTCTAAGAAACCGGCTAAATCGAAAACCTACGACCAAAAATAAAACAACTGCAGCTATGGTTCTGACTTGGAAAAGGGAAGAAATTGTGGGTTAAACCAGTTGTATGGCATGCCAACCTCTCGCTTCTGTGTATCTAGCTTGAATGATAAAGGGTTGGGTATCATACGCCACGAGTCAATGATAGGTTTCAATCGGAACATATCTCGGCCATTTCCGTCAAGGCGGAAATAACCCAGGTGATCCGATTGTAATAGGTATATCTAATGGTCATCGCACCATGATCACATGTACTGAACAATTGGAAAAAATATCGGTAATCATTTTCAAAAAATGATATAGATGTTTCCGTGGTTTCTTTAATTTCAAGTTCTGAAGGCTACATTATCGAAAGCAACTCAGCAATCTGATGGTTTAATACATATAATTTAAACTAAACAAGATTTATTAGCTGATGGATTGACATTGAACAAAAAAACGCCATTCACGAACAAACTTTAAAATAAATTAATTGGCCTTTAATGGTCAAAAGTAGAACCGATAAATAAGCTTTAATTAAGTTAAACTGTAAAAAGATGATTAAAATATAACGAGTCCGAATTTAATCGAACAACCTCGCAATTACAAACCGCTATGAACAAATTTATTTTGGGATTTTTAATGTTGAAACATCACGACTCTCTCAACCTGTGTACCTGACGGATGTTATGTGCATAAACTATATACACCCCTGAGATCATACTGGGAAGGTCCCCAGTGCTTGACATTGACAACTTCTCAGCGTGTTTCCAGGTGGCGGATAGGGCAAGTTCCTCTCCTTTGGTCGTTGTCAGGTAATGATACAAAAATCCTAGACGCGGACCGTAGAGGAGTACATATTCGAAAACTGGCATGCTCACATGGTACAATAAAGATCCCTTTAATAAATTTAAAAACTCCAGTCGTTCTATCCTTTTCCCTGTTGATTTATGGCTTATTAACCTGTTTCCGTTCTAAATATAGCTGACATATTTCTCGCTGGACAACAAGCAAACATTTAAGTCCAATTTTTATGTCATGGGATCAGTCGAGAACCCAATAACGTTACAGATGTAAATAAAGTTACATTTCCGATTGGTACATTATTACAGATTGCACATAATTCTTCTAATTAGCTGTAGAACTAGAATCAAGTACTCGATAACTGCTACTTGATATATGGCTCAATGATAAATTGAGTGTCAATCGGACATTTTCAGAGCGTAAAACCTTTGCAAAAACTAAAATCAATAGGGCATTAGTACATTAGTATTACACAATCCGAAAAGGGTGTTTTATGGACAACTGTTTTAGGGGGAGGAAGGAGTTGTACATGATTATGATGAATAATTATCATATAAAGTCTTTTTACTACAGCTTTTAGTTGGTCTTGCAATCTTTGTTTTCGCTTTATCTCTTCATACTAAATATAATCAGTCAATGGGTCATTATTATGTAAAAATTATTCCGGTTTGTTTTTATCTAGCATTAAAACAGCGAAATTGAGATCGTTTCAATAAATATTATTAAGCAACTGCTATTCGTGGGATAAGTTTAAATTTTCTTAACGATTATTAGTATCACGATAGAGCAGAAATTGCATGTAAATTGTTATAATTATATAATATTCACCTTGTTTTGAACGGAAGTGTGCTTTAGGAACATTCCATTGTAGTCTATTCGAAATCCTTCGGGTAATGTCGTCTGCAGTTAAGGCGGGAAAACTCTCACGGTTTGTCCAAATACCATTGTACGTCACGAAAACAGACGAACGTTTGTAAACTACGTTAGACCCCTTGAGAAACAAAAAAGGCTGACTTCCTATGGAAAATCGCTTTCTCAAAATTCTGGTTAACTGTGGAAAATAATTGTTGATTTCAAGAAATGATAGTTGGGATCTACAAAAGGACCATAACAGTCGACCAAACGCGGTAAGCAGTTTTCATATTGTCAGGCAAAAAACCGCCGCACAGACACGGTAACGTTTAGTATAGACGTTCTTTCTTTAATACGAACAAGAAAAACAAAGTTGTCATTGTTTGATGGATGTATCAGTGAAAATGGAAGGAGAAGTGTTGAAACAAGGAGTTGGTTGTGACTAAGAACAAAGAAGATAGTTTTTGATACGTCTATTTTATGTATTGAAATGATTTATTTAATTGAGATTAATAGGAACTCAAATTTACAAGTATCGTTTATATATGCCTTCACACTCGCATTTCGTCCACACTCGAATTCGGATATTGTCTTTCATTCAGCAGTATGAACAATGAATCCCAAGGTTAGTGTACTGTTAAAATATTTTCTTGTAACTATGTAATTTCTAAACAAATAATTCCATTAATAATAATATACAGCTGCTTCAACTAAATAACTTTCCGTTTAAGCGATGTATCGCCAAAATTCGAGTGTACTGTCTAAATTTATTGTTTGAAGCGTACACGACACATGGCCGCCATATATGTTTACGTTTAGCAACAAAAAAAAGTAGTTCCCCAAAATTCATTAATAAAAGTATGAACGGATCTGGGAATTACTGGTTTAATAATTCTAAGGTTTTTCTATTTTCGGGGGGTAAATAGCATTAGCCGGATTTGGTATAACGTTTTGGAATTTTGATGATAAAAGCTCTACAACACCTTTATCATTTTGATTTTTATATTGTTTTCGTTTGAGCGCCACTGATAAGTCTTGATTAGACGAAACGCGAGTCTGGCTTAGTAAATTTTAATAACCTATGTATCTTTAACGACATTTAGTTTAAGGTCTTTTGACCAATCAAATCTAGTCTACATGTAGTTTTCGAATTACTACAAGATCAGGGAAACATGCGTCGAGTAAATAATATTTCTGGGTATTAAACTTTAGTTCACAAAGTTAGAATTTTTAAATTTTATTATTATTATTATTATTATTATTAACGCAGGATGAAAACTGCAATTAAGGTTTTAATGTAAATATATCAAGTCAGAATGTATCCGAACGCACACATTTTATTGCGGGATTTTTACTGCGGGATGGCTTGACACCAGTGTTAAATTATCAAGATTTGAAATTGTCAAGCATCATAACAACGAAATTCAGTTTTATCAAGCCCTACTTAAACTTATTATAATTATTATGATAGTACACATTTTAATATTTATGAAAACAGTTCGTTATTCAGTGACCGTTGGGCCGTGTACAGTACGCAACACTTACAGAATGTTATTCAGTGACCGTTGGGACGTGTCCAGTAAGCAGTACAGTAAAAATTAAACTTACCTTGCGAATAGATTGCTGCTTTCAAATTGATAACCAATAGTTAAATTTAAAATTTCGAACTTTTAGAGTTTTTATTTATATATCCACATCCGGGTTTTTACTATGTTAGGTTTCTGTAGGTTGAGACAATACTGCCTTTGTGTATCGTTTTGTATCTTTTATATATTAGATTTTTTCTTTGAACCAATTTGGTATCATTCAGAAAATTGTATAAAGATATTTTAATATCAGTTTAAAGATACTGTAAATGACTGAATATAACAGTTATCCCGTCAAATGTATTTTAAGGACACAATTAAAAGGTCGAGGAATCAACCGTGCAAAAAATAGTTAAATTACTTATAAAATATATCGAACACGAATACTCACATTTCTATTTAAACCGGCTATGACCAGATTATTATAGACTAATCATTGATCGATTTTCCGTCTTTTTCACTGTTGATATTTTTTATTCCGGTATTAAATGTTAGTGATATATTTCACTGTTCTCCTGCGGCATTTCAGTTGTGTCATGCTTTAATCTGTGTTAAGCTTGCAAGACATTTTCTACATTGAATCTGATATCATCTATACACTCCCATATGAAACCGAGGGCTTTTAGATGATATTATTAGAAATTATTACTATTCAAGGCATGTAAAAAAACTTTCATTATAATTGGAGTTCTATTATTCTGGCATATTTTAACAAATAAAAATAGCGTGGTAGTATTTGCATAGGCATAATACATGTCATATGCATGTGGCGGGGCTATTGGGCGGTGCTTTATTATTACGTCATGGCTCGTGCGACTGATTTATGCACATCATCTGTGCGCTTTATACAATAAGAGAATATTATCTTAACAAAGTTTTGATTTAAAGTGTATTGTCTGCCAAATAAAATGTCAACATGTAGGTTTGCATTACATCCCTTTAAACACACTGTTAAAATAAATTGTTATTTGTTTAATTTGGGAGGAATAGTGTTAGCATATGCCATTGCTTGATTTGATCTTATTACGATGTTGGAAATTAACATTCATAGTAATAATAACAATAATCATGACTGTCTGTGTAATGTCACAGTCGAGTATTATGCCTTCTAACCTTGGGACATATTTTCGCATATGACATGACAAAGACAGTATTATTGTATAAATAGTTAATAATACAACTAATGCAAACAATTTATATACTTAAATGTAATGATATATTAGCGACATTATATTTTAATACGATCATTTTAAAAACAGCAACAGACATTAAAGTCCACACAAAATCCTAAATATGATCCTATACTTTAGATAGGGTCCGACTAAGAACGGAACTTTCTGTTCTGAGGCTGCATCAACGAAAGTATCCTAAGATATGTCCCAAAAACATCTTAGGATAATACTTTAGATGGTCTGAAGACACCTCTTCGGACTGACTTAGGGCGTTAGTATCTTAGGATAGTCCTACCAAGGATTATTTTGGGACTTTCTTAAGATGTACTACTTAAAGTACATTAAAAAAATGTCATTATTTGAGGGAAAAGATATAAAATTTTTTATTTAATTGTGTTTAAGAATTTAATCATTCATTCCCAAATTATGACCTAAATTAAAGTTTTTTTTAAAATTTCAAATGAAATAAAAAAAAAATATAGTTCATAGAAAACAAATTATGCTCTATTAGGCCGATAAACAAGTTTTAATAAATTTAATATTTCAAGTTAAAAAATCTAACTCCATTTGAAGTGATAGGGTTCTTTTTTAGTTAGGTAGTTAGGTATTAAACGGCATTTTAATGCGGCGATAAATTTTTCAAAAATAAGTCAATTACATCCCTACACTGCAAATATAACGGACGCTAACGCGTCCGGACGTGTTTAAATTTTATACGCATAGTGTGCAAAAATTTAACACTGCATGTTCAAGAGTGTTCATCTTAACACATAGTGTCCAAGTTTTAAACATCTGTGTTTAAAACGTTCACATTCAAGTGTTCAATAAATTTTAACACTGCAGTGTTCATAACGGGGAAATGAGTTTTTTTCATACTATTCTGATATAGCACATTGAAAGAATTTAAAAACAACCATACATAATGATTATTATTTAAATGCCTTAAAAATAGAGATTCAAAGTTACATTAGTG
Source organism: Limnoperna fortunei (assembly GCA_944474755.1). Classification (NCBI taxonomy): domain Eukaryota; kingdom Metazoa; phylum Mollusca; class Bivalvia; order Mytilida; family Modiolidae; genus Limnoperna; species Limnoperna fortunei. Next base: position 35,450,557 of record OX104122.1, read on the forward strand.
TTCTCTGTCTTGTTTCTTACAAATGGGTCACAAATGTTTCAGTGAATAAAATAATGTGTGCAGTGGTTTATTAATGTATAGTATACAAAATACTTCTCTTTAAAATATTTGTATTTATGGTTTAAAATGTATCATAAATGTCATAATCTGTTCTGTTATTGAACACTCTGTGTTTATCAAGCGTTCTATCTCTGAACACTGGTGTTCAACATTTCCCGCGCAATATAGTACCATAATGCACCACGGAACCACCGGAAGTCTGCCTGTTTCAGTTTTTGGGCGGTGACATTTAAAGATACAGACGTAATATGTACAAGAATTTCTCACGGATAATGATGGATTACTTTGAAATCTTTGTTCATTTGCCAGGATTTATCCAGGAACCTGTAAATCAACTAGTTATACTAGTCCCAGATTTATCCAAGGCAAATTCTAAGAAACAGGAAGAATTAGTCTCATCTGTCCAAACTAAAGGAGGAATAGAATAGAGAGACATTAAACATATCAAAATGGGAGAGACTGTGCATTGGGAGAGCTTCTGAGGAAGAATTGCGAAATTTATTGAAAGTGGTGGTGGCTGTATTTACCTGTTTACTGTGAGTTTATAGCTGTATGAGGAAAGTGGTGTGTGTTGTGTCAAATTTTTAGACATTTCTCATACAGTTTCTGTATATATTTTAAAGACAGGTGAATGACTTAAATAAAACTTCAATAAATTTTATCTGACCATTTATTTGGAGTTATGTACATGTATCTTTCATTTGTTCTTTGGACAAACTTGTGGACATGAACTCCTGTGCCATTTTAGAGTGCATGCATAGCTACCTATACCTGTAGCAATCGTGTTAAACTCATCAGGAAAATGCAGAAATGAGATTGATGCTTTTTCTAAAATGTCTAAAACAGTTTGTATTTAAGTAGTTTCATTATGTCTAAATGTATCAATGGTGTATACATGTTTGTATTAAATGATATTTTACCACTCAACTTATGTGCTTTTTTTAAACAAAGCAATTTACTATATTGAAAATCTTGTATCTTAATATGAATGTTTCCTATACCAATTAATAAAAATATAATGTCTCATTTCTTTTTGTAAGATATTATTTTTGCAGCATCAAGATTTTTATGTTTTTACTAACCAAGACATTTACAAAAAAATAATATTTATCTTATTTCTTATTTATTTATTTTCATTCTCTATGAAAATATACAAAATTAGTTTTAAGTCATTTTCGCTAGCCAAGGTTTTCGATCAGGTCCCCCCCCTAACACTTAGATACCGAAGATGGTTTTAAGTATGGGTAAAATAAATTTTCTTTCCTACAGATACATTTAAATAGTATACTTTTATTATTGATTGCAGTACATCTTCATTTCCAAATCGGCTAGATCCTACTTTGCAATTTACTATGTCGGAACATGTTACCTTTTGAACATGTTCGCAATATGAACATTGCAGTGTTCAACTTTTTAACATTTTCCCTTTGAACACTTTAAAAAGGTGTTCCAAATCTTTACATTCTTTCTTTGAACATGTTCTGTGTGTTCAAAAAGTGTTACAGGGCTTTAGAACACGTCTTGGCATTCAATTTTTGAACGCATGGATGTGTTCAAAATATTGCACACCAGGTATTCAGAACGTTAATACTAGCGTTCAAAAAGGACACACTTAGACACGCAACAGCAGAACACCAGTGTTCAAAAACTTAACACTTGGCATAAATATGATGAACAACAGTGTTAATATTGGGAACAACATTACACGTTCAATAAGTGTTACAAAAAAGTGTTCATTAGGTGTTCTCAGTTTTAACACTTGAATTTACAGTGTACCTATCAATATAAAATCGTCAGTTATTCATCGTAGTAAGACTTAATAATAATTGAAGGCACTGTTTTTTATTATATCATTTTTTTTGTTTTGTGTTACCGCATTCTTTTTTGCGGGTAGGGAGTGGGGGTTGTAGCTTTACTTATCATAATGATTTTTAGTTTTTGCACTTCACTAAAGTATTAAGGATCATCTCTCAAATGATATTCAGTTTATAGTATAAGTTCAGAAATTAAGCATCACTGATATATGGAAAACTGAAATATTTTATGTATCTATTATTTCTTATTTTTCCTCAAAATGTTTGTCTTGACTCTTTATTCCATGATATTTCTTTTTATCAGTTATGGGACACTTTTAACTCTTAGTACTATAATAAGAATATCTTATGATACGAAGTTTAGGATAAAAATTAGGAGATGTCCTAACTAAGGACGCTTTCGTTTGACACGACTTATAAGACTAAGATGTTTTCTAAGACCATCCTAAGATAGCTTCTTTGACATGGCCCCTGATATTTATATATTGATTATCATGAATATGGGATATTAACGCATGTCTGCATAATAAGGTTCAAATGACCGTATGTGTTTTAGAGAATTATTTTGCATTATCAGCTTAAAATATATAAATCGTTCAATTCTTCAATTGTTATACGTTTTAATTGAGAATCATAAAATTCAAAAATATTTTGAAATCAAATCATTTTACTCGGCAGCTTCATTTGTCGGTACAACGTTTTTTTTAGGAAACATTATCTGTTCATCTATTTAATAGTAAATATGTTAAATTGGTTTCATACGTGAAATATTTCAAAAATACTATTTTGTTATGAGGGGATCTCTAGTCTTGCTAATGTACAATAAATATTATTGGAATTTTAATGATATGGCAAAATAAGACGTACCGGATTTCTATAAGCCCTGTCCTAATGTCTTTTGTTTTCTTTGTTTGTTTGATATTTAACGCCATTTGCAATAATTTTTCAGCTATTTCGTGGAGTACTTGCCAAGATCAAACGACTATCTGTATTAAAGCTTCATTTGTACCCGATATTGTCAAAGACCCCATTTGAACTTCAAATTTAATCCACATGGCATTGTAATATTGCACAAACTGTAACTGTTATAAGAAGGTACGAACGGTACTTTCGTGACATTCGGAACGTTAGAAATATGCTTCAGAAATTCTGGTTTATCACAAACTGAAAGATGTTCCAAGTAAAACAGTTTTTCTGTCACTGTCGGCAATTGTTCAACTATATCATGGCTAGAAGTTTTATTTATTTCCACTAACAGTCCGGGTTTTCACCGGATATTCCGGCCTCATATTTAATATAAACTGGACGCCATAATATAGCTGAAATATGGAGGAAAGTGACATTAAACTACATTCAAACATACAATCAACAAACTTAATGTGTTATGCCGTGTGAACCATATTTTGCGTTTGCACAATCTAACTTGCCTAATGCGTGCTCCAATACAAGTAGTTTGCAATTAAGTTGGAACTGTTCTTTCGTCATGCTTGTTATTCCTAAATGTTGGAAATGTGTTTTAAAGTGTGCTGTTTTTTTCTGGCTGACATTTTTAATATGTATTAGGATGACCTAGTAAATGTAATAATCATATGGCTGAACGGTAATATGGAGTTATATTCTGTTGAAGTAATGTATCCAGTAAATTCCTACAATACGATTGGTTAATCAAGACGAGGATAACGGACCGTATTATCTGTGAAAAGGGATAGTGAAACCAGTATTAAAATATAAATAGTAAAATATAATAAAGATATCAAATATTGATATTTAATACATGCATTTTACAGATTATAACATCTCCGTCTCCGTTGTCTTGAATTCAACACAGGAGAAAAAAATGTCAATATATTGTTGAAATATTTTAACAGTAGATCACTTACATCTTTAATTTCTGGACTTTTTTACATTTGGGAAAGGTACATGTATATACCTCCTTTATGTCGACAAGGGTATGAAATGATGTGTGGTGTAAAATAGAATACTGCTTAAAATGTCTCTTTTTCCCTATAACCCTTTGATCAGTTTGTGATTACTTACTGTTGTTCCTCTGGACTAAAACTTGAATGTGTCCTAAAAACTAAAAATTTTTCCAAAATTGATTGATTGTATGGATGCGTAACGTCTATCGAGCAGTATTTCAGCTGTAGGACGTAGGAAAAGTTAACAATCATGACAAGTCTAAAAATGATGTAAAGTAACAAAGGCACCGGCCGTACACCAGCTAAAACGATGTAAAGTAACAAAGGCACCTGCCGTACACCAAAAAATGATGTAAAGTAACAAAGGCATCTGCCGTACACCAGCAAAAATGATGTAAAGTAACAAAGGCACCATCCGTACACCAGCTAAAATGATGTAAAGTAACAAAGGCATCTGCCATACACCGGCTAAAATGATGTAAAGTAACAACGGCACCTGCCGTACACCAGCAAAAATGATGTAAAGTAACAAAGGCACCTGCCATACAACGGCTAAAATGATGTAAAGTAACAAAGGCATCTGCCGTACACCAGCAAAATGATGTAAAGTAACAAAGGCACCTGCCGTATAGCAGCTAAAATGATGTAAAGTAAAAAGGCACCTGCCGTACACCAGCTAAAATGATGTAAAGTAACAAAGGCACCTGCCGTACACCAGCTAAAATGATGTAAAGTAACAAAGGCACCTGCCATACACCAGCTAAAATGATGTAAAGTAACAAAGGCATCTGCCGTACACCAGCAAAAATGACGTAAAGTAAAAAAAGGCACCTGAAGTACACCAGCTAAAATGATGTAGTAACAAAGGCACCTGCCGGACACCAGCAAAAATGATGTAAAGTAACAAAGGCACCTGCCGTACACCAGCTAAAATGATGCACAGCTATTCTAGGCCAGTAATAAATCTTTCAGTACCGCTAAACGCCTGCAATTTGCTAATAACTTTTTTTTAGGTATTTAACCCGTGATTTTTCAAATATAAACGTAATTCCTGTTCCATCAATTTTTTAAAGTCAACAGAAGTACACGACTGTTCATTTGCATCGACGATCTCACTTCAAATTGCTTTTAGCTTGGCAGACCTAGACGTTTCAAGTGAACCATTCCACCATTCCGATTTTTTTAATACACTTTTGTCACTTTCCAAACTGTTAACAAATCCAAATTCAAGGTGTTTTCTTGTTACTTATGCACTCACAGCAGTATCACATTTGTTTCATTTTTGATGAATTTGCTAAACGATGCCAAAATAATTCTGCATACCATGACCGGAGAAGTTTTTTTGGTCCAAAATTTGATGCCAAATAATTGACACGATAAGCTAAACAGTGCATATATGGTGTCACATTTTGTAGATTACATCCTTTTCGAAATTTTCTGCCAATATCGATCAAACTCTGAAGCCTGTCTTTGTTGTATGGTTAAACATGAATCCGATGTATCAGTGACAGATATTTGTAGAAAAAAAATCCCATAACTTGATTACATCAGTGTTTTGAATTCTCAAATTTTTATACTGAAAGCAACTTCACTTTCATTAACGCTTTGTTAACAAAAGAAAGATTTTCTGATTTTGTTTTTTGATCTTTGAACTAATGTTCATTTAAGGGAGACAGATAATCGGACATTATTTTAATTGTAGCAGAAAAAGAAATATTTGATACGTGTAAGTCAATTAAAAATGTATATGCCATTTGCAAACACAATCAAGGTTCTATTAGTCAATAAATAAAATTGTAAATGCAAAAGGTTTTGATATATCGCCTAGTTTTATACTAAACTGCCATACATTCCGAAAAAACAACACCTGTAGATGATGTAATTCTGATTTTATCCATTGGATATCTTTTATGTACAAGTGTTCATTCTTCTAGTATATATTCATTGACGTATGCTATTATTGGGGTTATCCTCACAGGAAACTTCAAAATATGCCGACCCCATTTTTCAAATATAATACATCCCAATGATCTCTTTGGTTTAGTTTTAAAAAGTCTTGTTTTCGGCCAGTTTTTCTTTAGTTGTGTTAAACACAAGACCATATAAATATCCTGGAAATCTAACCGAACAAGCTTCTAACTGCGTATGCATTCATCTGAAACATGTCTGATGAATTCTATAACTTGTTTAGGAAGGTAGCGATGTTGTTGCAATGTACACTCATTTTTTTTGGTATCCACCCCATTTAGCAAAATACAGCTGCCCCTGAAAAATATCCTTATATATATTCTGTCATAAATGTGGTCAAACGAATCTCAAACAGAGATTTCAAAAAAGCTAACCGTCTCTTAGCTGCATTTCCCATTTTATGGGTATTATTAAAGTATCTGTTGTTTGTAATTTACATGAAGAATAGGTAAGCAATGTACCTTTTAAGGACATTGTTTACGCTAAACTATTAACCAATGGTGCTTGAGAGATTTAAATAATTATCGTCACTTCACACGTGGTTTTTTAAAATTAATTAAACAAAAATTGACTCCCTGAACAAATGTTCAAATTAGGTGTAAAAATATGTGTTGTTCTATTTGCATCAATATCAGAACGAAAATAAAGATACAGAAAATATCAGTTTTTCCCAAACAGCTTTAAAAGTAGGGAGATTTTGGTGCAATGTTTACGTTTAATTGTTCACTGACCAATGCACTGAATGAAATAGAAGTCAATATGTTGAACGTAACATTACTACACAAAAATACTGATTACAATCCCGATTCAACCCAAGAATATATCGAAATTTTAGTACACATACTTGTGCGACCCTGACGTAAACCAATGATATGACAAAGATATTTATAGATTTGGTGAAACAACCAATCAAGTAACAGATAGTCATTTACTCCGTATAATGTTCATCATTTGACTATGTATACCGTCTCCCAAGGGAGACGGTAATAATTATTACAAGTTTTAATCTCTAATCAAGTATGTTTAACTATATATATTCCTGTATTTATTCCTTCCCATAAAAAAGAAACATAAAAAAACCAGTGAAATTTGTTTATGCTACGTATATAATATATGACTGGGGGGGGGGGAAATCATTTTAAATATAAAACTCTTCTGATAAATCTGAATAAAACTTGACAGGCTTACATATGGCCTTACCGTTTGAATGTTTCGTGAAATTTTTATACAAAGTAACATGTACAAGTCAAGCTGCTTTATCCTGTTGTGTTTTAAATTTTCATGCTTTATACAAAACAATATATTGAACCATTACAGAGTTCCAGAATTGGTAAACTATAAGATACCATAAAATTAATGTTTGCGTCATATCTGGAAACTTCACGACACTGTTATTATACAATGTTTAATTATGGAAACAAATCCAATTCATAAAGTATCATAAAACATTAAAACCAGCGACACGTTTATGATACAGTATCTATTTCCCGTCTCTTCGCACGAAAACGTGTAAAAAAAATGACCATAAAAACTTTAAATTGTATAGCTGACAAAATTCAGGTGCTCCGGACGAGTAAGCAGTGCCTGTTTCTAATTACACACCCGTCAGCAAAAATGTCCGATCGTATTTTAGAGATGGATTCCCCGTTACACATTTTGAAGTCTGTATACATCAAAATGAAAGTGTGTAATTTATAATTCAATATAAACATTTAAAATATTTGTGTAATAATATATGTGAAGCCATTTTGATTAGTTGTCTTTTACAGTCCCTGGAACGTACAAGTTAACGATTTTATCGTTCGTACAACGCCCGTACATCCTTCGTACATCGTGGGTATATCGTTCGTATATGGTACCGTATAACGTATAGTAGTATATCGTGCATCGTTTTTTCCTGCGTGCATCGTATGGTGGATCGTTTTGTTCTATCTATCGTTCATCGTATGGTTTTCCGTTTGTATTAGTGTATATCGTATGGTTTATCGTACATCACATGGTTTATCGTTTGTGTTATCGTTCGCCGTATGATTTTTTTCTGTTGGTTTAGCGTACATCGTATTGGGCAATTTCATTTTACGTACATATACATCGTTATTTACGTTAAATAAACTGCAACATTAAATAACATCTTTTTCTCTAAGGATAATAATTGTGCAATAATAGGTTTTAAATAACTTAATGAATCATTGACGTTAAAAAGTTCCTATACGTTGAAATAATATTGCATGAAACAGGATCTGATTTTATTTTTTACATAACATAAACTGTAATTTAGTCGTCAGTTAAAAAGTAATAATAAATAAAAAAAAAAATAAAATAAAAAAAAAATAAATAAATATTATTTTAAGTCGAAACGAATACATCGTAACATACCAAAAAGTTTTACTTAATGTCGATATGGTTTATAAAAAAAGAACAACAGCTGTCTCATTAGCTGTTAAGCCGACATTGTCCTAGGGAACATGTCCATTTATGTGAAGTTTATATATTCACTTAAATGATACAATTAATAAACAAGTACACTGAACAGGAGGTATGATACCGTTTTTTTAAAAAATTAAATAAATGCATTGATAAATTATAAATGAAATATTTATAGCAGATGCTACAGATACAAAACCATTAACCGCTACACTTGTGTACAATAGCAACAGTAATGTAGCTCCGCCGAGATAAAACAATGTTCAAATGAGTTACATTAATGTAGCTAATAATTGCATGTACGACACACCCTTATTTCAAATTGATTTTATACCTTTTTTAAACGTAATATTTGATTTTGAGCTGTCTAATGGATGAGTATTTTGACATATATGTAGGAGCGCGGGTTTTCACACGCATGTAACAATCGGCACTAGTATATTATGTTTGTTAAAAAATAAAGATTTTTTTTTTGTTAATAAATACCGGCAATAAAGATGTTTTTCTTTGTCTTCACTAACAGATAGTTTACATATATCTTAATAAATACATGTATCTCCGAACCTTCTCATGAACTAAATATGACATCGTTACTTCGAAATTAGAGTAATCAAGTTGTTATAAAACTTACACTGTAATAAAATCACTTCAAAGGGACACGTTATCCTTCTATACCTGTGGTGATTGCAATTAACATATTAACAATTAGCGTCTCTTACTAGTGTACCTTTGCTCCCCACGTAAATGACACGAATACATAAAATAAAGAACAAATTGTATACATAGTAACAATCATTACAATTGAATTACGTTTTCGTATTTTCAACTATCTTCATAGTGCATTACGATTCACGAGTCTCTAGCTAATTTTTCTTTTTTTCTTTTTTATTGAAATTTATTTAAAAAAAACCGTATGGTTGGAATACAAAATGCATCTGTGGTCTTGTATTATTAAAGTGCTGTGAGGAAATATTCAAATACTGTGCAACTAACTAAACTAACTAAAAAGTTTGTGCTCGACTTCATCCCTCTGTGGGGGGGGGGGGGGGGGGGCTTACACCAGGTTCTCGCGATTCCTTCTCCATTAAAAATTTGAACCTCCTGCTGAAAAGTGCTGAAAGTGGCTTGAAACTTTAAACAAGAAATCAAATTATTTTTCAGATAATCAAAAACCTTAGCTCGTGGTAAACTTTAGTGCAAATATTTTGGGCTTTAAGTGTATTAAGAACGCATTACACTGCATTTAAAAGACATTGTGGCGATTGGAATTGTTTGGAAATACGTCTCGGGTTTTGTTGATTCAGAGCTAATTACAGTCTTTTAAAAATTTAAATTTTCGTCTCACTTAAATCAAAGTACATTACTGTTATTTTTTTAAGGTTGATTAAATAGCGGAGATGTTATCTAACTTAATCCTCTATGTTATAAATGCTGAGTCCTTGTTTCGTGCGTGACATTGTACGGTGAATACAAATGGTGCACTCGATTTGAATTATGTTTGTTTTGTACTTGTCCAGGATCGGTGATTCTCCATGGCGTTCTATAGATATTTAAAGCGTTTGATTTTAGAGCTAGTTAGGTATACTTTCGACAATAAGGAAAAATTAACTTCACAACGCTACATACAGTGTTACGATATTTACAACATGAACGTCTTGTTAAAAGACACTGCTTTTAAATTCATAACTGCAAATAGATGAATTACATTATAAAGTTGATGAGTCTGAATCGTTGTCTTGAATGATCGCGCAAAATTACCTGTCATTTAATATACAAATGTGTCATTCTTTACGATTGGTAACTCCCGCGGCGACGCACACTTATTTACCACTTGATACATATAAAAAAAAACCAAAAAGAAGACGCGTCTGTGAATATAGTTAACGATCTTTTTAAATTTTAGAAAGAGGTGTCAGTAATATTATTTAATAAAATTATAGTTTAAAGCATAAACTTTTATAGCTGATTAAATAAATATTTAAATTGATTGATTGATGGATTGCTTGACGTCCAAAAGCAATAGTTTAGCTTATATTCGGGATTTATGAATATTTGAATTAAAATATAAACAAAGTACACATTTAATGACAGGGAACTAAGATTTATGTTGAATCAATTTACCCTCAGCACAAAATATGCAATTTTCAGGTACACATAAGGCGACAGAAAAAGTTTAATGACAGTATTTTTTTTTATAGAAAACCTCAACAATGTTTCTTTTTGTAGAAGACTGGCGCATTTAAATAAGGTAGTAACTTGATGAAATGTATAGAAGTTCCTGCTGCAGAAACCCTCTTGCTTAAGATCTAGAGTGTATATGAATTAAATGATTGACGCATATACACATGTTAAACATAGACGAAACGATCTATGAAAACGATAAACGCCGTCTCACCGTTTCCATCGTATATCGTTTCGTGCATCGTGCGTACATCGTTCATTTATCGTGCGTACAACGTTCGTATATCGTACGTGCATCGTTCGTACATCGTTCGTGCGTTTCGTTAACTTATACGTTACAGGGACTGTACCAATGTAACCATTGTAACCAATGTAATCGAGAATTAAAAAATTTCTAATTTTATGTGTAACCTTGTGTTACCAAAAAGTTACTATGTAACCATGTAACTGGACCTGGAAATGAAGCCTGTTTTGAAAAAGTACTTAAAATAAATATAAAGAATGAATGTTACCAATGTAACCATTGTAACCCATGTAACCTGAGAATTTTAAAATTTCTAATTTTATGTGTAACCTTGTGTTACCAAAGAGTTACCTATGTAACCATGTAACTGGACCAGGAAATGAAGCCTGTTTTGAAAAAATGTATTTAAAATAAATATAAAGAATGAATGTTACCTATGTAACTGTATGTAACCAAGCCTATATCAGGGTTACAAATGTGGATACGTCGAATTTAGGACACATTTCTGGACATATATGTTAGGGGTACTCGTCGAGACTCAAAAAATAGTTTGCGACAAACTTATGGTAGACTGAAAGACGTGCAATCCACGCCATAAGCCCCAAATGTAGGACAACACATTATTGGTTACCAGTAATTCGTTACACATTACGTTTGTTAAGGTTTGAGGTTTAAAATCCAAGTGACTAAATGTAGAAGTTTTTTTAAACAAAAATAGCTCATCTTGATATTTTAAGTATTCCTACATAGTGAGCTTATGTAACAACGTCAGTAGAAAATCAGGTGGGATTTGGGTAGAGTATATCAAATGTGACGCATTTTATAAAATCTTTACGAGAATTTGTACCAAGTTTTGAAATATTATACGAATTCACAAATTGTTATGAGGAAGTGTATACATTCCTCTTTAAAAATCAAAATACTAAAACAAAATTAAAAATGCGAAAACTAACAAAATACCAGCGTTTGTGCGTTTTGTTTGTTTGGTTATTGTGTTTACTGTCAGCAATTTTTCTGCTATATCCTGGCGCCCAGTTTTTGGTGAGGTAGAACGCGGGAAGAAGCTGAAGCACCCAGAGAAAAACCCGACTTTAGGTAGGAAGATTGGCAATCCTTGTTCATTAAGTCGAGTACACCCTGCCTGTAGTGAGACTCGAACCCGCATTTCTTCGTCCTAATATATGTTCTTGTTGTTAAGAGAATGCTTATTTGAATAAAATATTTCACTTGTTAAAATACACATCGGCATAACATACAGAACTCAAAATAATAATTTAGTTTTTATACAACAAGGAGACAAATTAAAAGAACATGTAACAGGTCACCTTAAAGGAGTCGTCTAATAAATTCTAACATATTCCTACTTTAGCCTTGTCAAATTATATATAGATTCTAGCACCCGATGCCGAATAGATTTTGATAAATATCTACTCAAGACAGTAACCTATTCAAAGTTTATAATTGCAGAACATTTTTACAATAATCAACTCGGTTTTAAAAGTGGTAGAATGTTGTTTGATGGAAAATGACTAACACAAGTTTTCCGAATGGATACGCACGACATTTTAATCAATGAGTGGTTTATCCAAGTTTATCGAACTTGTCAAAGTCGCTTTAGCTGTAAAATAAAGCAAAATTTAGAGACCCTAATTTGTGGAAAAGCGAAAAGCCGGAGGGCTTTTTGTATTTTTTTTCTATAAGTTTTGAAGGAATCAAATATATCAATGTAATTCAAACGGATTCTGAAAGATAATATAAAGTTTTACAAGTTGAATATAAGATTATTTTAAATGTGTTGACTAGATTATTTAACACTTGACAGAAAGGGCTTTTCCTCGAACAAATTTCGGCACGTTTTTTCAGCTTTGATACTAAATTGTGTTCAATTTGTAGAACCCGATGAAAAGTGGGTATTATATTCCTCTAGATAATATAATAACAAATTCATCGTTTTATAACTTAACTATATTTAAACAAGAGATAGTTGTCAAAGTTGACCGGAAGGGTAGTTCGTTGGAATGTGACAACTTTAAACGCAAATTGTACAAACATGCGAAACCCTGTTTAAAAGTGATTACTTTTTTTCCTCTAGTAAATTTAATATAAAATTCATTGATATTTATTTCACCCCATATTGATACATTATTTGTAACTTATTGAAATACATGTAGATGTAATTAGAAAGAAGTCAGTAGTTGTCTGTTGCTTAGTGTGTAAACTTTATTGTTGATTTGTTTTCCTGTCGTTGATTGACTGGATGTTTGCTTTACGTCCAGAGAGCAGCATTTCAGTTATATTCAGGACGACAACAAGTTAACAAACAATAAATCAAAGGAGAAAAGGTCCGGGATGGGACACTGGGAACACAATTTTGACTGTAACTGAAAAAGTACGGAGTATTGGGTAGAGTATTTAGCCTTTTGTAGCGGCTACAATGAGCCTACTCTTTTTCAAAATCTACAATAGATATATTTTTCGTGCAAGGAGCTTCGCACTCTCCAAATCCCGTCGTTGAGTAATATTTAATAAATCAAATATTTATGATCTAACTAAAATAGTCACTCAAACGTAGTAAGCTTTCATCGTATACAGTACATTTGCAAACGTTTATATAAATAAGAAAATGTGAATAAATTGCTGCATATATTCACGCTGCATAAATACGGATCTAGATTAGCCTTAAAAGTCTTTAGACAGGAGAAAGAAGAAAATTATTTAATATTTTTTATAAAATGTGTGTGATCTACTTCAATTAGTAACTCAAACTCAAAAGCTAACGTCTTAAGAAATATACTACAAAATTTATGAACGGTGAAATTAAATAGCTGAATATGTTTACAGAAATAAGATCCAGTTTGTTTTAACAAATAACTACGCTTCCGTGTGAAGAGATTTAACAGTTTGATAGGATATTTCTTTGTCAATACTGAACGATTGCGATAAAGGAAAATAATTCGTTAATTTTAGTTATGTTGCAGTCTAGCTTTGTCTTTGTATATTTGCGCTAACTCTATTCAGTCATGTTAGCTTTGCAGCCAGAAGTTGGTTTTATTATTTTTTTTGTTCACTGTGCTTGTAGCTTTTGTCATAGAAAAAAAACCACGAATGTAGACGAGGATAGAAACAGAAAAAGTACGGTTGTTTTTTCATATCGGTTCTCGAAAAATCATCAGTATTTCATGGATTAAACATCATGACTCTTTGTTAACTTTGATAGCTATATATGATTGGATATATTCTCGACGGCTCATTATTTTTGTTTTGATGCTGCATCCTACGAAAGCCCATAAGGCTCATTCGAGATTCGAGAATCGAAATTCGAAATTCGAGATTCGAGATTCGAAATTCGGAATTCAATATAGTTATAACCAATCAGATTGCGTGTGACATAATCTTCTACCAATCAGAATAGTTCTTATATATTCGAGATTCGAAATTCAGATTCGAGATTCGAAATTCGAAATTCGAGATTCGAAATTCAATATAGTTTTAGCCAATCAGATTGCGTGTGACATAATCTCTACCAATCAGAATTCCTTGGTTATATCGCAACTACATAAAATTTGGTTGAGTAGTTTTAGGGGAGTTAAAGCGAAAACCATGATTCATGAGGATTACTGAAAATTCTAAGTTCAAAGAGCCATAACTACCATATAAATTTAGGAATCAACAACTCCTGTTAATATGCACAACTACATAATGGTGTACTAGTTGCATTCCAAGTTTCATAAAATTTTGAATAGTACTGAGTAGTTCCAGAGGATTTGTGCTGACAAGATAATTAATGGGTATTTTCAGCACATTTCTAAGTTCAAAGGGCCAAAATAAGCCAGTGGCGGATTCAGAAATTTCGAAAAGGGGGCACTGACTGGCCAAGGGGGCCCACTTTTGTCATTCTTCAATGATTTCCTATATATCCAACCAAATTTTTCCGTCAAAAGGGAGGTCCCCCTCTGGATCCACCCCTGATAGCCCCACACAAAATTTGTGGACCAAAATGCCCTGGTAATATGCACAACTAAATATGTTGTACATACTATATACCAAGTTTTGTAAAACTCCATACAGTAGTTTCAAAGGAGTAAGATGATAAATGAGTATTTTCAGCAAAATTTAAGTTAAAAGGGCCATAACTCCCACGAAAATTTGAAGATCAAAATTCCCTGGTAACATGCACAACTACATATGGTGTACTTCCTACACACCAAGTTTTGCTGAATTACGTTCTACAGGTACATTCTTGTTCTTGATTTGTAAAATCAAGATGTTATTGTGAACTGAATTAATTTGATTAAATAACAGCTAAAGCTTATAAATTTTATTTTTTTAACAAACCATGTTGAACACAGTCATTCTTTGACAAATATGTCGACGGTTAAAACCCCAAATAAAAATAATAGCACAGGGCTACGTTTATATAAGAACTATTCTGATTGGTAGACGATTATGTCACACACAATCTGATTGGTTATAACTATATTGAATTTCGAATTTCGAATTTCGAATTTCGAATCTCGAATTTCGAATTTCGAATTTCGAATCTCGAATTTCGAATCTCGAATCTCGAGTTTCGAATGTCGAATCTCGAGTTTCGAATGTCGAATTTCGAATTTCGAATCTCGAATTTCGAGTTTCGAATCTCGAATCTCGAATTTCGAATATCGAATGAGCCTTCTGGGCTTTCGTAGCATCCTATTGTTTCGATTGCATGGTTATTGTTTTTTCAAGCATTCACATGATTTACTTGTTTATTCAATGCTCCTGTTGCTGACATATTAAACACAAATGAGAATTTCAAATAATTCATAGAAACAAAATTTAATACCCATGTTGAAAAATCTTGTTCAATTTTGGTCACAATCAACAATTGCGGTCAAGTTTTTAAATCAAAATAATTATTCAAATCAGCAACTGACTGGAAAAATTATGTTGCTTAAAAAATAATTTGCATGGAATACAGAAAAAAGCGTTACTTACTTCATAAGTTAATAATAACGCTCATTTACAGGTGCAGGTATATCAAATAGAACGTGTTTAATATTGAACTTTAAGTTTATTAACTCGTGAAAATTAAAAATTAATTACTTTGGACAATGAAAAAGAATGTTTTTCTTTATCAAAAACAGGGATTGAACACGCAACTGGTGATGTCATCTGCGGGTTTATCAAGAGTACAACAAAAGTATACATGTTGCCGAATTGATGAGTAATACAGATAATTTAGTCCCTTCATGAATGAAGCCGTTTATAAATTTTATACATAACGGTACATTGTGTGACGATCAATTTGATAGAGAAAGTAAAGACGAAAAAGAATATCATAAGAATAATATGGATGAGGATAGGAAATCACTTACTAAGGTATCCCGGTGAATTTAAAACAAAATAAATGAATGTCATTTTTTGCAACTTCATCAACAATGCATTGATTAGCGTCTGAAACATTTAAAATCTGACTCAAAAAAGTTTGAACCGCATTTAAAATAACAAATGGTGGTCCAGATATACATTTTAAACACTTCTTTAGAATATTTTAAACGCAGGTGACAAATTTCTTCAAAATATGTGTAATGATTGTTGGGGTTCAGTGGAAAACTTAGTCTACTTCGCTTTATATGGACCTTGTATCATTATATTTACAGACGACGAAGTCGGTTGTCAATGTCTGTTTACAAGGTACATATAAAGCGTATTGAAGGTATTAAAAGTCCTTAATTGCTGCAGTATATATGAAAACTACTCCTTAAAATGGCAATTGCCTCTAAATTGTGGTCGTCGGATGTACGTCCACAAAACACAAGAAAATGTTTAAAAAAAAATAACTTGTCAATAACTGAAAGTCCATAGATTTATCACTCCAATTTTTCAACATTCTAATATTATGTACCGTAGATTTTTCGACGGAGCCCATTTAGTAATCAGCATATTCGTACGTTCAAAATCATTTTCTACTCTACAACTTTAGAGCCCTGTTGTGCATGGCAGAATTGAACATTAAGATTAGGCACAGACATTTAGCGTACAAGAAAAAGAGTACATTGAAAGTCATGATTGCAAACGTAGGATAACACAGCAGCCCTTGTATGTATTGAAATAATTTCCTCTTTCTAGCTTTAGAACCCGTTTGAGTTTGTGGAAGAAACTTGGCATAATTTATCTTAAACTTCTAAAGCTAAAACTACAAATATGTAGTTTTAGGTTACAACAATACGTTTCTACTAAAGAACTAAAAGGAAAATTATGCTACAGCGAGAAACAGGTTTACAGGTTCTGATCGACAACATATTTATAACTTTTGGAGGATGTTTATTTCAGCTGGCAATCGGAATTTAAAGGGGTAAAAACTGTGCCCCCGTCCTTGTATGTTGCATAATTTATTAACTAAGTTGAGTACATTTGATTTGAAATGTATTTTCATCGAAATTACATAATTTCTAAGTCCTTTTAATTATGCTAAATTAAATAAAATATTTCAATTATTCAAATACGGATCGTCATCACAGACAGAACTCAATATAACAGGCGTTAAGTTTTACTCTCTAGGGAGGTGAATAAGAAGAACATGTAACATGTCACCTTGAAAGAGTCGTTGCCTAATATTAGCCTTGTCAAATTATATACTCTCTCAAAAAAGAAACGCAAATTAGGAAAAATTATAAAATACAACAGAAATAAAACACAAAGAACACTAACATTTGGAACAAATGTTGTCAAAAGTTCACGTTTACCAAAAATGTTAATTTTCCATCGGGATGCAATATTTTGCAGAAAATACTGAATTAATCGCTGCCCTCGAGCCCAACGAATTCATTGACATTCAACATTAAGTGCATGCTGTAATTCTTGCAGGGTTTTTAGGCGGTGATTGACGTTTACGTATGCGGCGGTCGAGTTCATCCCACATATGCTCAATCGGGTTTAGATCTGGTGACCGTTAAGGCTAACGCATAACATTTACGTTCTGCTGCTCAAAAAAGTCAACAACGATCCTTGCAGTATGCGTTCTGGCATTATCATGCTGAAAATCTCCCTTTGGACATCAATTGCGGGCAATAAGTGAGGCTGTAGGATCTCGTCACGATAGCGAACTGCATTCAAGTTGCCTGGAATATGAACCAAGGGCGTTTTTCTAGCATAAGAGATGCCAGCCCTAATCATCACGCTGCCTCCGCCGAAATTGTTGACTTCAACGACACAATTGTGTGCAAATGGTTCGTTTCGTCATCTGAAGACCCGAATTCGGCCATCTCTCTTTTCTAGCAAAAAGCGAGATTCGTTGCTGAACCACATCCTTCTCAAGTTCCGCAGATCCCATCCTTGAACAATATTACACCATCGTACCCTTGCCTGGCGATGTTGGCGTCTCAAAGTGGCTTCAATATATGGTCGTTTGGCGCGCAACCAATGATTTCGCAATCGATTACGGATGGTCTGGGCAGAAATTCTCCCCAGGCCAGCGATTGGCAGATATTGCTGAGTAAACGGTTATGTTGCGTTAGTAGTGATTCGTTGGCGCCCTGTCCGAATTCTGTCTTCTGTAGTGCCAAGCTGCTGGTACCGTTCCCACAGTCGACAAATCGTGCTGCGGTGAACATTGAAGTGTCTCGCAACCTCAGTCTGTGATTCACTGGCCTGGAGTCAACCGATAGCGATGTTCCGGCTAGCAGCGTCTAACCTCGGCATAGCTTTACCTCGTCAAATTTCAAGTAGACTACTGTGTTAGAAAAGAAGTACCAATTTTTCATACACGCAGGACCCGCTTACAATCACCTGTGAATTGCACGCGCAAAACAAACTGATTTTTGTCAAGCATCTAGAATATTTCTTAACATGCGTACAAGGTTTTCACGCTTGAATTTAAATGCAGTTCTAGGTAAAAAATGTAAATCGCCAATATTTATTTTCTCAGTTAGCAAATTTATACTTAAGAAAAAAATCATTTTTAAAATTAAAATCTTTGTTGCCTTTCTTTTTTAGGAGAGCATATATAGATTCTAGCACTCCACGCCGAATTGGTTACGATATATCTACTCAAGACTGTAACAGTTTACGGTTTGGATAAATACAATGATAGAATGTTGTTGATGAAAAATAACTATCGCAAGTTTTCCTAATGGATACGACGGCTTTCGTAGCATCCTATTGTTTCGATTGCATGGTTATTGTTTTTTCAAGCATTCACATGATTTACTTGTTTATTCAATGCTCCTGTTGCTGACATATTAAACACAAATGAGAATTTCAAATAATTCATAGAAACAAAATTTAATACCCATGTTGAAAAATCTTGTTCAATTTTGGTCACAATCAACAATTGCGGTCAAGTTTTTAAATCAAAATAATTATTCAAATCAGCAACTGACTGGAAAAATTATGTTGCTTAAAAAATAATTTGCATGGAATACAGAAAAAAGCGTTACTTACTTCATAAGTTAATAATAACGCTCATTTACAGGTGCAGGTATATCAAATAGAACGTGTTTAATATTGAACTTTAAGTTTATTAACTCGTGAAAATTAAAAATTAATTACTTTGGACAATGAAAAAGAATGTTTTTCTTTATCAAAAACAGGGATTGAACACGCAACTGGTGATGTCATCTGCGGGTTTATCAAGAGTACAACAAAAGTATACATGTTGCCGAATTGATGAGTAATACAGATAATTTAGTCCCTTCATGAATGAAGCCGTTTATAAATTTTATACATAACGGTACATTGTGTGACGATCAATTTGATAGAGAAAGTAAAGACGAAAAAGAATATCATAAGAATAATATGGATGAGGATAGGAAATCACTTACTAAGGTATCCCGGTGAATTTAAAACAAAATAAATGAATGTCATTTTTTGCAACTTCATCAACAATGCATTGATTAGCGTCTGAAACATTTAAAATCTGACTCAAAAAAGTTTGAACCGCATTTAAAATAACAAATGGTGGTCCAGATATACATTTTAAACACTTCTTTAGAATATTTTAAACGCAGGTGACAAATTTCTTCAAAATATGTGTAATGATTGTTGGGGTTCAGTGGAAAACTTAGTCTACTTCGCTTTATATGGACCTTGTATCATTATATTTACAGACGACGAAGTCGGTTGTCAATGTCTGTTTACAAGGTACATATAAAGCGTATTGAAGGTATTAAAAGTCCTTAATTGCTGCAGTATATATGAAAACTACTCCTTAAAATGGCAATTGCCTCTAAATTGTGGTCGTCGGATGTACGTCCACAAAACACAAGAAAATGTTTAAAAAAAAATAACTTGTCAATAACTGAAAGTCCATAGATTTATCACTCCAATTTTTCAACATTCTAATATTATGTACCGTAGATTTTTCGACGGAGCCCATTTAGTAATCAGCATATTCGTACGTTCAAAATCATTTTCTACTCTACAACTTTAGAGCCCTGTTGTGCATGGCAGAATTGAACATTAAGATTAGGCACAGACATTTAGCGTACAAGAAAAAGAGTACATTGAAAGTCATGATTGCAAACGTAGGATAACACAGCAGCCCTTGTATGTATTGAAATAATTTCCTCTTTCTAGCTTTAGAACCCGTTTGAGTTTGTGGAAGAAACTTGGCATAATTTATCTTAAACTTCTAAAGCTAAAACTACAAATATGTAGTTTTAGGTTACAACAATACGTTTCTACTAAAGAACTAAAAGGAAAATTATGCTACAGCGAGAAACAGGTTTACAGGTTCTGATCGACAACATATTTATAACTTTTGGAGGATGTTTATTTCAGCTGGCAATCGGAATTTAAAGGGGTAAAAACTGTGCCCCCGTCCTTGTATGTTGCATAATTTATTAACTAAGTTGAGTACATTTGATTTGAAATGTATTTTCATCGAAATTACATAATTTCTAAGTCCTTTTAATTATGCTAAATTAAATAAAATATTTCAATTATTCAAATACGGATCGTCATCACAGACAGAACTCAATATAACAGGCGTTAAGTTTTACTCTCTAGGGAGGTGAATAAGAAGAACATGTAACATGTCACCTTGAAAGAGTCGTTGCCTAATATTAGCCTTGTCAAATTATATACTCTCTCAAAAAAGAAACGCAAATTAGGAAAAATTATAAAATACAACAGAAATAAAACACAAAGAACACTAACATTTGGAACAAATGTTGTCAAAAGTTCACGTTTACCAAAAATGTTAATTTTCCATCGGGATGCAATATTTTGCAGAAAATACTGAATTAATCGCTGCCCTCGAGCCCAACGAATTCATTGACATTCAACATTAAGTGCATGCTGTAATTCTTGCAGGGTTTTTAGGCGGTGATTGACGTTTACGTATGCGGCGGTCGAGTTCATCCCACATATGCTCAATCGGGTTTAGATCTGGTGACCGTTAAGGCTAACGCATAACATTTACGTTCTGCTGCTCAAAAAAGTCAACAACGATCCTTGCAGTATGCGTTCTGGCATTATCATGCTGAAAATCTCCCTTTGGACATCAATTGCGGGCAATAAGTGAGGCTGTAGGATCTCGTCACGATAGCGAACTGCATTCAAGTTGCCTGGAATATGAACCAAGGGCGTTTTTCTAGCATAAGAGATGCCAGCCCTAATCATCACGCTGCCTCCGCCGAAATTGTTGACTTCAACGACACAATTGTGTGCAAATGGTTCGTTTCGTCATCTGAAGACCCGAATTCGGCCATCTCTCTTTTCTAGCAAAAAGCGAGATTCGTTGCTGAACCACATCCTTCTCAAGTTCCGCAGATCCCATCCTTGAACAATATTACACCATCGTACCCTTGCCTGGCGATGTTGGCGTCTCAAAGTGGCTTCAATATATGGTCGTTTGGCGCGCAACCAATGATTTCGCAATCGATTACGGATGGTCTGGGCAGAAATTCTCCCCAGGCCAGCGATTGGCAGATATTGCTGAGTAAACGGTTATGTTGCGTTAGTAGTGATTCGTTGGCGCCCTGTCCGAATTCTGTCTTCTGTAGTGCCAAGCTGCTGGTACCGTTCCCACAGTCGACAAATCGTGCTGCGGTGAACATTGAAGTGTCTCGCAACCTCAGTCTGTGATTCACTGGCCTGGAGTCAACCGATAGCGATGTTCCGGCTAGCAGCGTCTAACCTCGGCATAGCTTTACCTCGTCAAATTTCAAGTAGACTACTGTGTTAGAAAAGAAGTACCAATTTTTCATACACGCAGGACCCGCTTACAATCACCTGTGAATTGCACGCGCAAAACAAACTGATTTTTGTCAAGCATCTAGAATATTTCTTAACATGCGTACAAGGTTTTCACGCTTGAATTTAAATGCAGTTCTAGGTAAAAAATGTAAATCGCCAATATTTATTTTCTCAGTTAGCAAATTTATACTTAAGAAAAAAATCATTTTTAAAATTAAAATCTTTGTTGCCTTTCTTTTTTAGGAGAGCATATATAGATTCTAGCACTCCACGCCGAATTGGTTACGATATATCTACTCAAGACTGTAACAGTTTACGGTTTGGATAAATACAATGATAGAATGTTGTTGATGAAAAATAACTATCGCAAGTTTTCCTAATGGATACGACGGCTTTCGTAGCATCCTATTGTTTCGATTGCATGGTTATTGTTTTTTCAAGCATTCACATGATTTACTTGTTTATTCAATGCTCCTGTTGCTGACATATTAAACACAAATGAGAATTTCAAATAATTCATAGAAACAAAATTTAATACCCATGTTGAAAAATCTTGTTCAATTTTGGTCACAATCAACAATTGCGGTCAAGTTTTTAAATCAAAATAATTATTCAAATCAGCAACTGACTGGAAAAATTATGTTGCTTAAAAAATAATTTGCATGGAATACAGAAAAAAGCGTTACTTACTTCATAAGTTAATAATAACGCTCATTTACAGGTGCAGGTATATCAAATAGAACGTGTTTAATATTGAACTTTAAGTTTATTAACTCGTGAAAATTAAAAATTAATTACTTTGGACAATGAAAAAGAATGTTTTTCTTTATCAAAAACAGGGATTGAACACGCAACTGGTGATGTCATCTGCGGGTTTATCAAGAGTACAACAAAAGTATACATGTTGCCGAATTGATGAGTAATACAGATAATTTAGTCCCTTCATGAATGAAGCCGTTTATAAATTTTATACATAACGGTACATTGTGTGACGATCAATTTGATAGAGAAAGTAAAGACGAAAAAGAATATCATAAGAATAATATGGATGAGGATAGGAAATCACTTACTAAGGTATCCCGGTGAATTTAAAACAAAATAAATGAATGTCATTTTTTGCAACTTCATCAACAATGCATTGATTAGCGTCTGAAACATTTAAAATCTGACTCAAAAAAGTTTGAACCGCATTTAAAATAACAAATGGTGGTCCAGATATACATTTTAAACACTTCTTTAGAATATTTTAAACGCAGGTGACAAATTTCTTCAAAATATGTGTAATGATTGTTGGGGTTCAGTGGAAAACTTAGTCTACTTCGCTTTATATGGACCTTGTATCATTATATTTACAGACGACGAAGTCGGTTGTCAATGTCTGTTTACAAGGTACATATAAAGCGTATTGAAGGTATTAAAAGTCCTTAATTGCTGCAGTATATATGAAAACTACTCCTTAAAATGGCAATTGCCTCTAAATTGTGGTCGTCGGATGTACGTCCACAAAACACAAGAAAATGTTTAAAAAAAAATAACTTGTCAATAACTGAAAGTCCATAGATTTATCACTCCAATTTTTCAACATTCTAATATTATGTACCGTAGATTTTTCGACGGAGCCCATTTAGTAATCAGCATATTCGTACGTTCAAAATCATTTTCTACTCTACAACTTTAGAGCCCTGTTGTGCATGGCAGAATTGAACATTAAGATTAGGCACAGACATTTAGCGTACAAGAAAAAGAGTACATTGAAAGTCATGATTGCAAACGTAGGATAACACAGCAGCCCTTGTATGTATTGAAATAATTTCCTCTTTCTAGCTTTAGAACCCGTTTGAGTTTGTGGAAGAAACTTGGCATAATTTATCTTAAACTTCTAAAGCTAAAACTACAAATATGTAGTTTTAGGTTACAACAATACGTTTCTACTAAAGAACTAAAAGGAAAATTATGCTACAGCGAGAAACAGGTTTACAGGTTCTGATCGACAACATATTTATAACTTTTGGAGGATGTTTATTTCAGCTGGCAATCGGAATTTAAAGGGGTAAAAACTGTGCCCCCGTCCTTGTATGTTGCATAATTTATTAACTAAGTTGAGTACATTTGATTTGAAATGTATTTTCATCGAAATTACATAATTTCTAAGTCCTTTTAATTATGCTAAATTAAATAAAATATTTCAATTATTCAAATACGGATCGTCATCACAGACAGAACTCAATATAACAGGCGTTAAGTTTTACTCTCTAGGGAGGTGAATAAGAAGAACATGTAACATGTCACCTTGAAAGAGTCGTTGCCTAATATTAGCCTTGTCAAATTATATACTCTCTCAAAAAAGAAACGCAAATTAGGAAAAATTATAAAATACAACAGAAATAAAACACAAAGAACACTAACATTTGGAACAAATGTTGTCAAAAGTTCACGTTTACCAAAAATGTTAATTTTCCATCGGGATGCAATATTTTGCAGAAAATACTGAATTAATCGCTGCCCTCGAGCCCAACGAATTCATTGACATTCAACATTAAGTGCATGCTGTAATTCTTGCAGGGTTTTTAGGCGGTGATTGACGTTTACGTATGCGGCGGTCGAGTTCATCCCACATATGCTCAATCGGGTTTAGATCTGGTGACCGTTAAGGCTAACGCATAACATTTACGTTCTGCTGCTCAAAAAAGTCAACAACGATCCTTGCAGTATGCGTTCTGGCATTATCATGCTGAAAATCTCCCTTTGGACATCAATTGCGGGCAATAAGTGAGGCTGTAGGATCTCGTCACGATAGCGAACTGCATTCAAGTTGCCTGGAATATGAACCAAGGGCGTTTTTCTAGCATAAGAGATGCCAGCCCTAATCATCACGCTGCCTCCGCCGAAATTGTTGACTTCAACGACACAATTGTGTGCAAATGGTTCGTTTCGTCATCTGAAGACCCGAATTCGGCCATCTCTCTTTTCTAGCAAAAAGCGAGATTCGTTGCTGAACCACATCCTTCTCAAGTTCCGCAGATCCCATCCTTGAACAATATTACACCATCGTACCCTTGCCTGGCGATGTTGGCGTCTCAAAGTGGCTTCAATATATGGTCGTTTGGCGCGCAACCAATGATTTCGCAATCGATTACGGATGGTCTGGGCAGAAATTCTCCCCAGGCCAGCGATTGGCAGATATTGCTGAGTAAACGGTTATGTTGCGTTAGTAGTGATTCGTTGGCGCCCTGTCCGAATTCTGTCTTCTGTAGTGCCAAGCTGCTGGTACCGTTCCCACAGTCGACAAATCGTGCTGCGGTGAACATTGAAGTGTCTCGCAACCTCAGTCTGTGATTCACTGGCCTGGAGTCAACCGATAGCGATGTTCCGGCTAGCAGCGTCTAACCTCGGCATAGCTTTACCTCGTCAAATTTCAAGTAGACTACTGTGTTAGAAAAGAAGTACCAATTTTTCATACACGCAGGACCCGCTTACAATCACCTGTGAATTGCACGCGCAAAACAAACTGATTTTTGTCAAGCATCTAGAATATTTCTTAACATGCGTACAAGGTTTTCACGCTTGAATTTAAATGCAGTTCTAGGTAAAAAATGTAAATCGCCAATATTTATTTTCTCAGTTAGCAAATTTATACTTAAGAAAAAAATCATTTTTAAAATTAAAATCTTTGTTGCCTTTCTTTTTTAGGAGAGCATATATAGATTCTAGCACTCCACGCCGAATTGGTTACGATATATCTACTCAAGACTGTAACAGTTTACGGTTTGGATAAATACAATGATAGAATGTTGTTGATGAAAAATAACTATCGCAAGTTTTCCTAATGGATACGACGGCACATTTCAATCAACGAGTTTTCCGAAGTTGTCAGAACAGGTTAAATGAGTTTAAGGGAGATGGGAGACCCTAATCTACGGAAATGAGAAAAATTGGAAAGGTTTCTTGCTATATTTTTTTCGCATAAGTGTGTGTCTATAAGTTTTAAACGAATCAACATATCAATGTAATTCAACGGATTCTGCAAGATAATATAAAGTTCTACTCGTTGAATATAAGATTATTTTGCATTGGATTGTTTCAAACTTGACCGGAAGGGTTTTCTCTCGACTAAATTCGTTTTTCAACTTTTTGATTCTAAATTGTGTTCAACTTTTAGAACCCGATGAAAAGCGGGTAATATATTCCACTAGAAAATTTAATAACAATTTCACCAATTTATAACTTAATTCTATTAAAAAAACGATTGTTGTCAATGTTGACCTATAGTGGAATTTCAACTTTAAACGCAAATTATAAAAAAGAAATGCAAAACCGCGGTCAAAAATGATTCCTTTATTCCTATGGAAAAAAAAATTAATATAAATTTCGTTGATATTGAACTTAATTTTATTCAAAAGTTGTGCTGCCACCCTGTTAATGGTAGCAGATATTCAAACACACGTATTTTAAACAAATGGATAATCCAAATAACTGGGATTATACTGGGAGGGAGGTCAAAGTGCGGAGCATCCCGGGGCTTCCTCGGGTAGCGGATGGGAGAGGCCAGCTCGTTGAGAGGGGTTGTCAGGTCTTGGTGGGAGGGCCCGCGGATCGTAGTGGGTGCCACTCTCTTTGCTCAATAGTGACCCCTTTTGCAGATTTCGAGGAGTGGCTTGTTGTGGCCGCTGCAGGGGGCTGAGTTCTCCACCCCTTTCGCATACTCCATACTTTTCCAGGGGCAGTCAAAATTGTGATCCCTATGTCCCATCCCTTTTTCCCGTTGATTTATTGTTTGTTAACTTGTTCTTGTCCTGAATATACCTGAAATACTGCTCGCTGGCCGTAAACAAGCAATCAATCAATCAAATCATTAATCCGAATGATATAAGGTCAGCTAGATTTTCATGGAAGTTAAAAATATTACGACCGAGGATTAAAGTTTCCTTTTGAAAAATAATCATGCATATTATATTAATCAGGCTTGCCAATATTAAATTATATTTCCGTCTGTATGCGCTTTCAAACCATATTTGATACATTCTTTGTGACCTATTAAAATAGCATCCTCCCAAGTCAGGTGTTCTGAGTCCGCGTTCTCTCCATCATCGAGCAAACGCGGACTAAGAACCCCTGACTTGGGAGGATGTTAAAATACGTCTACATGTAATTAGAAAGAAAGTGTTGTCCGTTTCTTTTTGTGCAAATATTTGTGGATTTGTTGTCCTTCGTTGTGTAATTATTAAATAAATAAAATATTTATGATCTAATTAAAAAGTCACTCAAACGTAGTAAGCTTTCATCTTATGCAGTACATTTGAAAACGTTTACATAAATTATAAACGACGAATAAATTTCTACATATTTTCACATCTAATGATATTAAAAATCACTAGACAGGAAAAAGAAGACAACCATTTGAAATTTTGTAAAAAATGTTTTTGATCTACTTAAAATAGTCACTCAAACGTGAAAAGCTTTCACCTTCTGAATATACTTTTGCATACGTATACAAAAATTATAAACTGTGAAATATAAATACCTGAATATTCGATAATGATATTTATTGATAGGATCTAGTTTGCATTAACAAGGAACTACAAGGATGGTTTTCTTTTCCACCATGCACAGTTGGTTATGTCACATTACAAATTTTATGTTAAAAATTAAAGTTGTACACATTTGAATTTCGTTGAATTTGTTTATTCAAATTTCGAGAAATCTCCAATATGATACTTTTTGTAAATCTTAAGGACAAAGTCATATGTAGATTTCAATATATTTTTATTTGGTCAATACAAAACTAGACGCCGTTACTAAAACTGACCTTGAACCTCATTCAAACAAACTGACAAATATTAAAACTGTGTCGTAAAGCTTAAAGTCGTAAACGGAAACAAATTAATAGTATGTTTTAAATAGAGTTGTATATTTCAGTTAATGTATATACAATTAATGTGTTCAGTAAAATTAATCCTCATGTTAATAGAAACAGTTTGTTTTTCTTTAATGATTGTAAATTATTTACAAAGTATTCGAACACTACACTTTCCGAACGTAGATAAATACGAGATACGACAATTTGACGGAATTTGTTGATGATCAAAATAATATTGTACAGTGAGTTGCAAACGAATATTGCTGAATTGAGTAATACAGATAATCTTGAGTAAAACTTTAATTATAAGTTTGGTAAAATAAATGATAACAGGGGCAATTTAAGTCATAGAAGTCCTATGATTACTGCAAGAACTGATTAACTTGAATACATTGCAAACAACAGTCATTTCTTTAAACGACCTCTACGTCGTTAATCTACGTCGGAAATGATTAAACGCCGGAAATTGGTCAACGCTACTGAGTGCCGATTTCATATACTTTCTGGATTTCAACTTTGAGAGAATAAAATAAAACTTTAGATTTTATTATTTCGATAAATCAGGGTCATAATTCTGCAAAAATCTCAATTTCGAATATTTTCGACTAAGGTCCCTTTATGAATGACGCCGCTCATTTATTGCAGCATTATAAACTCTCCTCACTTATGCAGCAATATTCCAGCATACTAGGTCTATATTTCCCTATTGATAAGGTATGCAAGAGCTTGCAGCGAGGATAATGATTTTTGCCAACTATATTCTATCTCGTTTGAAAATATGATTGCAGATAGTTTCCTAATTTTTGAATTCGGTACGCAGCGATTATGCTGCGATGATTATTGGTTACAACTATTGTTGACTAATGGTATATGATACCCATCCATTTTCATCAACAGCCAACTCACATACTACTAATAATGTAAGCGGGAGTTTTGGCATACACATAAAACTTGGTTTAACCCACATTTCTTTGAAATGCAATTACCAAGTTAGGATATTTGCTATAGTTGCTATATTTGTGGTTGTTGGATCGAAAGTTCGCCAGTTTCTTGGACTTTGATTTCTGGATTTCATTTTTGACAATTTACCTGGTGTTCGGTATTTTGTTATCAACTTCATTGCAGACATCACAAGCCATATGTTAATGATCAAGGTTCGAAATTTAGTTGAAAGTCTAGCTTATTTTGCGTAGTTAAAGGGATCAATTTCATTCAATTTTAATCAAATAAAATGTTTTTATTCTGGTCTTTTCAATTATTTGCTAGCCATTATTGATGTTATGTTATATATTCGAAGTTATTTGAATGTACAAAGTTCTTTGTTAAGAATTTAGTCAATAAATAATGTTGCTCAAAATACATTACTCTTGCAGAAATGTGCAAGTAAAACAAAAACATGAATGAATATTTGATTATTTGACTTTCATACACCCAACAAGCATTTAAATTAAAGAAGTGAATTTTTACAAAACAGTTGTTTGGTTAGACTGATGGTTATATACTCAACAAACACTGAATTTAAAATTATTATGACAACAACAAGATTTGAATGTAAATTATACAACAATTATTTGATGAAGTTGATTGGTATGTACTCAACAAGCATTAATTTAAATAATACATTCAACAACAATTATATGACTAAATTGATTTATTGTAATTTAACCTCTGGTTTAGCAGTTTTCTTGATATATCACTTTGATCGTTTTTTTGAAAGATGAACTCGTATTACCCAGATTAAATTACTAAACCCGAAAGGAAAGCTTTGTAAAAATAGTTGTTTAGCGATGGCAAGTAAACTGCAATTTGAGACCTGTCTCCATTGGATGTATAGATTATTACATGTCGAATTTCATATCTGCCCTAATATCTTCCCGAGACTCATATATCTGCCCCGAGGCGTCACATATTTACATGTGATTTAAAACAACGTTATATAATATTGTTTATTTAATATTTAATAATATTTTATAATGTTTATATTTAAGTCTGGTCGCGTACCTCGGTAAGCAGCAGATTTTTTTTTATGTAAGCAGTGTCAATGTTCTCAATATCGTATTCAGTTTTCATTTCTTATGTGAGAATTCTTTATGCGATCAACGAAAGCAGTTCTTGTCAAAAATAAAATGTCATAAAACATTTAAAGGATATAAAATTTAATAGGCAAGGCGCGTGCTTCGTCATATGAAGACTCATCAATGGTGTTCAAACCCATAACATATTTAAAATCCACATAATTAAGATGTTGTAGAGGTTTTATCATCAAAATTTCTAAACGGTATGCCAAATCAGGCTAAGGTCATCTACTCATTGCGAAAAGAAAAACTTTGGAATTAAAATCACTTTCGAAATTTAAAAGAATCAATGATATGCACCGAAGTACCTGCTACTGTCGGGCTGGTGATACCCTCGAGGACTAACAGTTTACCAGAAGAGACATCGACCTAGTGGTTGCAAATAAAATGTCATCAAAGATATATCTAATGTTACTGAATGTTATAGAATTTACAACGCGTTTTGCGAATCCAAAAACATATTTTAGATACGATAACTCTTTACGTCTTGTCATTTTACTATGACGTCATCAAACCAGGGCAGATATTGGTTATCTGCCCCGGGCAGAGATATGGATCACTTACTTCTACGTTTCTTACATATGCAAAAACACACATTTTACATATAAATATGTGATAAAGTCCTTTTTTTTCATTGGAACTGGTCACTGATGGACAACTCAATACTTGATGAAAGTTATGATACGAATAAAAACTTAGTTATATAGAATGAAAATAACTAATAATATATCCATTTATCTGCTTGTAACAATCAAACTGGAATATTGTGCCTTTGCAGAAATATGTTCGACAACAATAAATAAGTGATTAAAGAAATTTTCGATACTTCAATAAATCAGTGTTTAGTTAGCTGGCATTTATATAGAAATTGATGCAAATATGACAAAACCTTTTCTAGGAATTGAACTCGTAAAGTGATCGCTGCAAAATGTGTGTGTTATATACTAAGTATTTAGCTTACAATTTTATGCATAACAATAACTGGACAAAATCTTTAAATATTGGTCATGCTATCTAATTTTGTAATGGTTGAAATCTTTCATCTATATTACACTTCTGAAAATATTTACTGAATGTAAAATAAAAATTTTAGGTCGCTAAATAATTCCCTTTCCCAGGCATGAATCAATCTCGAAAGGTTCTTGTTATAGGATCAAATCAGTAGTAAGGCAAAAAGAAAATGATCTTTATGATATAATGAACAATGATTTTTTTATATAACATTGTTTTGTATGCGACTCACACAAATTTACAAGTCTCAAATTACTATAGAATTAATTTTAAAAATATTTGCATAAAAATATTCCTCTGTGTTGTAAACAAAATGTATAACAACGCTACTATGTACAATAGTAAACTGTGAAACCCAATATTTCGCTTTACCAAAACGATTCATAAGGTTTCAATGTTCTTCGATCTTAATTTATTTACGGTTACGTCATTGAGGTATTCCGGTGTAACTTTTCGATGTATTAAATCCAGAATGTCTTGCTGCTGAATATAGTCCATGCATGTGTGACCATCCGTGTCAACAATAGACAGATCAATGTTATGGGATAGTACGGATTCTATCATTGATATCACAGAATGAGTATGCTTAAGACTTGATCTTTCAGGATTGCTATTATAAATCAATTCATATGTCTCGACTAGTCTATGTAATACGGTTTTCCCTTTCGAGTCGACGGCATTGACATCTGCGCCTTTTGCTATAAGTAGGCGAATAACCTGCGGTCGTATAGACGTACACCATAGATCGTCATTATCGTTTAGAGAACATGCGCAATGCAATATGCTATTGCCATCTGTAAGTTCAGAATTAACATCGCAAGACATATTGAGGAGAAATCTGAGCAATATTTTCAATGTGTCTTGGGTCATTTTGCACACTATTAAATGCAAAGCCGTAATGTCTCCATAGCAATATAACTTGTCTGTTTTGACAAATTCTTCAAAAATCTCCAATTCTGCTACAGCTCGGTATTGAAATATGTAATGATATGGAGTGAAGTTTTCATTGTTTGGAATATTAATAAAGGCTTCTTTCCGCAAAAGCTCCGTGATGACATGTTTAGGTGCGTTCATTTTGATAGCAAGATGAAGAGGAGTTTCGCCGTGGGCGTTTTTGTCATTAATATCTACTCCTCTGTACTGAAATACAGAGATAGATGAGACTGAGGTGACTTCACTTGCAAGAGTGCAATAGCATTGAATCAAGTGATGGAACGCATTTCCAAATGTATCTTTGTTGTTCGAAAACACATCTTTTGGTATAAGTCGAATGACTTTCGTGCGAAGCCGTTTTGACATTGCAGCCCAAATGTAGCTCATCTCCTCCTTCAAACTGGCACCATATTGTTGCAGTAACTCGAGACATTCAACTGCATAATCCTCTGATGTATTTGCAGAAATGCAGATGTATACTATCGATTGGCCTCGATTATTCTTTACATTCAGATTTGCGCCTTTTTCTAGCAAATATTTAATGCACCGCATCAAATTTATATTGCCTGTGATATTTCCCTTTACAGCTAACATTAGTATAGTATTGCCCTCATCATCTCTGTTATCTATGTCTTCTGAAGTCGAATTAAACAAGAAAGAAAGAACAACATATAATAAGTTTTCATTTTGAAAACCTTGTAAACACCTTCTAAAAACCTCATGCTTTGACATAAACGTCTCTTTTTTATCAAGGAGGAATTTCTCGTACGTCATGGCCTCGTTGTAAACATTGGCAATTACAGCTACATTTGCCCACGTTTGGAAGTTTTCTTTTGATCTGGTACTCTTTTCAATCATAGTTTTGATTAACGATTTAGGAATACTAGAACGAAATTCCTTTAGAAAGCATTCCAAAAGAATGGAATTACAGTTTTCAGGAAAAAAGTCTGTTGCATCAAAAAAATTAGTTATATCTGCTTTTGCCTCTTTTAATGATATCATAAGTGATCTGGATTCCCGAATGAAATTTTTGCTATAGTCCTGGATTGACATCAGTACATGCATTGGTGTCCATAGACGAGTGCACTTTACGTTGATATCTGAAGATCTACTTAGTACGCATTTCACGATATCGACATTTTGACATTTACACGTGAGAATACGATGCAAGGGGGTCTCTTTTTCGTTGTTGAGAGCATTCGCATTTGCACCATTTTTAAATAAAATATTTATAACATTATGTCTCTCATGATTTGTCAATTTACTGAATATTTGCCTGCAACCGCAGACTAAGTGAAGTGCAGTATTCCCGTTTTCGTCTGGAATGTTTACAAAGTGTTCTACAGGCTTCTCTAGTTTCCTTACATACTCTAATATTTGGTTTGTGCTTTCAGAAACATCTATGTTGAGAAAACGATTTGGTGGCGACAGTAAATAATGCAAAACAGTTTGTTTTTTGCTATCTTGAACCATAACATCCACAGAATGCTTCAAAATTACATCAAACCTTTCTTGGTTTAATTTATCGTCTAAAATAAACCACATCAGAATATTGTAATCCGTTCTACAATAATCAAAACTAACATCACAATCCAGGTTGCTCATTGTGTCAAACAAGGGTTCTGAACATTCACTTAAGGTCCGTCCCTGCCTTTCATGAGTCATGGTCAAATCTAAAGACGATTTGCATGTTTGCCCAGAGGAAACTGCAATCCAATTTTGAAGATAGGCGTATCGATTTTCTTGGTCATTAAAATTTTCAGAATAAATCAGGTTGCCAACATTTTGATTTGTTGTAGATGATTCGCAAAAAGAACTGTACAAATTACAAGTGTTTGCTTTGTGGTTTACAGATGACCCACATATCAACAACATATCCAGTATTTGAGAATCTTTTGAAGTAAAAATTGGTGTTGCTCCTGTTTCATCTGCCTGATTAAGTATTTCAGACTGACCTGGTTCCATATTATCTATCAGTATTTGTAGGATTTCAGGACTTGTCGTGTAGTGTAACACATTTTTCCTTTTATTATCTTGTACACCGGTGTCGGCAGAGTGTGCAAGGAAAACCCGAACAACATCTGTTGTTTTTGCAAAGAATAATGGTGTCCTGCCACATTTATCCCTTTGGTTGACTTCGCAACCTTTGGAAATCCAAAATTCTGCTAGTTCACCGTTTTGAACGTTGTGTAAAAGATTTCTACCATTCTCATCAATAAAGGTTACATTTAAATCAATTTCGTTGGTTATTAAAAATGATGCCATATGTTGACTTTTTGTCACCATGAGAAGACTCTTGTCTGTAATAAGTTTTATTTTCGATTCCTTAAAAATTGTATTTGCCAGTTGGAGGTCATCCAAATCAACAACATAATGCATTGCTGTGTTATCTTTCGTATCTACAGCGTTAACATCTACATTATATTCTAGAAGAAGTTTGACTAACGAAATGTCTCTGTTTTTCACTGCCCATATTAACGGTCTATACATGAAAGTGTCTTTCCTGCAATTAACCCCAGATGACAAAATAAACTCGACAATGTCATGATTAATAAAGTGATCACCATAAATTGCTGACTGCAATACTGTCAATCCTTCCGGGTCTTTGGTCATGCAGTAGTCGCAGTTGTATGTCTGGTGACTTCCATCAACGTGTAGGGTACTGTTAATGTTGGCGCCTAACTCTAATAATTGCTGTAAAATTGACTTTCGAAATCCATACCAACCGGAGGCTACCAAAGCTGCAGATGCTTGGGTTCGAACGAAAAATTTATCTTCCAGTTCGTTGTAGAATTTTTTCTCTAATAAATGTAAACATAACAGTTCACTGCCAGTTGATGCACTCCAGTATAAAAGAGAACCATTCCACATTGCTCCGTACACTTTTGCGCGTTCTGTTATTTGAAGTATGAATTTAAATTTAGATTTATCATTCAACTGGAGTGATTGAAGTGTTTTTATGAAGCATGTAACAAAATATTGTGATGTAAATGCTGAATGCTGACACACTTGTTGAATGTTCCCAATTTCCAATTCTGTAACGAATCTCTGAGCTAGATATGAATATTGTACTTCACGTAAATTAATGAAGTCAGTGCTTTCCGGTTTGCTTCCCGACACGGATATTTTGTTGCAAATAAATGAGAATGGCAAACATTTAATTGATTCCTGTGTCTTTTTATCCCCCAAATGAAGACAAACCGCCTCTGTTATACAAGGATATCTACATTTGATAACGCTGTCCTCGTTTTGGATATATAATGGCTGATTTCGGTCCAAGACTTCATACAAGTCTTGTTTAATCGCGTTAACATTTGAAGAACCCATCAGTATGGTCAGTATATCGTTTTTTGGTGACAAAACTAATTTCTCTATGTCATTTGCCGTAATAATTCCATCATGCAGTAATAAAAGGACTAGTAATGTGTATAAAGGCTTATCCTTTTCATACAGATTTGAGATTTCAGAATGAACGAACGGAATTGGATTTTCAAAAAATGCCGTACCTCTTTCCATTACTGTCTTGTTTGTGAAAAACATACGAACACAATTTGGAAAACATGGAGTGTCATATTCACAAATTGTTTTGACGAATTTTTCATCAAAACGGCTAACATTATAGTGAACAGCATGGCGTTTGAACATTTTATATTTCTCATCGTACGATAATGCAGTTTTGCTAAGATCCACAATATGAGCTGATGCAAACAACGGCGATTCTTTAAACTGCCTTTGCATTTTTCCCAAAATTTCTGGTTTCATAGTTATAACTATTTTTACCGACCCGTTTACTTTTGTAGAAGGACGAATGTGTTCTTCTATAGTGCATATCCATATACTCCAATCAATATATTGTTTCAGACAATTTGTTGTCTGAAATGCGTTTCCAATTAAAACAGCATATTTGTTCTGGCTGCTTACACGTTCCAAATCTGCCAACTCACTAACCGGTTGATACCTGTACCCACAATTTATTGCATCTCTTATGAGACGTCTTGCAATAAAATCTTTGCCTTCACCGCATGAACCCACTATTACAACAATGTTGTGTTTTTTTAACACAGATTGTGCAATTTTGCAACTTGTGGTTTCTACAAATACCTGATCATCTTCTTCTGCAATTTTAAGCAATTTGTGTGTCGTTTCTGTAATGAAAGATAGATTAATTACACAGCTGGTTTTAATGACACTTGCAATATTTAGAATAAAAATAATCTTCCAGAGTATTGTTCGCGCATACGTTATGAATAACAACACTAGGCGAACACATTTCTTTTACACATTACAAATCAATTATACTAACTGAAATAGGACATTGTTGTTTTTTTTGTATACAAGTAAAAATAAAGAATCGAAGATACCTACAAGTGATCATAATGAGATATATTGAGAGCAGATAAAACCACGGCAACAAATGAGGGGACAACAACATTGAGGGCAGATAAAACCAGGTCAACAAATGGGGGGACAACAACAAAACAAACAGCGACACAATACAAGAAAGCAAAAAATATTGTGTATCACTAACACCACTAAAATCCGGGGTCGAATCAAAGTGCTCCTGAAGGGTGCGCAACTTCTGCTCCACGCATGGAACTCGTCGTGTCACCTAAGTTAAGATCCTGTAACTTCTCATATTCCGGGTAATCATAATTCAATAGTAAGACGGGAACGTGGATTATATAGTACTGTTTTTACAGCAGAACAATTTCTACAACATTTGGTACACCTTATCATGTCATCAAATTTAATAATAAAATAAACGAACACAATTGGAAAACAAATTAACTCTGAAGGTTGATTGATTACAATTGTATGGTTACTCTACATCCACAGATTAGCATTTCAGCTTTGTCCTAGAAACTTGGCTTTTTCAAATACGTTACAAAATATTGTCCTTGGTCAGACATTCCGTATTTTACCTTGACATTCTCAGAACAAAAGGAACTTCCCTATTTGCTGAGCACAGGAAACCTCACAGTATGGCATCAATAAATTAATAATAAATTAGTGTAATTATAAATATCCATCAAGTGAAATTTTTATTGTATTAGTTCCATACAATCGTGATATTTACACCGCATTTCATCAATTTAAAGCAGATAAATCTTCTGTTTAGATGCATTTCGGCATTAACTCATTCAAAAAACAAAATCACAGTAAATAAATCACGTAATAAAGAGATCAGAAAAGTACTCAACAATATCTGCTTTCTTTTTTTCATGTTTCCTGTAAGTTACCTCAACGTTTTCCAATCCTTTTAATATCTTGATATTTTTCTAATTATTGGAAGATTTTCTTTGAATAATTAATATGTTATACGTAAAGCAAATAAATGCTTATGTTAAACAACGTGTCCTGTATTAGAAATCGAGAAAGTAACCGATCAAATGTTGAAAACGTGCATCAAATTAAATAACTTTTTCAACATAGATGTCTCTACTCTTAATAGTTACTCTCCATGTTACTGCTTAACGCTGAAACAGGTCAGGTTCATCTCCAAATATACCATTCTATGCAGAGAATAGTTTTTGTTAAAAAAAATGTTACATAATATCATTTTCAGACTAAACGTTAACACTACCAATATTTAGTATTCAAAGTCAAATGAAAGAAACCAAACGGTCTGTATCTAAAACTATGGAACAGTAACAAAACCCTCATTAAGACAAAGACCCTCGACATACGGCATAAACCAAAACGAACAACAAAAACAATGAAAAAGACATTTGTTCTAAGCACAAAAGTGAAGGTCGTTTTTGGCAATAAGCAAGAATATTTATGGTCTAAATTATCATTTTAGGTATAAAACACAGTTTCTGTTTTAAATCAGAACATATATGTGGCAAAGACCACATTTATCTTTTGGTCATCAAATTTAGTTGTATTTGTACCATAAGGTACTGAGTCCGAACATATATGGTTGCTTAGGACTTTTGTCCGTTGCTACAGTGCACTTCAGGTTGTAAAATGACATATTTCAGTAAAGAAAGTCATATTGATTCAGACACTTACCGTTACAATTTTAGCATAATTGTTACAATTTTAGAGTTATCTTACGCCATTCAAATTATATGAAATTTCTTACAATTTTAAGCTGTCCGTTCAAAAATATTAGTTTAGTTTTTAGCTTTTCATTTTAATCTAGCTACCTATATGATAGTCATTAAACTTGAGGTTATTTAGTTACTAGACATCATCTACATTGCGACAATTGAAATTAATATCGAGGGCCAACGTCTTTTCTTTTTCGCCAGTAGACTAGAAAAACTCAGTCTCATACGAGTACAAACACAAATCGACGAGGATGGAGTCATTCATTGGATTGCATATTGCATGTTGTAGAATCCACGAATCCACCCTCCAAACTTGTCAGACAAGTCTCTTAAATTATTTATCTTTTAAGATAAGATTTTATTGTTATTGAATTATCTTTTATGTAGTATCAATCATGACAAAGTAAGTTTTGTCGTGACCATTCACATGATACTTGTATCGTCTCTTTCTGTTCATTTCAAAAAGCAGTCTTTAACAAGATTTTTGAGTCTGGATTAAGCTGATATGAGGGATGGTAGTATTAAAGGGTGGTAAGAAGGTTTAAATGCTGCAACAAGGGGAACAAGTTCATGGCTTTACGATGGCCTAAAGATGTCTACTGTGTCTCTTGAATAATTGAGTATTCACATTTTATTTATGCCACCCGTGGAATCAATGATATCACAGTATTTATTTTTTAAGCCTGTTTTATAGTTGTTAAATTTGAATCAAGTGTTTAGAAACATCCCTGTTGATCCTGCTATGTTACGATGTGTATAAGGATTTTAATGTGTTTAATTTAGGTATCTAGTACAAGGATGAGATCACTTAAATGCTGCAACAAGAGGAAAGATACCATGGCTTTACGATGGCCTACTGTGTCTCTTGAATATTTGAGAATAATCATTTTATTTATGCCACCCGTGGAATCACTGATATCACAGTATTTTTAAGCCTGTTCTATAGTTGTTAAATTGTATTCAAGTGTTTACACCACGTAGATCCTGCAAGGCTGTTTTAATGTGTTTAATTTAGCTATCCAGTACAAGGATGGGATCACAATCATCATCTTGGATAGGTAGACAAACTTTCCTATAAGATTACAACTCTGGTATGTTTGAATATTACAATTATTAAATAATTAATATTCATTAAAAACATTTATAAGTACTCACCTTTAGGATCTTGCAACGACTGTTGAATCGTCTCTTGGTCTAGAGGACACGTTTTATAATTTAAAATACGTGTTTCGTAAGAGCAGTTATCGGTTTTCGAAAGGTACTCGTCGACTCTTTGTCCAACTTTCCCAAATGACTCGAAAAATTCTTCCATTTCTTCTGCTTTTGTAGATGGACAAATATTATGTCCGTAGAAATCTCGTGCACGCTTAATTCTTTGCATATCATCTCCAATTGATATGTTGTCAGCTTGTGGTCGACCTTTCCATGTTTGTGTCGGTTCGATGTAAAACCCTGGGAAGAACTTGGCAATTTTGTACATAATATTGATGTCAAGTTTTTTGTAGCCATCTGTCATCAATGTTTGCAGCACATTTAACTCTTCGTTTGTAAGAAGCCTTTTGAATTTGTCATTGCCAAAGGCCAATCCGCACATTTTTTTTGGCTCAATATTACTTTTCTCCATAACCTCTTGCATCATTTCAGTTAGTATTTCACCAACAACAAGGGAACAGCGGACACCGCGTACACGTTCAGGATCTGTCATTGTCAGAATAATGGTTTAAACATTATCTGGAATAAACAATTCAGACGAAAAAACACTATTAACAGATTTTTCATTAATTTTATTTTGTAGTTATATTTTTTCCCTTATCCATTTATGGGTCAGGGTGACCGAGTGGTTCAGATAGTTAATCTACAATTGAAAATGTGCCTGTCAACACTGAGCTCGAGGTTGTTGGTTTGTCTCAAAGAGGGCGCCAATCTTAATTAACAAAGATTTCCAATTTTCTTAATTGTGGTCAGGGGTTTTATCCTGGTACTCCGGCTTTTCCCCCACAGTAAAAACTGGACATCGTGACTAACCTTAAAAATTGCTAAAAGTGGCGTTAAACATCAAACAAATAAATAATCCTTTTAGACACATCGTGCAGAATATACTCATATTTTACTCCTATCTCGGTCTTTTTGATAAATTCAGTGAAAAATACAGATGCATTCCGATGGTCAATGTTCATATTTTACACTTTGCTGTCTAGTACACAAAGATAGAGGAAGATTCTGCCTAGATTTTAAGTGGGTTGGGTGATAGCAGAAAAGCTAGAAACAGAACAGTCTGAAGTATCGCTGATAGTAATAAAGTGAAGGATTATATTGTTTGGCAGAAAAAAAGAAGACGGTTAATTTAGTAACATACTAATATTGACCTAATGCAAACATGAAAAGAGTGTAATTAGCACAAAATGTATACAATAGTTGCTTATCTAGAGGGCATTATCACGATATCTTGACTGCAAAAGGGAGAGTGGTATTGCCCGAAACATTGATAATGCCCAAGCCAAAAGCATGACAATGCCAGCTATATAAGCACGTATCATATTTATATTCTTAATGAATTAAGAAACCATGTGTTTGAGACTGTATTATTGTATTTGTAGCTGCTTGCTGTATGATTTGAATGTGGGCCTCATGATATATCATTGTTTGGCATTTTCAGGCAATACACAGTTAGTGTTCTAAACTTTATGACATATTTACTTCATTTAGGTTATACATGTACATATATCTATTTAAATAATTTTAAAATGAACAGTTTTATGTTGCTTGCTACCGGAGAGGGCATTACATCAAAGTGATAACGCCCGCGGACGTTATCACGGCGTACTGCTCTCATGTCAAATTAATACAGATTAGGTAATACCAGCTGACCTTGTTTAATCCAATTGATACAAAGATAATTTTACTGACATGAAATAAAAAAATATAAACAATATCATAAAAAGTCTAATCTACATGATCAGGAGCTAAAACATTTTTTCAATGATATGGAATAAAGAGACACTTTATGACTGTACCGGCGCTGATATTGTAAATATTATTTATAATAAAAGGGAAATTGCATGAAAAACCTTATATTTTATTAATACCTTCTTGATTGTATTTTATACGGATATCAATAAGTTGAATCTATTCTTGTAATTTTGCTCCTCTTAATATGGTTGTTTTGTACATCTTTTAAAACATCTTTAAACAATATATGAATTATGTGTAACGATGACGATGAAGGTAAATTTCGTCAAATCGGAAAAGAGGTAATTTCCAATAAGTTTA
This sequence comes from Limnoperna fortunei, assembly GCA_944474755.1. NCBI lineage: Eukaryota > Metazoa > Mollusca > Bivalvia > Mytilida > Modiolidae > Limnoperna > Limnoperna fortunei. Next base: position 35,491,550 of record OX104122.1, read on the forward strand.
TTACATGTATATCATAAGAAATACAGCATGTTCAAAATATTATTTGAAAAACCAGCTGTCAAAAGACATATTTCAGTTAAAATAATGTCGGTCAAGACATCGAAGTGGAGTGATGATTAAAATATGTCTTTAATAATTTGTTGTTTTCAAGAGTTTGTGTTGTAGTTGTAACAACTATCATAAATAGATAATTTTAAATAACTTTAGTGGCATAAACATCAGTATTGTAACATGTGGGCAAAAACAATTATATCTTTGACATAATTCAATTTAGTATCATTTATTTGTGTTTGCCAAATTTTACTTTTTTCCTTGGTATATAGTAAATACAATTAACAACTACATGCACGATGTGTTTTTTTTTAATATATGACCACTATTTACAATTTATTGATATATACTAAGTATACATAAAAGCCCATCAAACCATATTGATCAGTTTACTATCACTGAGTTCAGAAAGTGTAAAACATTTCGTATAAAAGTATAGGGAGAAGGGAAGAAACAGAGTTTTTACCCGCGAATTTCAAAATAAAAAAATATTACTTTATCCCTATCTACACTGGTTTGTAGTTATTTCTGTTCCGAATTGAATTAGCAAATCCGGGGAAATAACCTCGGCACGAATCCACGACGTAAAGCTGGTATATTGTGCCGGTTTTCCCTACTGCACGTTACATAATATTTAAACCTATAATTTTAGATATTGCTCAATCTTTTATAAATATGTTGCTAATAAACCTAATAAACGTTTTGTGTTTCTAGGTTGTGGTCGATTGGTTGGGATATCGAATTTAATTATATTGGTAATTATTTGAAATGTGACGACAGACACTTAACAAATAAGATAGTTGTCTAAGTGAGCCTACGACAATAACTAGATTTAAGATAAGACAAAGGTGTAATAGATATAGTGACTCAAAAATTAAATTTAATTACAGACAGCAATGGTTGAGGAGTCACGTATTGTGTTGAAAATTGCAGTAAATATAGCGTAAGGTCTTTTGTTGGTTTGAAATATAATCTACTATAATTAGAAAATTAGAATTAACTTGTACTAAAAAAGAATCAAGAAAAACTTTACATATGTCAGTGTGTTATATAGTACATTTGGTTTGGTCTAGCTACAAGCCAATTTGTATTTGTTTTCTGGTGAAAATTTCCTCCTGTTATAAATTAAAAGTAAACTGCATGGCTGATATATCCTAAATATGTAATAATATCAGATTATTACATGACATTTTTGATATCATATGCATTATTAGCCCAAGGTTTGATATTGTCCCAAGAGCCGCAGGCTCGAGTGCCAATATCAACCGAGGGCTTATAATGCATATGATATCAAAAATGTCATGTAATGGTCTTTTTATCATATGCTTCGGCAGGGGAAAATGAAATAGACGTGGATATAACAAAATATATAATATAACAAAATCTTATTCAATAGTTGCTTATATAGAGGACATTGTCATGATATCTTGACTGCACAAGGTAGTGTGGTATTACCCGAAACATTGATAATGCCGCTATTCATGTGCTCCGAATTAGTTTTAAGTCATTCAGAAAATATTTTCAGATCACTCACGGTTTGTTTCTTTTTGTGTGTAAGTTTTCATTGACTTAAAATAATCCAAAGTATTGTCCATCTCCATGCATTCGTATCATACATGTCGTCGGTTATCGTTCGACGTCATATTTGTAAACAATTCCGGTAATTTCCGATCATTTACGGAAAGGCATGTGATAACACTTACGGCAAAGCGTGTAATAACATTCGGAAGGAGTTAATAACATTTTGATATCAGCCCGCTTTGCCAATCTGGTAAAATATCAAATTTTTGCCCATTTATTCCTTTTATCATACAGTAAAAAATATAAGTTATTTACAATAAGTATATGATAAAAGAAATAAATAACACATATATCAACTATAAAGTCTTTAATTTAGGTGGGTCTAGGACAACTGCCCCCGGATAACTGCCCCCTGGACAATTGCCCCCCCCCCCCCCCTCATCTATTGTCCCATAGAAATATGTATTCAAAAATAATAATAAATTAGGAATATGGAATTTTTTGGATAATTTAAACCAAAAAAAACATAAATTACTTTTTATATATACTCATTTATAGTTGATTTCACTTTAATTTTCTTTGATGATAATTAACTATTTATTTAAGAATTAAACAGCTTGGACAAAGTATAATCAACAAATGTTGATTACCATTAAAAACAATTATTTGAAATTAATTACTTTTTTACAGCTAGTTATAATTATTAAAAAAAATTATTTTAAAACTTTTTACAAGCTTATAGTACAAGCCTTAATAATACATGTATCTTCAAAGGGAGAATATTAAGGTGAGCATATTTAAAACGAGGAATTCTTAGAGTCAAAGAGAGGTCATCAAAAGCTCAGCTATGAGGATTACATTAGTGCTGAACATATATATATGAATCATTGTTATCTCTATATATGTTTTATTTGTTTGACTTCCATGTGTCATTAATAAAAACAAATTTTCATCTTATTTTATTCTTACAAATATTCTAAAAAACATGACAAATATTTGGGGGCAATAGTCCTAGGGGGCAGTTGTCCTAGGGGGCAATTGTCCGGGGGCAGATATCCGGGGGGATTGTCCAGAGGGCAGTTGTCCGGGGGGGGGAGTTGTCCTGCTCCCAATTTAGGTGAATATGATTGAACAAATCTCAGTACGTGTAATCATTGAAATTCTCATAGGTATAAAAGGGTTTTCGTCGGGCTTTGTCTTATAAAAACTTAAAACCACTTTATAGCTGACGAATTGCTGAAAGTAGCGTTAAACCTATACAAACAAACAAATCAAAAGTAACTATTTTATAATGCATATATATTATTAATTATATATTATTATACAAATATTATTGTTTAGTGTACTCACTTTAAATTAGGAATAACTTCTTAATTAATCCTATGATCCGGGTATTAAATATCCAGATACTCAGCGTTAATTGTTTGTAAAGTTTAAATTCTTTCTTTGTACTATATTTAACATTTTTTGAAATCACTGCGTAAATCAATAGTTATCTTGGCAAATGTTCAAAATAAAACTGTGCTAGATTAAATATTTATCATACTTTATTACGTGTAAAACTTACAACTGAAAAAATAATTCTTCGGTTTAGGAGCCTCGGTGGTCACGAGGTTAAGGTAGCTAGTTTTCTACTATTGATCACGTTCCTGTCAACCATGAGATTTCGGGATTAAGCTACACTGCGTGAGTGGTGAGCTCAAATCATTGGGTAATGTCAGGTCACGAAACGGAAAGCCTTGCCGCTGACCCTGTTGGCTTACGTGTTTTGACAGTGCCACGCTTCTGTCAGGATAAAAAACCCTCCTACATATCTCGAAGTTAGTAGACTTATTGTTGAGGCTACAAAGTCTAAATTCTTTGTCCGTAAAGGCCCAGCAATCCCTTGGTGACGGAAAGGGAGAACTTCTCGTTTGTTTAGGTTGTAAGATAATAATACGGAAAGTCTGGCCTCGGACCGTACTGGGTGACGTGTTTGGCGAGTTCCACGCTCACTGCACGATAAAGATCCCATTTGTAGATTTCGAAAACGAGTAGGCTCATTGTAGCCTGAATGCTAAATTTTCTGCCACTACCCACTACTCCATACTTTTCCAGTGGCAGTCAAAATTATGTTCTATTCCCGTTGGTCCATCCCGTTTTCTCATTGATTTAATTTTATGTTAACTTGTTTTCGTACTGAATATAGCTGAAATACTTAACACAAGAACAAAAAAAGAAATACATAAATAAATAACACGAACTCCACTTAAAAACGTGGGTAGTTTAAGTACTCCGGAAGGGTAAGCAACTGCTTCTCCTTGCGTGACACCGGTCGCATCACTCGTTTTTAAAATCCGGTAGTTAGTCATATCCAAGGGTATTCATAATCCAGCAAGAAGGTAGGAAAATAGTAATGACAAACGGAACAAATCAATGGTCATTTTTAAACAGATATTCCGTACAGTCAACTTAGTCATGATGGTTTTCTAAGTGATGACTTCAATGTTGTGAACTCATGGTTAAATAGACAATAGTGTTACATTTCTACATCAACATCTACATGTTCAAAGTTGACGACTATGCAACGGCGTGCACAAACTTATAGTTTAACACAAAACAAATATTAACTATAATAGAATAAACATACATTTATTTACATATACACAGAGTTAAACCGTTGTTTAATTGTAGTCAGTGTTTTAGACTGATCCAATGTGCTTGCAGATGCAATGCATTGTGGCAAGGCATTCCAAAGAACTATAGTGTGAGAGAAAAAAACTGAATTTGAAATAATCTGTTGAGATGTTGAACAGTTGGTATTGGTGACTGTGTCGTGTGGCAGAAAGTCTTGATGTGTATGGTCTTAAGTATGGAATTGGATTTATGTCACCTAGGTTGTTTGCCATCCTATAGAGCATCATTACTTTTTCTATATTTCTGTGTGTTTCTTCTGTTGATATTTGAACGTGTTCCCACACTTTTAAAGCTAACACTGCTGGTATTATGGTATCTGCTTGTTATATACTTTTCTCCTCTACGTTGTACTTTTTCTACTTGTTGTATATGTTTTTTTTTAATTTGAGGTGAACAAATAGGAGAACAGTATTTCAGTGATTTATATGCCATACCTTTAGTTTGTTCATTTTAATTTGCAGGTTTCTTCTTAAAAACCAAGTAACTTATGTGCCTTTGAGGCTATATTATCAATTCACATTCCATGTCAGGTTGGATATAATGGTGACCCCCAAGATATTTTGCAGTGTCGACTCAAGATTCAAGAGTATGACCCTTAAGTATGTAATTGTACTTGTATAGATTTTTTGAATGGGTCACAGACATAGAATTGCATTTTTCTAGGTTGAATTGCATGCCCCATTGTTTTTCCCATTTTACTAGTGAATCAAGATCGGTTTGAAGTGTTTGGAAGTCGTACGGTTGTTTTATAGGTCTGTACAGAATACAACATCAACAAAAAAGCGTGTTTGAGAACAACACTTCCATTGACATCATTAATAAATACTACGAAAAGGAGGGTTCCTGAACAGATCCCTGGGTACCCCACTGACTACTGGGAGTTAAGGTCTTCCCATCAAGAACTACCTTCTGCATTCTGTTGTTCAAGTAAGATTCTATCCATTTCAGTGTGGAAGATCTTATGCCATATTTTTCGAGCTTGCAGAGCAGTCGCTTGTGTGGTACCTTGTCAAAAGCCTTAGAAAAGGAAAGAATTATAAGATCTGTTTGTATACCTGCATGAAGGTTGCTAGTTAGTTCATGGGTGAGCGAGATAAGTATTTCACAGCTTCTCTTTGCCCTGAAGCCATGTTGGCGGTCTACAAGTATTCATAAAGCTCAAGATGTTTAAGTTTGACACAGGTATTTGCTACAAAACTTTACAGCATATGCAGGTCAGTGAACTGTAAAAACAGAATGGTATTTCAGCTTAAATAGTAAATAAGCAGTACTATTCTGTCTTTACAGTTGACTACACTGAAGAAAAAATCATACCCTTAAATGACATTTTTTTAGCAACGACGAATTTTCATTCGGTACATTATTCCTTAATATTGCTAAAACTACATACAAATTATTTCTATAATAAATTGTAGAAACTAGAATCAACTGACCAATGAACACCATTTGATTGGTTATGATGTGTTTAACGCCAAACGAACATTTTTAAAAAATAAATTGCAGAATTAGAATCAACCGACCAACACCAATGGCAACTATTTGATACGGCTCAGTGATTGTTTGGTTGCTTGAATAGTTGGAGAAAGGTATTACAGAATGACAGTTGTACTGAAAGTTGGTTCTGTTATACAATGTACTTTAAAGCTAAACTTATCTTTTTAATGTCACCGGATATCAACCGAGACGCTTATGCGAAAAACATTCCTTTTTTTTGCAATTGATATCCATAGTTATAATAAATACACTAGTATACATGAAATCGTAAAATGTTGTTAGGGACAACTTTTGATTGGGGGGGGGTGTCAACTAAGCCTGTACAATCATATATTTTTCACATATTATACAATTACAATATTAACTGTAATATAGTATTTTTAAACCAGCACTCATAAATAATGATTAACTTTTCTTAACGGCAATAAGTTACTAAGTAAATTATTAACAAGACACAATTTTAATTAGATTCAGTGGCCTTTGGATCGGGTGTGAAAAGCAGCCACTCACTAACTCACTAAATGCAGTTCTAGTCAAACCGAACTTACCTTCAGAATAAATTGTTGCTTAAATTTTAAAATAGATATTACAAACTTTTCCGAGTTTTATTTATATACCCATCCGGGTTTGTGCTATATGAGGTTTCTTTGGGGTATTACAAAACTGTCTGTTTGTATATTTTATTTATTTGATTTAATTTATTCTTTGAAGCAATTTTGTATCATTGAGAAAATTTGATAAAGATATTTTAATATCAGTTTTTTAGGAAAACAATTAAAGGTCAACGAAGCAATTTTAATGCATATATACTTACATTACTTATATAAAAACCGTATACTCACATTTCCATTTAAACCGGTTATGACCAGATTGATTCTACAAATCATTAACCGATTTTACCGATATCTTTTTTATTTCGCAACTACTGCTTCAACTATACAAATACGACCCTACGAATAAAGTAAAGCTTTATTTGTAAATAATGACGTCACTCCTGGTACCCTTGTCCTTACTTCTAACGATATTTAGTATTCTGTTCTGGTTAACGGCATGTTGTCGAATACGATATTTCTTTGTGACGTCATGCTATCTCACACGAATACGCGCCGAAAATTTCATATAAAAAATTGGCTAGAAGTGCACTTTTTTTATGTTTTCCATTTGTATTAAAAGTATTTTATGGTTATAGCTAGGTTTCAGACCTTATTTGCAAGGGGTTGAGCACTGAAATTTCAGACTTTCTCATAGGCAAGAGAATGAAAAACCAATAAAAATAATAATTTACAACATTCTGTCCAATAAAATATATAGAATTTTGTACATAATGTCTACCAGTTGGTATACAGTTAAGTGATGGCAAGTAAAATAAGGGTATCTGGGTTATTAAATTGTTGTCTAATTAGAAATAACTGGTCCAAGAGTACTAAGAAAAATAGCAAAGAAAACAGACCGACAACAATGGCCAATAGTCAAGGCACAGTTACAAATCCGGGGTGTGTTCACGTTTCTCCAAATTTGATATTTCAGGTAAAAAGTATGTTGGAAAAACGGGATATAGGTAGTAAGCAAACTTAATTAGTTTTACCTGTAACTAAGACTACAGAAAAACATGTATAAATGAATCGTTTGTAAGGAATAAGTACACTATATAGCATATTTTATATATTTATTTGAATTACAGTACTAAGTAAAAGGTAAATCCATATAACAAAGTAAACGTAGTTACATTTATTACATTTAATAAAATATATGTATAAAACATAATTAAAACATTATATTTATTAAACATAGTTAAAAGCATTATTTACAAAAATTTACTGGCGGAGTTCCATGTGACGACAGAAGGTAGCTTGGTCGGCGTAGTCAAAAACTGGTATGTCCTGGTTGATGAGTCTTGTCTTTAGTTTCTGAAGTCTGTGGTCGATATTTCTGTACTTTTTCTGTTTCGGACGATGAAATCCGTCTGCCTATGTTTGAATCTGGTTGGCCTCTGCGTTTGCTTAAAAGACATTTGGGTGCATGCGCATGGTGTAGTAGTTTCTTTAGTTTGCTGTACCATCCTTCTAAGTTGTTGTTAGTCCTAGATCCTGCATTTTCGTAGTGGTTCCAGTGGTTGCGGTTGTTATTCTCTACCCAGTGATCTGTCACGAAGTCGGTGAAGTTGGTCATGTCGATGTTGATATCCTCGGCGTCTTCAAGTGCGTTAAACCATACATCTTCAACAACATCATGTGGTACCAGAGGGAGTAATGCAGCGCGTCTAACCAGTCGCTTTGTGTCGAATATTTTCTCTGTAGTCGTTGACAAGTCAAAGTTTCTGGGGCTTCCTCCAAATACATTGTGTGTAGTGAAAAAAACAGCTCCTAAGTAAAATGCCAGGGAACGCTCTGAATACTGAGTTACAGGTCGCGGTCTTGAAGTTAGTTAGTATGGTCTGTGGGGACAGTTGAACTCCTATTTGGTTGCAGGCCTCTTTGAGTAGATGAAACAGTCGGTCGTATATCTGCTCACTTTCTCCAGGCAGTAAGGCGAAACCAAGTGGGTACATTATGTCGTCAACGGTAGCATGCAGGGTGTAAAGTTGTGTGAGCTGGGTTGGTGTTGTGTAAAAGGTCCTGTCTTCTTAAATTCTCCTTAAATGTTGTCGGCTGCTGCTTAGTTGGTCATGTTGCGGGTGGTCGAAAACATAAGTATTTTTTGTGCATTTCCATCGTCAGCTATTAAAAATCTTTACCCTGCAAGTGTCTGTGTCCATTTGCCTTGTAGTTGAATGTGTTGTCGGGTTTTAGGAAGTCTAGGCATCTACTTGTTAATTAAATTATTTGTTAATTATTATGATTTATGATATGAGAACAGAATAAAAAGTATTTCTTTCTTTTTTTTTTATTATAACTTTGCCATAAATTTCAGATAGATTTCCCAGGTTTTACTGTAAAATGCTTAAAACAACAGATTTGATTGATGTAAAAACAACAAGCCCTTTCATTGTTCATTTCATGTTGGAGAAACGTGAATAAATTTTTTTTAATGTTGGAGTTGAGGTTGGGGTTGAATAAGCCCAAATCTGGATATAGACAAACATACACAGCGCAAAAAAAGAGAACACACACACACAAACAGAAAGTAACCCGAACCTAATAAACACCTTGGTGCATGCACTCAGGTGCTCCCGACGAGTAAGCAGTGCCTTCCTCTAATTAGACACCCGTCGAGTTACTCATTATCATGACTAGGAAAAAGTCAAAATGCAGGAATAGGAAACACTACCTATGACTCAGCGAAAATGTCAGATCGTATTTGAGAAATTTATTTCCCATAACGACCAATAAGTCAAGGTGACGACCATAGAACTTCTGGAGAGATAACATCAACCTTGGTACAACACACCCTTGTTTGAGTAGTTTAGTAGTCAACAACAGTGAACGGTCTAGAAAATAGGAATACCGATCGCAGGATCTAGAATAACGTAAAAATTAGTGAAATGTAAACACCATACGTTGGAGCTGCTGGGATTTTGCTGTCGATGAACGGGAAGTTGACAAGTGGAAAGTTGAAGTCATCGCGTTCGTCGTAGAGTGCATTTTGTAGTTATCCTGAGTCTATTTCTAGGAGTAGGTCTAAGTAAGAGGCTGACCTTAGTATATTGGTGGTGTCTTTAATTTCAAGTTTTCTAGGCTAAATTGAATGCAAATAGTCACCAAATTTAGCATTATTGAGGGACAAAACATCATCAATATAGCGGAATGTGCAATTAAAGGTCTAGGTCAGTGTCTTTTCTTTCTTCTTCAGCAGTCCTGCTAGGAGCTCAGCCTCATAAGAGTTCAAACAGGTGGGCGAGGAAAGGAGCACAATTAGTACCCATTGGAATACCAACAGTCTGTTGAAAAACATGTCCTCCAAACATGACAAATATGTTGTCAATCAGAAAATCTTACATATGACGGATTTGGTTTTCAGTAAATTTAGTATTAGATTTCGATTCATTGATGGCGAAGTAAGTTCTGTCATGGCTAATTACCAGGGGTTTATATAGTCTTTTTCCTTTTTACTTGAAAAAACCGTGTAAAGTGAGATAGTTTAGCCTGGCTTTAAGTTGCATATGAGGGATGGACGTATTGTGTCGAAAATTCAAATGTTTTATTGCTGTTACAATGGGAAAGGGATCCAGACCTCAAGATGTCTATTAAGTCTTTTATTTTAAATTTTTTAATATCCACATTACATTTATGCCACTCCTGGAGGAGAAAGTGTATTTATTTGTGAAGTACCGCTTTTACTGTTGTTAAAATAGTGGGCAGGTGTTGCGATAGTGTTTGATGGGTACACTTAAACAATCCTGCTATGAAACTGCTGTATGTATGGATTTTTGTGAAGTTTTGGTATCAAAAGTTGGCAATTTTTGTCAAGGTATCCTCCCATATTAAAAATTTAACTAGTATTGTTTTTTGCCTATACCGAACTAGTTAAACCGAATACTTTGTATTTAAACAATTAATACATTGCAGTAATAGTCTACGTTTACGTCTTTAATTATTATTCTTTATTTTGAAATAATCTTGTTAATTGTAGTTTTACGATAAATGTGTTGTAGATCTTGAGATTTTCAGAAAACAAAATGACGGATTATGTCGTGCATTCCCTTTAGTATGACATTTTCTGTATTAGCTCTGATACCATCCCGACACTCCTGTATTGGACCGAGGCCTTTTAGTTGATATTACAAAATAACGATAACATTTACTGATACGACTTATGTAAACAATTCCTCGAAGACATGAGAGTCCACACAAATCATAAAATGGATCCTACACTATAACTAGAACTAAGAACTGAATGATCACACCCATCCTATTCTGATGTTTTTGTGACTCTTCTTGAAAATGGGGTTTAAACCATGTTAACCATGTTAAGTTTCAAATGTCATGTTTAATAGAATGTTTTCATTATAAGCTTAATACCTATCAATCATGCAATTTCGCGGTTATTGTAAGTTTTAATCGAAGATCATAATTTTCAGAAATAGAATCAAATCATTATACTCGACAGCTTCATATGTCGGTACAACTTTTTTTAAAAGAAACACTGTCTGCTGCCTTTTTCATCGTAAATATTTTGATTTTCTAAAATTGTTTTTAAGTGAAAATCTTTCAAATACTCAACGAATTTCTTTTTTGTTGTTTAAAAACTTTTATGTGTTCTCGAGTCTCGCTAATATAAATGGACATGGTAAAATAAAACACCTTTGTATGGATGTACTTGATTTCGATAAGCCCTGATCTAATTTTTTTGTTTGTTTATTTGTTTGAATGATGTTAAACGCCACTTTCAATAATTTGTATCTTTATCGTCCAATCCCGTTTTAATATTTGGACAAAGCCGAAGTTACCAGAGAAAATCCGCGACGTTTGGTAGGAAAACTGGCAATCCTTCTCAATAAAGATCGGAGTCGAACACACCCCGCCGCAGTGAGACTCGAACCTTAGTTTTGACATGTACGTGATCAAAAGTAGAAGACTAACTACCTTAACCACTCTGCCACCGAGGTCCCTGTTTTAATCTTAGATGCCGGCTTATACTATCAAAACAAAAATAGTTTGTTTTTCATAACAATAAACTTGTATGCAAATAGTTACCGTACTAAGCATGCCCAAACACTCTGGTAAAAAAGCCTGTTATTATTGAGTGCAGGGATTAGAAGAGTTTAATTAGTTAGAACGATTGGCTGAAATCGTATAAAAAATTATCAGCAAAGAATTATTTTATTTGTTTGAATGAGGCGTAACCTCACTTTCAGTAATTTTCCGCTAAATCGCGACGTCCAGCGTTTATTGTGCGAGTAAGGCGGCGTGGCCGGCCAGAGTACCACACACTGGAAATCCTTATAACCTGCAGTTGGAGTCGAGCTCATCCTTCCAGCCGTAAGGCTTGTCGTTAATTAATAGTAGATGACTAACTACCTTAACCATCGACCAGCCATTTTGAATATTCCAATAATGGATTGCAAAACTTCAGGTCACCCATAACATGTTCATAAAGTTTCATATTGATTGCACATTCCATTTCCGAGAAAATGTGCGGACAAGATTGAACAGAAAGAAGAAAAAAGAAAAAAAGAAGAAGAAGAATAATAAGCAACCGGACAAAAACAATGTCTCCCAAAACTTCGTTCAGGAGACATAATTCATTCGTTAAAATTAGCACTGTACTGATGGACCACAACTTATATATATCCCAGTGATCTGGTAACTTTCTGAAAGTTTTAGGAAAAATTCTCTTGTAAATTTTCTTGTAGATGAATGTTTTTTAAGCATAACATAGCAACAACAGCTGATTAATGATCAGTTATTAAATTTGAGCCTGGTTAAACTATTTCTGTACATTTTGCACTTGGTTTAGTACAGAAAAAACTAGATATCAGTGTCAGAGATGGAATCCATCTCAGTGGGTCCAGCTGACCTTGAGGTCAAGTTGAAAGGTCATCAAACATGGTATGCCACACGTCGCCTTGATATTATCTACCCACATATCAAATATCAAAAGCCTACGTCAAAAGATAAAAAAGTTTTATTATACTTCATACAAAAATGCTGTCTTTTTATTGGACAGTAACCATTTGTTAATTTCTACTGATTCTAGTTTTAGCCCCGCCGATTATAGCAACGGGTGTTAACCTCGTGATACCTCTCAACGGGTGCTATAAAAAAATTAACACCCGCTCAGATCTGGAAAAGTATCACCCGCTCCAGCCGAAGTTTACGAGTGTTATAAAAAAAATTATTACAAAGAAATTTGCCAATCTTTATATATGCGTAGGTTCTGCAAGCAAGTGACTAATATTCCAGGATTGATAATTAAGTGTCTTGCTTCTGAAAAATATACAGTTAAGATTGAACAATAAAATCTTTACATTATTAATAAACTGTACAAGCTGAACAAGAGCTTTTTCTTAAAAAAACACAATTTTTTGTTTTGATTATATTAAAATACAAGTAGAAAATAATAATGTGTGAAAATTATCAAGGTACAGTACAGTAGTACGTGTAAACAGGGAATGGGGTACTTAAAGTAAAAATATGGTTGTCTGCATGATATAAGCTAAATGGCAGGAACAACTTGCTAACTATAGTAGACTGGTAGACTTATAATGAACTTTTTCAATCTAATTAAAATTAAATCTTTCACTTGCTACCCCCTTTTGGCTTTTGTTATTGGTCGCTAACGCAGCGACTAATAACAGAAAGGGGGAAGCAGGTGAAAGATTAAATTCTAAGTAGATTGTCATTTATTTCATTGTGGCTGTTTAAATTCAGTTAAATGCTAAGATCGGGATAGAGACGCGCTAAGCGTTATTTTTCCATTATCCAGAGATGAGCAGCGAGAGCGGCTGGAAATTGCAACGTCACATGTCTGTTTTAATTCAGTTAGAAATCATAAGTAGGAAATTAACACTTTCCAATTAACAAGATTGGGTTTGTTTTTATGAACCAGGATCAGCAGACGAACTTACACGGCAGACGATCACAAGTTATGGGAGAAAATATCAGTTCACGTCAGGTATCGCCGGTCAGAAGCGGATGAAAAAATAATTCACGTCGACTATCGTTGCACGTTTTTTTTGCATAACATCAAAAATTAAAATACTTTGGTTAAAAAATAAATGTTTTATAAATATAACATTAAAAAAACTTATTTCGTCTGTATTTTCTTTTCGTGTCGAGTTTTGCATTTATTTTACGTAGTTGCGATAACTTACGAGAAATAGAGTAAAAATGGAGAAAAGAATATATCATCCAAACAGAAAAATACATTATTAAAAGAAAAACATTTTAAATTGTGTTCAGTTGTTCATGTTGTTTTCTGTTACGAAAGTCAAATTTTTGAAAACAAGAAACCGTTTTGTTGCACAATTTTCTCCTACAACGGAGATTTTTGCGATTTTGTGTAGAAATTGGAGATTAAGTTGAAAACTTCCGTTTTCGAGAATTTTTTACAACTCTTTAGTCTCATAGTCATAGGATACCTCTAGCATTAAGCGAGCTATCGCTCGCTATTAAACGCAGAACACATGTAAAGTTATTTAGCAACTTATTTACTGAAAAGTACCAAATGTTAAATTTGAGAATGAGAATTTGTAATATAAATTTCCATGTTGTTGTTTACCATATTACTGTATCGCGCTGTAAACGGGGCATATGTTGTGCTCTTATCTCAGATATAATTATTGTCATGCAATTTACCTGTCTCTTTAAGTAATATAGCCGTATTACAACCAACTGTCCGTTTTAATAATAGATGAACATTAGTCTGAATGGGATAAAATAGGAAAGTATACATAACAGAATTGATGAATTGGGTAACCTTACACTTTTCAAAATTGATTGATTGTATGGATGCGTAATGTCTATCGAGCATTATTTCACCTATATTCGGGACACGAATAACAAGTTAACCATCACGACAAGTCTAAATACGATGTAAATTAACATAGGCACCTGCAGCTGCAGTACAACAGCAAAAATAAGGAACCGCTCTTCTACGCCAGTTATAAATCCTCAGTACCACCAAACGCCTGAGAATTGCTAATAACTTATAATGATTATCTTAACTATGTATTTACAAAACAACAATAATTAAATTTTAAATAATTTTTTTTTGTAAAAACGAGACTCAATAACTTTTCCATGTATTTTTAGCTCACCTGACCCAAAGGTGTGAGCTATTCTCATCACTTTGCGTCCGTCGTCGTCGTCGTCGACCGTAAACTTTTCACATTTCAATCTTCTTCTCCTAAACCACTTGGCCAATTGAAACCAAACTTGGCAGGAATGTTAATTGGGTGGTTCTTTACAAAGTTTGAGTTTTTGATCAAATATTAAACATGGCTGCCAGAGCAATTAATGCGTTCTGATTGGCTGAATTTAAAAAATATTCTTCTCATAAACCGCTTGTCAGATTGATTTGAAATATTGCAGAAATGTAACTTAGGTGATCTTCTACAAAGTTTGAGTTTTTTGTGCCGATCCAAAATCTAAGATGGCAGCCATCGCAGGACATAGTTTAACATAGGACCCTTTGGGAAAAAGATACCGACAACTTCTTTTCGAAAACTGTTCCACACAATGAAGCCAAATTATGAAGAAATATAGGTTGGATAGTTATCTTCTTATTATAAACCGTTTGGCGGATTGATTTGAAATATTGAAGACATATACCTCAGATGGGCCTATATAAAGTTTGATCTTTTAGTTCCGATCCAAAATCCAAAATGGCCGCCATCATAGGACATAGTTTAACATAGGAACCCTTATAGGTAAAACATACAAACAACTTCTTTTCGGAAACTGTTCCACACAATGAAGCCAAATTATGAGGAAATGAAGGTTGGATAGTTATATTAATATTTTGATTTTTTCGAGGCAATTGCAATTACAACATGGCTTCCAGGGCCACTAATGCGTTCTGATTGGCTGAATTTCAAAATTCTTCTTCTCATAAAACCCTTTTCAGATTGATTTGAAATATTGCAGATATGTACCTTAGATGGTCCTCTACCAAATTTGAGATTTAAGTGCCCATCCAAAATCCAAGATGGCCACCATCGCAGGACTAAGTTTAACATAGGACCCTAACGGAAAGACATACAAACACTTTCTTTTTAGAAACTGTTCCACACAATGAAGAGAAATTATTAAGAAATGATGGTTGGATATTTATCTTATTATTTTGAGTTTTTCGAGCCAATTGCATATTGAACATGGCTTCCAGGGCCACTTATGGGTGGTGATTGGCTGAAATTTAAATATCTTCTTTTTACAAACCGCAGGCAGATTGATTTGAAATATTGCATAAATGTACCTTATATGGTTCTCTACAAAGTTTGAGGTTTTCGTGACGATCCAAAATCAAAGATGGCCACCATTATGGAACACAGCTTAACATAGGACTCTATGGGAAAATCATACAAACAGCTTCTGTTCCATACAATTAAACCAAACAATGCAGAAGTGAATCTTAGATAGTAATCTTATTATTTTAAGTTTTTCCAGTCGATAGGACTTCAACATTTGTTTGTAAGTCATGTGACTCTAGTTTTGTATTTAACCGGTGATTTTTCAATTATAAACGTCATTCTGGTTCCGTCATTTTTTTTAAGTCGACAGAAGTACACGACTGTTCATTTGGATCGACGATCTCACTTCAAATTGCTTTCCGCTTGGTAGACCTAGACGTTTGAAGTGAACCATTCCACCATTCCGATTTTTTAATACACTTTTTTGTCACTTTCCAAATACGTTAACAAACCCAAATTCAAGATGTTTTCTTGTTACTAATGCACTCGGAGCAGAATCCAATTTGTTTCATTTTTGATAAATTTGCTTGAAGATGCCATTATTTTTCTCCACACCATGACAGGAGAAGTTTTTTTATGGTCCACAATTTGATGCAAAATAATTGACACGATGACCTAAACAGTGCATATATGGTGTAACATTTTAAAGATTATATCCTTTTCTAAATTTTCTGCCGACATTGATCAAACTCTGAAGCCTCTCTGCTGATGTATCAGTGACAATAAAAATTCCCATAATTTGATTACATCAGTTTTTTTGAATTCTCAAATTTTTATACTGAAAGCAACTTCACTCCCATTAAAAGACGCCTTGTTAACGAAAGAAAGATTTTCTAATATAGTTATTGATCTTTGAACTTAACGTTCATTTAAGGGAGACAGATAATCGGACATTGCAACAGAAATAAAAATATATGATACGTGTAAGGCAATTAAATAAGCACATGCTTTTTGCAAACACAATCAAGGTTCTATCAGTCAATAAATAAAATTGTAAAAACAAAAAGTTTTGAAATAATGCTTAATGTTATACTAAACTGCCATACATTCCAAAAAGACACACCCGTAGATGATGTTATTCTTATTTTTCCATTGCATATCTTTTATGTACAAATGGTACTTCTTCCGGTAAATATTCATTGAAGAATGTTATTATTGGGGTTATCCTCACAGGAAACTTCAATCTATGCCGACGCCATTTTTCCTATATAATACTTCCCAATGATCTCTTTGATTTAGTTTTAAAGTCTTGTTTTACGGCCAGTTTTTCTTTAGTCGTATTAAACACACGACTAAATAAATATCCTGGAAATCTAACCGAAACAAACTTCTAACTGCGTATGCATTCATCTGAAACATTATGTCTGATGAATTCTTCTATCACTTGTTTAGGAAGGTAGCGATGTTGTTCCCATGTACACTCATTGTATTGGTATCCACCCAAAAAATATCCTTATATATATTCTGTCATAAATGTGGTCAAACGAATCTCAAACAGCTCCCACCCATCCCCATTTCCCACCTATTATACCATACACGCGTATAATATTTTACCGATCATCCACTACGATGTATAGTTCAAAGAGAAAGAAACGCTCAATTATGTATACGAGCTTAACATTTGTTTAGATAAATTTATTGAATTTTCATGACTGCATAACTGTCAAATTGCCGTATAGTTTCACATATCCGCTATCCAATATGTGACCACAGAAATAACGTACGGTTAACTCCTTTCCATAAAAAAGAAACGAAAAAAAACCCACTGAAATTTGATGATACTACATATATAATATATGACTGGGGGAAGATCATTTTAAATATAAAACTCTTCAGATAAATCTGAATAAAAATTGACAGGCTTACATATGGCCTTACAGTTTGAATGTTTCGTAAAATTTGTATACAAAGTAACATGTACAGGTCAAGCTGCTCTATCCTTTTGTGTTTTAAATTCTTATGCTTTATAAAAAACAACATATTGAACCACTACAAAGTTCCAGAATGGGTAAGCTATAAAATACCATAACATTTATGTTTGTGTCATATCTGGAAACTGTACGACACATACATGTATACAATGTCTAATTATGGAAACAAATCCAATTCATAAAGTATCATAAAACATTAAACTAGCCACACGTTTTTGATACAGTATCTAATTCCCGTCTCTCCACGTCAAAAACGTGTAAAATAAAAATGACCATAAAAACTTTAAATTTTATAGCTGACAAAAATTCAGGTGCTCCGGAAGAGTAAGCAGTTTCTAATTAGACACACGTCAGCAAAAATGTCCGATCGTATTTTAGAGATGGATTCCCCATTACGTCTTGAAGTCTGTATACATCAATCTGAACGTGTGTAATTTAACACGCAATATAAAAATGTACAATATTTGTGTAATAATATACGTAAAGCCATTTAGTTGTCTTTTACTTGTGTTATAATGCATGTACAGAAATTGATGATTAGTCAAATTTATTCCTTTATTGTAAAAATAGCTCCACTATTAGACAGAATTCGTTTCAAATGTATATTGTTTAAAAAAACGTTTGTAAAAGATTAATCCCTAGGTAAGTTGAAAATTATTCTAATTCTTCGACCTGAAATTTTGACTTATGTTGATTACATTTTAAAGCATAGCTATGTTTGAATTAGCACACAATTTTAAGATAAAAATTTTAACCAAGTAGAGATAATGACAGAGTTTCTGAAGTACAAAACAAGAGTATGTTTTAAGTCGGTGGTTTTCACCTGGTACTCAGGATCCCGGCTTCCCCAATAAAAACTGGACTCCAATATGTTATACAGCAAAAATGATGAGAACGGCGTTATACCAGGTTTAAACAAACAGGCAAACAAATATTTAAATGGCTGTTGAAAAAAATGTACAGCTCCTGGGTATCAATTGATTCTCTTAAAACAAACGTCTTATGGAATAACTATATATGAATGTAGACAAAGTTTGAGTCTTGCATTACAATAAGTAAGGTGATATAAACTCTTTACAATATATATTTTATTTAAACTTAAATCGTCATCCATTGCCTATCAAAATTTTACCATTTGTGTAACTTTTTTTAAATTTTCAAATCATAACTTATCATTTAAAGAACCATGATTTACTCTTTCCAATCAAAGGGACATAACTTGTCATATCCATTTCCCGTCTAAATTGTAACATACACCTTTAAATTTGACACCTAGGTGTCAACAAATTTGTGAACAACTGTTTAAATATAGGGGACTATTTAAAACCAATGTCGAATTTCCAGCAGCAAAAATCACTACAATCAAGATTAAAGAACAGAAACTGTTTTCGATGTCATTCATATATTGTTCGAATTTGTTAATAACTGACAGCGATTACCGACAGAATTAACTTGATTGCTCCTGCAAGAATCAATAACCTTGAACATCAACATCCTTTGCTGTAAGGGACAGACCATTTAACTTTAAGGTGGGGGGGGGGGGCTTTGGCTTTTTGTTTTGGTCAGAAAATTATATTTATTTTTTGAAGACGTCGCGACAGAATAGGTCACCAACTTCTCGGGTGGTTATTGGTAGATATTTTCTGCTGGAATCTGTTCTAAATTCGATAAATTATTCTCTGGTTTACGTTTTCAGTTCGTGCAATCTCAAATTGGATTTGTTTGATTGATTAGATGTTTTCTTTAGTCTAGGGAGCAGTAGTTCAGCTATATTCAGGACGAGAACAAGTTAACAATAAAAAATTAACGGAAAAATGGGTTGGATGGGATATAGGGAACAAATCATGACCACCACTGGAAAAGTATGGATCATTGGGTATGTGCAGAGAATTTAGCCCTTTGTAGCGGCTACAATGAACCTACTCTATTCCGAAATCAACCAAGGGGTCTTTATCGTGCAAGGAGCGTGGCACTCTACAAATACGTCACCAAATAAGGTCCGCGGAAAGACTCTCCGTATTATGACCCGACAACCCTCCAACGAGAGGGTCTTCGTTATCCGCCACCTGGTGACGCACTTTGCTGCTGTGTGGGTCGAGTACTGGGAACCATCCCAGTATGGTCCCAGTCTAACATTGGGTTGTTTCTGCATGAAGACGACCGATGACAATATTTTGAGTAGCAGGGACCAGCCTTGGCAGTGCAGTATTTTAACGTTACGATGAATGAAAACCTTCTCTTTTTTATAAACTTTAAGGTACGGTTGAATTAACCACACAGTTCATTTGAAAAAGTTACACAAATAAGGCGATAAAATTGATATGCACTTTTAGACAGTCACTGTGCTCATTTGGCAGACAGCCAAATAAAATGAACACCCGTAAAAAAATTCTGATTAAATTGACTCTTGCATTACATCTGTTAAAAAATCAGAACGGATATGTGTTTCTTTTTTGTTTGTCTTGCCTAGTATATAATAATCCGATCAGTTTTTCTCTACTCTTTAAATCGTTATAAACGTTAGGAAAAAATAATATTGAAATGATATTTTATTTACATTTTCGTAATGTGACATACGCACTTGACAGTATACACATTTAAAAGTATCATTTAAATGCATATTGTTTTTATGACACAAATATCACTTTTCCCAGTTCTTGCTTACACCGGGTACTCAGGCTTACTCCCCTTATAAATGGTTGACACCATGGTGATAATAAAAAATTGGTAAACGTGAACAGTAATGTCAATCGTATCACACTGGGCGCTGTTTCAAATCGTGATCATGAAATTTATTGAAATGACAAGCAACAATACAAATAGCTGCACCAACGTGTGTGCATATAATGTGTTTATATATAATATGTGTTTCTATATTTATTTCTTGAACAACAAATAACGTTTTCCGTTTAGAATAGCCGTTTTGCAGATAATGTTATGTCATATAACTGCATTAATCGTTTTTCAGCGTTTTTACAACTTAAATTCATTTCTCATTATAATGGTCTATGTAATTTTCGAAAATCAAAATACGTCAATACATCTTAAATTTTACTTTTCTATGATCCAAGTTAATGTGTAATATAGTCGTCTGTAAGTTATATCAATCGTATAACTAACTGCTCGACGCGTCGTCATAGTTTTCTAAAGAAATTAAATGTTAAAAAATACAGATTACAATGACCATCAGGATTGAATGAAACTTAATGTAGATAAATTTTAAATAAAAATTGTTTAATTTTGAAGTAATGTATCTTTCACATTCTTTTCCACGACGTTATCAGCATTTCCATTTAGTGGTTCTAATGGTTGCAAATCACCATTCTCAGGGTTTCTTATCTCCAACTGGACAGTTTCGCGTGCCCAAGGTTGTAAATCACCACTTGCAAACAACACATAAAAGATGGCTCCAAATATGTAAATAGCAGCAGCAACATAAAAGACGATTTGCCATTGTGACCGTGTCTGAGCCTACCAAGCAAACATAGATTTGATAAAATATCAAGTACAAATGAGCGAAATAAAAAGCAAACACAGTAGCTACATACCCCCATAAATATCAATTTAAGTAATTCATCAACAGATATTTATAATATTTAATATTTAATATCATGCTGTACAAAGATTAACAAATTAAATACATTACATACATAATCTAAATAATTTTAAAACAAAATTACCTTATTGATTGAATAATAATACCTGTACAGCTTGAATTTCCATTCTAAATTTAAGTAAAAGCCCAGAACTTGAATTGGTTGAATGTTTGCTTAACGTCTAGCGAGCAATATTTTAGCTATATTTGGGACAAAACAAGTTAAAAAACTTAATCAACGAAAAAGGGTTACACATCACGAACAAAATGTTGACTGCAAAACCATGGTGTAAAGGATATGAGCGGATAATTTAGTGTTTTGTACCTACTATGAACGTATTATATTTTTCGAAAAATACAAAAGCTGTCTTTATCGTGGAAGGAGCGTTACACTCTCCAAACACATTACCCACTACTGTCCAGAGCCTGGCTTTCCGTATTATAACTTGACAAAATTTCAACGAGCAGGCCTCCCGTATATATCCGCCCGCCACCTAGTGGTGTACTTTACAGCTCTGTAAGTCAAGCACTAAGGGATCGCCATGTGTGGTCCCAGTCAAAGACTTTATATTGCGATAGTAAATGACCTTTTTGATTAAATACAAACCTCTTTAGTTATTTCGCCAACGATCACAGGGGAAACAAATCCAGCTATTGATGCCAAAGAGTTGGAAATTCCAAACAATATTCCAGCGTAATATGGTGCTATGTCCACGTGATTTACGATAAACCCACTATATTGAAAGCCTGTTAAACTAACAGCAAGAATCAACAGTACTATTGCTAGTGCTTTTTGTGAGCAGTCAATGTATCCTAGCCCTATCAGCATTACAGCTGGAACTATCTTCCCTATAAATAAATAAGCATCATCTTACATGTCCGACATAAAGAGTAAAGAACATAAATTTGCTAAGAAATTCCTGTTCTATTAAGATCAATTTAATATTTAATAATATAGGCCAACCTTTTTCAATTAATACTCGACTAGTTTCGTATTAGATCCTTATATTTTGATCACTGTTGAATATGGTCGTCTACCTGGTGTAGGGTATAAATTGTTTGTTTATAGGCAGTAATTAAAGGTTTTTTTTATACAGCAATTTCCATATCACATCCCGTATCAACCCGAGACCATCTGCCTAAGGGCCTTAGGCAAATATAGATCTTCATAAAAAATATATAGGATATCTATATTTACCTTGGCCTTGTTACAGCATCAGTATTAAACCAATTGCAATATGATTCTACAACCTCTATCAGTTTTATGTGTGCAAAAGAAATCCCATCTCTACTCAATGTATGATAATTTATGTTATTACTCATGTGCCAAGTACTCGTGACACTCACATGTCTTTGACAAACAAGGTTCGCATCTATGATATTTTCTACGAAAGTGAATATTGTTAACGAGAGAGAACCAATGCGACAAAAAAAGGCTTGGTTCTTCCTGTGTCGAAATTGCGATTATTTCTTACTGCTATTGATAGGTATAAATCGACAGAAAACCTTAAAATATAAATAATGGTAATAACAAAAAACTGAACAATAATTTAGCCTTGTTACTCTTACCAAATGCATCGAAAACTTTTCTAGTCAATGTAGTTGACATGAGTTGTCTTTCGCGAACTAAGTCGGCTAACCATCCACCGACATTAATCATTGCCCAGAAAGCGATGTAAGGCAGTGCAGAGTAGAGGCCATTCTACAATGCAGTATTAATATTAAAGTTGTATGGTCAAAACTATATCTAAATAGTTATAAACACGATACAAACATCATCCGTCACCTTATACATGTTGTTACAATACCTCTGACCTGGACTGCAAAACATGTTCTACAGTTATAAACTGCATTATTATACATGTACTTGCTAGTTGTGCATTCAATACTGTAAACGATAAGAATTATTTTTATTATTCAGTATCTGTAGTCAAATAAAACTGTATAAAAAAAGAAAACATTAATTGTTTAAAGTACAGACTACGTTATATATAAGTACATACTATAAGAACTTACCGTTGTTATGTCAAATTTGAGTACGTCGTTCATGTAGGTTGGTATGTAAGTCAACAGTGTAAAAGCTCCCCAGTCCGATGTTATGTTTGAAACAACAATAGCATGGTTTGGCATAGACTTTGCTATTTTCAGCCATGGGACGTTAAGGTCCTAAAACAAACTTTCATTGAATTAATGAAGCCTCTGTTAGCTGATTATATTATAGTTGATTACATTAGTTTTCAGTATTATTGAAAAATCTTTTTGCTCTTGTACTTATTCAATTTTGTTTCTCCTGCTCTCATGTTATTATTCTGGTTTATACTTCCATATAATTACAATTTTACCAATGTTCCTAAGTAGAACTTTGTACACGTGGGCATTGTACTTCCCGCTATGAATTTAATATGCAGTATTAACCGGAAGAGCAGCGCAATTTCGTGTAATGAATATGTAAAAATGCTGATATCAGATTTATTCCTGATGTGCTACTTTCAAACAAAATATTCTCCGACAATAAATTTTTTATTCAACATTGAAACGTCAGTATAATGACGGATAGAAATGGTAATCACCCTTAAAAGTATTGAATACTTTACTCAATACCTTGGCAGAAGGAAGTTGGTAATTGTATTGGTTGAGGATGATAACTACTACGTTTGTCCATTATAGAGCAGACAAAAAAGAATGCTTTGGAAACAGTCTTGTGAGACTTCCCTTATCCGTTGTGATATATCCCCTTTTGTAATTAACGTATTGTAGCCGCTAGAAAGAGCTACATTCTATACCCAACTCTCCATATTTTTTCCTGGAGTCACAAATAATTTCCGATTGAAATCACAACATTACACTTCATATATTTATTGTTTGTTTGCTTTATAAAATCTTGAATATATCTGAGCTACTATTTGCCTCACGCTTAGCAGTTATTCCATCAATCGTTCAGTGCGGACCATTGTAGAGTACATACGCATAAAAGAAGAACATAAGTTATGCGAAAGGTACGTCTAAGGTGAGATGTATATCAAGCAAATATATTTGACAGATATTGTTGAACAACATCAATTTAACATGAATTTTTTATATTTTATTTATGTTTACTTGTCGTCTTGCTTTATGGGCACCCTCGGCTAAAGACTGTACAATATACTCTCTTTCCGCTCTAGATATACGTTTATGCTTTGCTGGTGTGTCGCTTACATAAAACATCCAAACAACAAACCAGATAAAACTTGCAATACCTGAAAAAGTAATTGCACCAATAGTACTTAAATGTACGAATATGAGGTGTAAAATAATACACAATTTTCTCTTTTGTTATAATATTTTTAAATAAAGGCGAATTTATAATCATACAAGTTGTATGTCTTTCCTAATAATAAAGTTAAAATAATAAATATAATTTGCATTCAAATGGGTTTTAAAAATGTGTTCGCCGTGTGAGCAAAGTTATAGTTATACAGTTATAGTCCACGATCTAATTAAGTATATAAGTTGTTAGTTCTAGTTCTGGTGTTTTTGTGGGTTCGTGTTAATGTTTGCAAACCGATAAACAATATGCAGCAAGCATATGTACCTTGTAATGCTTTTCTTCATGTGTCTGCTTTGAACTAGGCTAGCCAGCTATCTGGACTGCTGTATTATAATATACAGCTATGATTAACTATGATGTGTACTTTTGTTAAAGTTATAAAGCTACTGTCTTTAATATATAATTTTGTGTGGTTCGTTTAAAATTGTGTTATTGTGTATTTTCGTCGTGTAATTCAGTTTTTGTTTATTTGTAGTTTTTCACGAGTCGTCAGTACCAAGAAATATATAAACACTGGTATTTGTATGTTGTTGTACTGTAAATCGGTTTAAACATATTAGACTGCCAATATAAGAATGGATTATCTCATTATATTATTAACAAAGATGGGAAACAATAAGCTGCAATTTAACGATCTTAACTTTTATTAGAAGAGTTCGTGCTTTACTTTTGTCGTTTGTTTTATGTTTTTCAAAGTAGGTTACTCGGTGGCTAAGTGGAAAAGAGGTTTTAGTAATTTGCCATCTAATATAATTGAATATCGTCGTGTTAACACTAAGTGTGCGAGCTTGCGCCTTACTTTGTGAAACGTCATCAAATGTACCAAGGTTATAAAATCTACTACGCCAGACGCGCGTTTTGTTTAATCAAAACTATTCAGTTGCTCTGAAAGCCAAAAATATATAAAATCCAAATTGTTATTATGTTGAAAAACCTTTAACATCAAAATCCAAAAACGATTTCAATTGATGATATTTGGCAGCACTAAAGTGTGACTACGGTTAGAGATACCGAAGGTTTGTTCTGCTTCAACCATAATAGACAAGGACATGTCTTTTTGTCAGAGATGTAATATTTTTACCATCGTACTCTGGCATTCTTATACTATAAAAGCTTGCTGTAGTATAATTGAATATAGCTGCAAGTGGCTTAAAATTCCATTCAAACAAACAAAATATTCTTTCGGCTTGGTGAGTTCTTGTCTACAAGTAGTGTACATATTTTAGATAAGGTAAAACTTTTTTCCATACTAAACTTTTATTATTGCTATGACTCTGCAATCAATAAAAATTCATAGGATATTTGTCTTGCAAAAATATTTATTCAAAGACTATCTGTTTAAGAAGACTATAATTTTGCTCTCCCCTGTGTAATCTCTTAAAATTTGTTACTTGCACGGTGCGCACACATTTAAGCGAACTTACCACAGATATAAAATATAGATGGCCAACCTCCAGCAAATCCAGATCTACATAAGTAAGCCCCCAGTGGAAACGTAATCACAATACCTGCTTGAGTACCTAAAACAACAACGACTTATGGATTATATAAAATTGCCAAATTGTTGCGTTCTCTGTTTGACTTTTAAACACCACTAAAACTAAAGCACAATTTTAAAATGAAAATTGACTTACAGTTTGCAAAATGTGAAAAACACATGTAATGCTATTTGTACGAAGCATATAGAGCTTAATCTTCTTTTAACGTTTCATGTTTTCTGTGATAATATCAGACTTTAAAAACCTAGCATTCAATGTATTATCGTACGCCGGTTGAGAAATTTATATTTATATTTAAATTTAAAATATAGTATTATTAACCTGAATATGTAAAAGCTGTGAGCTTACTGCGTTCCAACGGTGGTGACCAATTACCCCATAGTGCATGCATGGCAGGAAAGACAGTTCCCTAAAAATACATTAAAGTGGGATTCGAATATTAAGTGTTCATATGATCTATGTATGATTAATCATTCGTGCTATTGTTAATATTGTCCAGTAAGAATTATTAATATTTAGTTATATTTAGGACACGAACAAGAAACAATCAAGAACAATAATTTAACTGAAAATCGGTTGTGTTTATGAGACGGTACAGTAAAGAAGATGCATAAATCATGGGTAAAACGCTTTACGTCAACGAGGTCTTTAACGTGTGGACATTGTTATATTTTCCAACACGAGTTAATGGATTTAAGCGATTACATTCGTCAGACGTTATCAGTGCATATTTTTTATATATTAGAGTCTGTTTCACTATGTTTCCTCGTATGTGAATAAACAAAATACTGTTGATAAGTAAATTTAAGTAAAACAATTTAACCTGTCAAATATTGAATCATGCATGTATACCTGGTGCGGCCGACTCACCGAACACATTCCAATTATTATTCTCAAGACTATTAGAAAGATGTAACTAGTTTTTGCAGCAATTGGTATAAGCAACGTTGATATTGTTGCTATAAGCATGCTCCATCCAAATACTAGCTTTCCCCCAAATCTGGTGGCGATCCAGCCCGCTGGCACTTGAGTTAAAAGGTATCCCCAAAAGAAAGCTCCAAGTATATATCCCTGGATTTTTGTATTCCATTCAAACTCGCCATGTTGATCCTAAAACAGTTATATTACGTATAGGTTTTAATTCAAAACCAAATTTTGAATGTTATTGGGGTGAAAGCAAAAACTATTCAAATCAGTAAGAAAGGCTTTGGCGCTAAGCACGCGGCTTAATTGTTGCAGATCATATTTAAATTATGTCAGTTATTCTAGTGTGCAAATACTGTTTATTGATCGGCATGTGGATCAGTGTACACAATTACATTTTAGTATAAATAGTTTTTGATGCATTGTTAAATTACCAGTTTATTGTATCACTTGTCTTTGATGGCGGTCTATTTTTAAATTAATACTTATAATACAAGTGTTGTGCGTTCATCATGAAAAGTTGTTTCGCCTTCAAACTTCATTGACTTGGGTTGCCAGTTTTAATGTCAGTCGTCAGCTACTTAATAGACTTCAATATTTTAAATGTATAGTATATTTTACAACATTAGAATCTTTTGTGAGTAGACATTTTCATAAAACAGCAAAAATCTCTTTTCAAGAGTGTTGACACTCTTATCTACAATTTATAAAAATAAATGCGTTATATTTTAATAGACAATATTAGAAATATTTACTCACAGCTAACTGAGACACAGATGACACGTTTGGGTTTATGTCAATCTGTACACACGAGCTGCCCATATCTTCGTCAAGTGTTGATGTATTAGTTTGAATAGCCGTTCTGTTTACCATGCACACAATGGCTACACTTGTGTTGACCAGTAAAGCATAGGAGTTGACAAACCCGAAAAAGCCTAATATAGCTAGTCCAAGTCGGGATGAACCCCATAATGGTGCTGTAAGATACAGTCAGGTCATGCACTTATCGTTTTCGGTGATATAATAAATAAAATACGATGCGGTATTATATTTTTATGTGCAATATTTAGAAAGTAAATATTTGACTGTTAAAAACGGTAGCTCTTATGAATACATAGGCCTATATCACATCTGTAACTTTCTGTCAAGTAGGGCACCAGTTTGACTCCAACATTGCAGATTTTTATGGCAAAGGTAAGAGATTTGTACCGGTTGTTCCGGTTTATCCAACTATTTTTAAACAAAATAAAGGAACATCGTTTTAAAAAGAGTCCGGATTTCTTTCATATTACTTTTATGATTCATATATATTTTGGCAGTTATTTTACCAAACTTTACTTACTCATTATATAACTAACACTACAGGTGTCGTTAATGATAAAGGACAAATGTTTTTTAAATGAATATTTTTATATAGATTACCGGAAGTAACTTTCCTGTAGTTAGTTCTTTTTTTTATAATTGAGCCTTTTTTCTGTCTATCGATTCTGTTGTTTTTATATTTAGCTTGTTTTTTTCTGTACTGGGCCTGTTTTTCTGTATTGGCCCTATTTTTTCTATATTGAGCTTGTTCACTAGATACATATTACATGATCTATTTTACACGTAATTAACACAACTTAATAAAGCATACTTGTACTTAAATAAAATAGAACGTATTTTTATTAAAGGTTATTAAATAAAAACAGTTAGGTACGCTTATTGGTACATACAAGAAAAACGTGGCTATTAAGTCGATTAGTTTTCGCTGTTTAATGGTTGTTTTAGTTTTAAAAAAAAGGTACAGACAAATGAACATTAAGGTTAGCAATGTATTATATTATTATAAAAAGACACATAATGTGTTATGTTGCTGCTCAAAACCAGTGTGTAATTTATTTTTCATTAATTTTGGAGGTTTGTTTTTCTGCCTTGTATTCGGATTATTGTGGCGTGTGTTTGGTTGATATTCTTTTGATGTAATAACTCCTTTGTTTAATGACATGTGAGCTATTGAAAGAAATGGTATTTTTATTTCCACCAAAATACTATATGACCATGGCATACTTTTTGCAGCTTCTTCGTGGACTTCTCTTGTATTAGTTATACTAGTGCTCTCAGCCATTCTTCAAATATATAGATATTTTTTGCTGTAAATGTAATTGAACATCTAATATCAAATATAATATTTCGTAAATTTTACTATTGACAGCATTACATTTTTATTTTTATTTGCAAGAAGAGTCAATGCTTAATTATACAATAAATAGAAAGCTCTTGAAAAGGCATAGACTAAAACCAAAAGACTTCAAAACGAAGAAAAAACAGCAAATAAAGAATAACAAAAACAAAATTCTAACAAAAACGAATCCTGCTCTTGTTTCCTCAATGGGTGAGTATTTGTTGCATCATTATCGACGCCGTCGTCCATTTTCTGTCATTTTCCACACATGTAAAGATAACCATTTTGTGTATGATTAAGTGATCTGCACAATCAGTAAGTTTATAATGTCTTCAATAACATTTATTTAGGGTCCATTTTAGTTTAATCTCAGCATAATTAATGTTTTTGTTTATGATATGATGCCATCTTTTTAGAGAACTTTTAGCCTATAAGACCGAGCTCGTGAATAAATTCCGCTTCAGTTAAGCCTGTTTAGCTCAAAATTATTTTCCGTACATATGCTCATTTAATTACCATACGCACTATAATTTCTACTGCAAATGAGCACCTACTAAGTTAGTTATATATGTTTATCGATTAAAATGCACATTATTTTGATAATGTATTCTCTTGAATATAAATAAGAAACACTGGCTATAACTGGTATGTACAAAACATAATTTTTTAAAAGTTTCATAAGTCACAAGAAGATACAACCCTAAACGCGCCCACTAAAACATGATAGCATACATATTGGTTTTTCTTGAGAAGTTATTTTTAGATCATTTCTACTAAATCCCATTAATTTCTCGGAAGTATTCAAATATCTTATCTTCTCTAGTTAAGTGATACTGTTTAATACAGGCGTCCTTTCGGTAAAGATCACGTACATTGTTCTGAAAAAAGGAAGGTAGGACATTCCGTATATTTATAAATTTTTGACTCGTATTATCAGCACAGCACATGATGATACTTATTTAACTTTAGATAAAGTTGAAATTAGAATCATTTCGCCGAGTCTATCCACATTATTGAAATTTGTCATATTTTATTAAATGATTATCCCTTGTATGCAGATGAATATGTATCTCATAATGTGCGACAGTATAACGTGCAGACATTATATCATAGTTAAGATTCCAGTCGTCAAAGTAATTTACAACTAATCAAAAGTTTGATTAGATAAAAATATTTCCCCACTTTATTCTTAAATCTTGTTTGGGGTAAACATAGTGAAAGAGATTCTTTTGTAAAAAAAATATTACAACAGTTCAAAATGGTCAATGGTATCTATCTTAAATTTATGCTCAAATCTCGTTCTTACCACAATCGTTACTTTAATGTCAGTAAGTGATTTGTTTAATGCATTTAGAACTAAATTTGCATTTGATACATTCCCTATGCTACTGTAACAACTCCTACGAAATCATAATGCTTATAATTCTGTTACTGTTTTATGTCATATTTAATTGATATCATCAATAAAAAGTAAATAAATGGATATACATCTCAGTGGTGTTTTAATAAATAATACTACATGTATCATATATAATTGCTATCAATGTATTGCTGTGGTATTCAGTTCCACATAAGTAGTAAAAGAAAGGGCCGTGAAAGGGATATTATTC
This sequence comes from Limnoperna fortunei, assembly GCA_944474755.1. Classification (NCBI taxonomy): domain Eukaryota; kingdom Metazoa; phylum Mollusca; class Bivalvia; order Mytilida; family Modiolidae; genus Limnoperna; species Limnoperna fortunei. Next base: position 35,522,169 of record OX104122.1, read on the forward strand.
CAACAGATGTGATTGATTGATTGATTGATGGATTGTTGTTTTACGTCCAGCAAGCACTATTTCAGCTATATTCAGGACGTGAAAATTAGAAGTTAATTTAATTATTTAAAAAATATCCATCCTTTCTAAAACGTGGTCTCATACAATAATATGAGCATATATACAGATAAAAAGAAAACTAAAACAATAAAAAGTATTCAATATCACAATTTAAAATCCAATTAAATTTTTCTGTATAAATCAATTTCCTTTAAAAACTGTAAAATTGTGTCGCCAGCGATAGTTGTAAATAAATTGTTATAAAAATGAACAGAATATAAACGTTCCCGAATGTGTGCCACGTCAACACAGTCAATCAAGACATGCTTGATGGTCCAACAGATTTGAAATTTAGTTATTATTAAAAAGTTACACATAATTTGCAATTCTTATGTTTGGTGCAAGAATCGAAAACCAGTTGCTTTTTTCCATACTAAAATTAATAATTAAGTACATTTAAAAATTCTCTACTCACTGTATCTTTAAATACTCGTATAAATTAAGATTATATTTATTTCCAGTCAGCATTGCTTCAATCTAAAGAAGGTAATTATATATATCCAGCTTTATAAATGTAACTAAATTAATGGCGGTATATTTCAAATTTTTTTGCTTAAATTTCGGTGTGTGGATAAAGAATTCAGGAAAAACGACACAAAATCTGGTCATTCGGAACACATTCTGCTTAAGTATAAGCATGTTTTTATTTGTACTGATACAGGTGCTACAATATTGTCTCTCAAGTCTTCTCAAACATCGTTTGCGAAACTTGTTAAAGTGATTAATAACCAAATCACTTCTAAACAATTAAACAACAATATAAAATGATTTTCAAACTTGTATTTCCATTATTTAATTAATTTCTTCTAATTTAAAGTCAAAATCTTAAAGATAATTAATATAAATATGAGTGCAAAAAAGTAATTAAGAAGCTCTTTAAGCTAAACTATACCATCATTTAATACAAATAGATACAAAGAAATAACACTTTTTAATTTATAACTAGATTAATAACTAACTTTCCTTCATAAATTAAGGGAAAGGTTATTTAATTTATTTATTGAATAGAAGTAAACATTATTTATAACTATGAGTGCGAAAACAGTAATTGAGTATTTCGTCGAGCTAAACTTCACCATCATTAAATAAAAACAGACACAAATCAAGCAACACGTTTTAATAAATAATGTGCTGGATTTCAAACCAACTTTTAAAAAAGTATTGAAAAATCCAATTATTTATTTAAAAGAAGTAAACATTATTTAATAATAACGTTTTGGCCACTATTTGCTGATTTTTAGTATTCTTCGGTAGTTTCCTTAAGTTTCACATAATAATTGTTAACTATTTACGCAATTAAAATAGCGAAAGCAATATTTGTTTACTCTTGTGAAATAAATTTTACAATAAGAAAACTGGACCTCATACCTGGTACAAACTGTTATAAAGGCCACCTTTATTATAATGAATTTGATGATGTATTATATTTTATCTGTGTATGATATCGAACGTAGCATACGAGTAAGGGTCTTCCAAGAAGTCACGTGATAAGTTATTATAAATGACGTGGCATTAGTATTTTGGCTTTGCGCCATTTTCGAAACGGAATCTTGAATAAAGGTAGGAACGATTTTTTCCCCAAATTTAAGGAAACTGATTTTACAAGTGTATAAGTGATTTGTTCATTTATTTACATGTAGCTCTGATTACTATTTGTAGCAGATAAGTTTTCAGTGTCCAGCTGCCTATTTTGCAAGAACCATTGCATTTGTTACAGATACGTTTTCTGCGACCAGCAGCTTATTTTGCAAGAATCACTGTAATATTCTCGATATTGCTTGTTCAGTGCGACATACGTATTCTCTTAATATTTTATGTGTTCTTTATCAAATCGTATTGCCTAAAAAGGTCAATGTATTTTAGGTTTACGGCTAGAATAGACATTGCGTAGTGTATTAATAAAGGATCATAAATAATGCAGCGTTTTTAATAGGCATGTTAAAATTATGTTAATATATCTATCCAGTCCTTAGAATAAAAATGACAGAATATAAAACCATTGGCTGCCCGCTTTATGTTTAGCTACGGTTGCTGTTTAAGTAACATTTTTGAATATAAACTCCGGCAAGGTATGTTTTAAACAACGTAATTGTAAACATACTATTTTTTTTAAATTTCCTACAATCACTCGTAAATATATAAATGGATAATCATACCAGTTAGCGAAAAAAATACCAACATATTTTTCGACCATTAAATAATTAATTAGATATATGTGTTACTTGCACGTTTGCAAATTTGCATTTATAGCTTATTAATCTGATTCTTGCACCTGTCGTGAAGTAAAGGCCAATAAATTTTTATGTTCATTCTGTTAAAAGAAGCCAGCAATTCTAGAAAACGTTTACAGTCATTAGCGTTTGCTTGTACAATAAGTTAATGACCGTTCGCTATTAGGTGCACGTTATGCTCTTCATTCCAATCGTGACTACCTCGGTTATTTCCGCTGACCTTTTCGCATCTTTATCGGCAATGGTCGAAAAAATGTTCCGGTTGATATTAATCAATTACCTTAATAAGAAAACATATACGCTAATTTAACGGTAGGACGTAAACATTTAATACAGTCTGAATACACTCTTAAAAAAACGGATAGCTACGTTTTAATTTATAAAACTGAATTTTTAATAATTATCAATTATAATTTAAAATGACAATTAAACCTTTTACATTTACTGGTAATTTTAAATAGTTTAGCGTCTTTTCTTCGGATATATCATATTGCCACATTAAAAAATGACAATAAGAAAATCATACACCGTTAATTGACGCGAAATTTTGAAAGCGCTTCCAACGGAAAATTCGCCGTCTGTTCAACCTTCTATCGGTAGGTATAAAAGGAACAGGTTTGATAGTTCAACGCGTCAAAACATAAAATTTATGCAATGCCGCTGCTTGATATTGCTATCAGAAACATGATCATCAGAAGACTAGAGTTTCCCACAGTGAGGTTGCATGGACCGAGAATGTGAACCAGAGTATAATTTGCAGACTATGGGCCCGATTCCCTACAGAGAAACCCGGATTGCAAAAAATCAGCTACCAAACTGTCAGAAACGGGCTTCAACAACATGAACCTAGACCCAGGAGACTGTATTTGGGAACAGTTTTAACGGCCTAACATCGACGGGAAAAAGTCAGATGGTGCAAACAGATTGAGGGTCTGGACATTCAAGAACTGGCACAGAATCTGGTTTAGTGACGAGTCGTGCTGTCATGTGTTTAGGTTCAGTGGAGGTAGCGTCATGAGGTTGGCGTCGATCTCAGATGACAGAAAATCACACAGCTCAACTTACCAGAGACTTTCTTGAGCGGAATAACATTAATGTGTTGCAACGACCTTTAAAATTCGACAGATTTGAATCCCATCTAAAATCTTGGAACCAATTGGACAAACGTGTGCGCCAGCGCCAACCACCACCGCAGACCATGGATCAATTTCAAACAGATGTTGCAAGAGAAATGGAAAAGAATACCTCGCAATAATGTTCGTGATTAATGACTGTGATTTGTACAGACAATGACTGATACTTTGCATACAACAAACACAAGTGCATATTGCTCGTGTAATTGTAAAATTTTGATTTAAATGTCGTTTATTAAAATATGTAATACGCACTATGCCGGCTTTTTTAAAAGTATATATAACATTCGGACTGACTTTACCTTAATTTGTATAAATACGGGGAACCAGTTCGGGATATATGTTGAAGATATGACTTCTGGGTAAATCAACCAGATTGAGTGATGATTAAGATTTACGATGAGATATTGGCAAATGTCGGTTTAAACTTATAAGACCTCGATCCGTAATATTTTACATCTTAGTTTGCAACACACTCTCAGTGTGAATTGTACGTATAGTATAAATGGTTTTAAATAATTTACTAAAAAAGAGGTCGTAAATTAACATTTACATTATATAATATACCTGATAAACTAGATCAGAGGACAACTTTGATTGGTAAAATTAACTTGTTGTTAATTTCAATAATCCAAGGCTTCAAGGAATGAACGTGGTCCGTTAAAGTTCATGACATGGCATTTATAATCCGCCATGAAAAATAACGTTAAAAGAAGGGGTGGCTTATAACCAAAAAAGGCAATACTTATCTCGATTTTGTTAATCAGATCTTTATTCAGGATTGATAATAAGATACATTTTTTCTTTTTTTATTTGATTGCATTGCAATAATTACAAGGTCATGTTTATGACAACTTTTAAAAATTTTCCACATAAACTTCGTAACTAGATCATTTTCTAAATATATGTCAAAACAGCCCTATTTATAATCAATTTAAACAATTTTGAATACAAATTTTTGGATCAGAAATTTCCTTTGGCCAATGGTTTGTTGTCGTTTTTATGTTTATATGTTGCAATGAACTTTTTCGATCATGTCATTTAATTGTCAATAGAGTTCTAGACATATTCATGCTTTTATTCTGAGGGGACGTTTTTCTTGGTACAACAATGTTTAATAAAAATATTGTTCAAATATTTTATAACACGTATATAATTATGCTTTCGTATTTTAAGAAGATATTTGAAATAAGTGATAAAACAATCTATTCAAAATTTAGATATCTTGTATCATATCATAAAATGCGGTTATCTTATTTACTAATGCGGCCTTGATTGTTCGTATCAGAGGGATGGACGACGTGATGTAAATAGACTTGCATATGTTAATATTTTTTGGCCTGAAGATATAAAATATTAAAATAGCAAACATATATTTTGCATTTAAAGAATATCACATGCATTAAAATATTTGTAATGTAAAATATGATAGCAATGCCAAATTTAATGGCTTTTATCTTTTTACATGTCTTAAATATGCGTATACTATTTGCAAATTTGGTTTTGAAGTAGATTGATGAACAAAGTAATGTTATTTCCTGTTGTCTGATAATATTTCACTGAGTTAATCGAACTAACCCGCTTTTGAATAGAAAGTTGTATGGAAACGAAATGTTTTGAAGATATCTAAGAAGCAAAGTATATTAAAAAGAAACTGTTTTCTATTGTAACTTTCACGAAGTAAAATAAAGTGCTGTCAGTTCGTTTCACTTTGCAAAAATATTTAATCTGTTTTAGCTAGTATACATTGATTTAATTTTAGCTATCAATGGCCAAAAATCAAAACGAAGAATTAAGCTTAAACTCTTTAATTGGTGAACAAAGTGAGAGAGTGCGACTACTTCAAGCAACAGATACAAAGGACCAGGTAACATGTAATACAGTCTTCAGATTAAGGAACACGTCAGGCAATGTATTAAATTAAATTGACTGTTCAAGTAGTTTAATGTAAAGGGAATAGTAGATTAGTTATAGATATGATATTTTTTTAAATACATGCGTTAGATACGATAACCCGTTTTGGACATATTTATCTTGTTACGCTTTTTTATTTGTTTGTTTTGTTTGTTTTTCTACAATTTTGTTCAACTCAGCACGTTTTCATTCATTTTATAACATCCTTTTCATTTTAAGTTGGAGCCATTGCCTCTGTCATGCAGTGAAACTGACTTTGCTACTCAGTTAAGGTTGGCTTCCGCCACACCTCAACCAAGGTCGGGCTAAAAGTCGAAACTCGTTATATATAGAAGATAACTACCAGAATGCAGGAAAACCTATGCGCAATTTTGTTTTTTTAGTGAATGACTACTTTTACACACACTTTAATTTTACTAATGTTACAATGCCACTAGACGAATTTTACATTTGTTTTACTTTATCTGATACATATTGATATTTTAATTTATCCTTGAATTTTTGCTACAAATGAAGGCAATAACAAAATACAGAACACCGATGAAACTTTCAAAACACACAATCCACAAATCAAAGTCCGAAATCCGGCAACTACAGAACCAACAACCAAAAATAAAGTAACTACAGCAATGGTCCAGACTTTGTACATTCATTTCAAAAGAAATGGTGGGTTAAACCAGGTTTTATGGCATTCCAAACCTCCCGCTTCCACCACTGTAGTAATTGAGTTGGTTAGTTTATTAAAGGGGATAGGTATCATATACAACAAGTCACTAATAGGTTTATCCAACAATTTTCGTAGCACGTTTACTGTACACTGAATTCAAACATTGGGAAAACTATCTGAAACCGTATTTTCAAACGAGAATATTTTCCCACAAGAAAGGGTATCTTAAGTAAAACATATTAAAGGCGCGGAAAAGTCGTTTTGTCTTGTAGTAGTAAATTTATCCCGAAGAAAATAGGTAGTGTTTGCAAAAATCAGTGTACGCGCTGCAAGCTCTTGTATACCTGATCAGTTGGTAAGGTACTTTCTAATGAGCGGATAATCCAAACACAAACCTTACATTTCAATAAAAAATACTAATAACTGGAACAAAAAATCTTCACATATAATAAAAAGAAAAACTACAAATGTCATAAATTACTCGCTTATAGTAGACACATAAAACATCACGTGGTTTGTTTCAATTGGTTACAGGGATCACGAACCTCTTATTTGATTTAATACCTTAACAACACATAGAAACAAAAACGTATGCCAATAATTAAAACAAATACTACACCGGCACAATACGTAACCAACAAAAGCAACAGGACACATAAAAATCACTTCGTGAACATACTGGGAGCTCTGCATGTATCTGGTTGGAGAACACTAGAAGCACTACCATAAGGAATTTGTCATATGTTAATATTGAAAGCCTTGCTGCGATCCATAGTGAGTGACGTGATTAGAGAGTGCTAATCACTAATTAAACCCGTTGAATTACTCACTCTCATGACTAGGAGAAAGTCAAATCCAAGAATAGGAACGATTACTCATGACTCGTAGAAAATGTCTGAGGTTTTTTGAGAAATGCATTCCTCATAACCATTAATTATGTCATGGTATCATCCAAAAAAAAACGTTTTCAGGGAAAATATCAACCTAGGTAAAACAAACCCATATACTAGCAGCTTAGTAGTCAATAATAGTGTATGGTCTTAAAAAATATACCATTTATATCCGAGGCTGCTGGAATGTAGATAACGATGAACAGAAAGTTGACAATCGGAAAGTCAAGTCATTGTACTTGTTTTAGTTTGTACTTTCCGGATTCTATTTCCAGAAGGTCTGAGATAGAGGCGGACATAATTGTATTGGTGATGTCTTTACCTTTAAGTTCGCTGAGGTAGACTAAATGCAAAAAGTCACCGAATTACCAGTTTTCAGGAACAAAACATCATCTATGTTCCGAAATGTTAAACTATAGGTCTGGGTCAGCGTCCTTCCTTTCTTCTTGAGTAGGCGTTCTAAAAATGCACATGGTTTAAACAGAAAACAGGTGAGAGAAAAAAGTTATAACAAGTCACATTGAATAAGAACACAAAATCATGAGTGACAAAACTTGAAAAAAGATTAGTAATCATGAAAAAAAAATTTTCAACTCATTAGACGGAGTGTTTCTTAATTACGTTTATGTTTAACCAGAATATCCCAAGAAAAAATAACGTACTTTGTTTGCTTACCGTGTATATACATTTTCAAGGATGAAATTGAAGGAGCAATTACGCATTTAGACAGTTTAAAGCTGAAATATAATAAACTAACTGGTAATAGATCTGATGCCGATGGAAGTTATGATAACAACATGCTGGAGAATAAACATGTAGACATTCAAAGTGAAAGTACACAGGAAAAACGAAAAGTAACCAGGTTTGCATGTTTATAACAATCAATTATATTAACATTATTTAAATTTCTCTTTAATTCATCACATAAAAAATATCGATGATATTGCACGTTGAATGTTCAGTTGGGTTTCATCCTGAAGTCTCTATGTTTCTTTACCATTTGTACGCTCTATTGATAAAATTATTGATTATTTGATTGATTGATTGATTGATTGATTGATTGATTGATTTAATGCATAACGTCTTGATTGCAATAGTTAATCTATACACGGAAACACAATTACATCAAATAAAATAATAACTGGGAAAAGAGATAAACCCACGGAAACAAAAGTGCCTCTGAAATAAGTATTGAAAGGGAAGGAAAATGCAACCTTTTATAGCGGCAATAATGTGCCTACTAATTTTTAACGTCTACAAAAGTTCTTGATCACGCTACCCACTATGGTAAGCGATTAAGCTTTTCGTATCATAACATGCCAAACCCCAACGGGAGGACCTTCCCTAACGCAAACTAGACAGCTCGGTGGGTGTAGCACTGGGAATCCCTTAATATGCTCCTAGCTATAAAATAGTAGCTTGCAAGTCCGCAATGTCATAGATTGTCACCTTAAATTTTATTGTAAAATGTTCCAAAATCTTCAGTCTTTTTTTCACGATTTTCATACGTATATTTATGTCTTGATTTATTTTTACTGCACAGATTGGGTTTAGAAGTCCGAAAGGAAGACAATGTATCTGAATGGTACTCTCAGGTAATAGTCTATTCAAGTTGTGATTTTCTGAACTGAAGACTTGGCATAACTTAAAAATTAAACGAAATTCTACTTTAGTCTACTGAGATGTTTTTAATTGATTAGTTTAGTACGTTAGAAAAGAATAAATAGAATGCCAGCAAGTGCAAGTAATGGCACAAAAACGATCAACAGAGTATCATTACTCCAACACTTTATCCTCTTGTGTCCGTATTATGACTCTCTTAAGTTTAGAGACAAAATATTGTGCTTCTAAATATGTTTTCTTGCTTGAGAAGATAAGATATGCAAACAAATGTGTGAACGGTTTATATATGAGAACAAAATTACAATTTATGTATAACAAACAGTTATATAAACGTAATCCACAATAGAAACTAGTGAATTAGATTATAGAATGCCGTTTATTAAATAATTTCACTTTCTGTTTTTGTATGTGTGGTTTTTTGTTTCTGTTTAGTGTTGTATATGTTTGTCGGGATTTGTAATCGTCCCTTGACTTTAAAATCTTGTTGTTCGATCGTTTTCCTTGCTATTTATCTTGAACATACGTTTATTCTGCTCTTTTCAAGGTAATCCAAAAGTCAGATATGATTGAATATTATGATGTCAGTGGATGCTACGTTCTACGCCCTTGGTCTTTTTCCATTTGGGAATCGATAAAATCCTTCTTTGACGCTGAAATAAAAAAGCTTGGAGTCGAGAATGCATATTTTCCCATGTTTGTTTCACGTGCATCCCTAGAAAAGGAAAAGACCCACATACATGATTTCGCTCCAGAGGTAATTCAAGTAATTATCATTAACTGTTTCCTTGGTCAAATGTTCAAGATCTAAATAATTCAAAGCGTTAGTTATTTTTATTATTTTAATAGTTTTTGCAATCTTTCACCTGGAAAAAGTTGGACGATTCTATACAATTAATTTTTATCTACAATATCCATTTCTCTGTAAAGCATGCACTTAATCAAATTTTAAGTTTAAATTCATGTTGTACAAAAATGCTATTTATGCTGTTTAAGGTCGCATGGGTTACCAGATGTGGAACGTCCGACATTGCAGAACCAATTGCAATACGTCCCACTAGTGAAACAGTTATGTATCCAGCCTTCTCAAAGTGGATAAAGTCACACAGAGATCTACCATTAAAGTTAAATCAGTGGTGTAATGTAGTTGTAAGTAGTCAATGCAGTCTATGATTTTTAAACAATGAAAGGGGTTTTCTCATTTGATTGCATTTTTGTGGATTGAAAAAAACCAAAAGCTTTGCTTCTTAAGTTTTTGTGATCAAAAGATATAGAAAACAATAAAGTTTCAATTTTACATCGAGAAAGGAGTATAATAAAAAGAGTCAAATCTCAATCTACCTGCCATAGTTACTGCTGAGAAACTATATAGAACAACATTTATTACAAGAATAAATTTTCTCCAGGGAAAATTTTATTAGTTCCTGCAAGTCCTGCATTATATTAATCAAGATTTTCTAAAATCAACATAATTTTTTGTTTATTCTTTTACCATTGAATATTTTTAGTTAAAAAGATAGGTCTTTTTAAAAACTTTTGACTGCAGACTAGAGAAACAATAACTTAAGTTTTTATAAATATAATTATGTTATAAAACATACGCAATATGCAGTAAACAGCTTCCTTGTGTAACCACTTTAACATTATTTCTTACAATAAAAGTGACTCTTTTATTATTGTATTAAATAATAAAATGATATTTGTTTTACGTCAATAGGTTTGAATTTATGATTATTGAGAACCAGATTAGCAAGGTACATTTGTCTGTGTGTGTGACTTTCCGCGACTTAATGAACCTTAGTCATAGAAACCTAAACAGAAGTACTCTCAAAAAATATTATCTGTAAATAAGCCGTTTATTATTTCTTTTAATAAATGTAGTCGAGTATGCGTCGTTAATTACTGTCAACAACTCCAATTTTTAAATTCTTACCATAAAATTCTTACACTACGTTCCATTAATACACCATGAACCTTTGAAATAAAATCTGGCAAGTATCGCGAACAGAAATGACTGAAAGTTTTATATATATTTTTATAGCTTGATAACATTACAATTCAGTCTCTTGTATCTGAGTATGACTCATTTTTCTGATAAGTTTGTATCTTGAAAGCAGTACTAATCCATAGTAACCTCCCACTAACCTTTTATTGAACAAGGATAAACACTTTCTTATGGTATATATGCACAATTTTCACTGATAATAAATTTTGTAAGGTATCGAACATAGCAACATTGAATGAAGTTATTGCTGCTAATTAGTGACATATCTGTATATATATTTAAGATGATAAAAATATGTAGATAAACAATCCGTATTCTTGTTTTCAAATATCCTAACTTACAGTATTCTCAATACTAAACAACTACTCATCGTGCCTCAAATAATAAAAATGTGTGCTAACATCTAAAACAAAAGTCAAAATAAACAATAATTTGTCCCCTGCATTTTGTATGTCAGGTTAAAATACGGATAGACTTAATGTACATCCTTGTAGATAACGTGTGTTGGAGAGAGCACATCCTTTCACGATAAGGACTCGGATTTAACCACATACGGCACGCTGTAACTGCTTCAAAAGGTTAAATTCTTTGGACCTTTAAAAAATGTACTCTGCCACTGGCACTCAAGAAGACCAAATCAATTTGTCAATAAAATTCTTTTATTGTTTATTAAATGGTTCTAGTTTCTAATAAGGCAAAACTGTTATTTATTGTAAGTTAAGAAACCACTCAATCAAATCAATCAATCAATCCAGTTCAATTGTATTTCTGTTAAAGAATTGATTAAGATTTATTTTTCAAATAATATTACTGATAATATAGCTTTAAATAACAGTGTCTCCATAAATCACCAATTCGTGAATTTTTCGTGGGCAACCCAATTAAAAGCAATACATATGAACCAGGAAATCATGACATGCAATCAATACCAAAATAAAAAAATTTTAAGGCAAAAAGAATAATTTTTCATTTCTCATAAAATTATCTTGTCAGTATTTACAATTATATCTCTTTTTGTTATAGAGGTGGGAATTTAAACATCCACAGCCATTCCTCAGAAGTCGGGAATTTCTTTGGCAAGAAGGTCACTCCGCGTGGTCCAACAAACAAGACGCGGAGAATGAGGTAATGTTTTTAAATAAAAATTGTTTCACACAGAAATTGGCTTGAAGGGATATGACATAGCAAAACGTAGCTTAGACATATACAAAATAATAAACTGTGATATGTACTTGCATGCTTATTTTGATGTTTAATTTTATATTTATTAACTGACAGATGATTACGTTTTACTTGTTATTCGATTTTATTTCAACTTTGATAATTATGATAATTAGCATGGCGTACAATGTTTTGTAGGTCTTGATAATTTTAGAGTTGTATGCCAGAGTATATGAGGAATTGCTGGCAATACCTGTAGTCCGTGGTAGGAAAACAGAAAAAGAAAAGTTTGCAGGGGCCGATTTTACTACTACTGTAGAGTCGTATATATCGGCTAGTGGAAGAGCCATTCAGGTCAGATGAAATACTTATCACCAATTACCTTGCGAAAACATTGTTCAGAATATCTAAATAGGTTCGTTTTTTTAAATGTCTTATTAGTGGTTTTGTAAGTAAATTGCCCAGTATATATGTATGTGAATAGCTGTTTCATAGACATGTTTACATGCGTTGTTTGCGTTTAAATGTACAGTTGATAGTGCGTTTATATGTGATGCACCACAGTTATGTTATTTTATATAAATATTATCATCTGCATATTATAAATCATGTTATTGATACTTTGTCTTTTGTTTTAACCCAGGGTGCCACATCGCATCATCTAGGACAAAACTTCTCAAAAATGTTTGAAATTGTAGTAGAGAATCCAGAAACACAAGAAAAAGAATACGTCTATCAAAACTCATGGGGAATAACAACACGCACAATTGGTGTAATGTGCATGGTCCATGGCGACAATAAAGGATTGGTATTACCACCAAATGTTGCCTGTGTACAGGTTAGTGCCAAAGAACCGTTATAAAATATGTAAAGTAAAGCTTTGTTGTTGATGATCATCCAGCATGTTTGTGTCACTTATAGAATATAGTTTTTTCTACGAACTATAATATACCATACGAATGGAGTTTCCTGCATTTGAGCTAAGAACAAATATGATTTTTAATCTTTGATCTAATAAAGATATTTTAAAGCCCAAAACGGAAATTCAACTAAAACAGCCACTTAACTATTATTTTGACATGTCAAGAGAACAAACTTAAACACCTTGAATAATCTAAAGAATACCATAATCGCTACATTATCTACTCTTGATATGGTCAGATGCACCGTATATGTTGTGTATTTATAGGTCATTATTGTGCCGTGTGGAATCACTAACGCATTGTCAAACACAGAATTAGAGACACTGATGAATAAATGCGAAGAATTAAAAGAAATACTAAATGATGGAGGCGTGAAATCTCAAACAGATCTGAGAGATAACTATTCTCCTGGCTGGAAGTTCAATCACTGGGAGTTAAAGGTTGCATTAAAAATAAATGAATATAACGATGCACAAATATACAAATATTCGAATTTAGATTTCTGAATTTTAAATTTCAGTTCTGATTAAATCCTAAAATTAAATATGATGCAACTAAAACAAAACGAATTGTTCATGGTTGTTTAAACTTAAAACTTCAAATCAAATATGTTTTCTCTACTTGAAAGGAATGAATATGTATTGCGCTTTTCAAATAAGCGGTCGATTACTGTAAAGTGAGGCACGGGACAATTTTATCATATGCTTTAAAATTTGAAAGGAGCACCTGAAACATCAGTTCATGCTAAAAATTCACAAAAGTAGTTTTTAATTGTCTCTACTTGAACACAGAATATATCAAAGAAACTTAGCTATGCAAACACTAAAATACTAATAACAGAAGACAAAACAACCTAGCTAATACTCCATATTTCAGCAACTGCAACATTTTTATTCATTATTTAAGGGCGTACCAGTTAGAGTTGAGCTTGGTCCTCGTGATATTATAAATAAGCAAATTGTAGCTGTTCGTCGTGACACTGGCACCAAATCAACTTTGTCAATGGACAATATTTGTTTCCAGATCACGATTATGTTAAAAGAAATTCAGCAGAACCTGTTTGATAGGTAACTATCTTTACATGTGTAATATAACTAATTGGCTGGTGCTCAACATTTAATGCGGACCAGTTTACATAATGTAAACAAAAAAAAAACTTATTTTATAGAATTAGTAAGTTGAAATCCTAGGACTAAACAAAACACTAAGACAAGAAAACAAACATGTTATCATATAAAAACTTGTATTCTGATATGACGTGCTTTAAACCTTTAGAGACCACAATCGTGGTAAAAAATGATTTACGTATGAGCAACACGCGACGAGGAGGGCATGTCTTGAAGGGCTGTTCAAAATTACAAAACTGTAACTCCCACCGTAAAGCATATGGCGTATTAATCTTATTTATAATAGCGACACGCGCTATAATTATCCGTTGCAATATATTGTGGGTTAAATTGGCGGAACAGTTAGTTTATGGTAAAAATGGTGTTGGCTAAATGTTGGTGTGAGTAAATATACTAGAATAGAAATAATTTACGGAGGCTGTGTTTTATCATTTGTTTTACAACAGGATGGCCATTTATGTCGTTATTTTATACCCCGCTGTCGCTCGGCATAAAATAACGCGATATAAATGGTCATACCGTTGTAAAACATGATAAAACACAGCCTCCGTGAATTATTTCTTAATTCTACCTGAAGGACATATAAAACATATATTTCTAAAACACGATATCATTCATGAGTATACAATTGACTTGTATTGTATTTCCAGTTGGATTCAACCCAACATATTGACATGTTGAACGAACACTATTCTATATTTTAAGCTACGATACAAACTTATGATTTTTAGACTGTTATTTTTAGCTTTTTTAACATCTTATCCTATACATACATACATTACCGTTTACATTTACATTTACATTTTTGTTCCTAAAAATAGAGAGTAATACAAAGCGATTAAGTCGCTTTGAAATAAATTTGCTTCCAGGGCTAAGAAAGATCTGGATGAACATATGGTACTGTCCAATGACTGGAATGATTTCTGTAGCAGTTTAGAAAAGAAGAAATTGATACAAGCCCCATTTTGTGGAAGAATAGGGTGCGAGGAAGACATCAAGAAGGACAGTGCCAAGTATGGTTTAGCATTAGTAAAACATTTAAATGATTAAGTTCTTTGATTGCATGAAAAACTTTCGCTTAGACTGGTCCTTTCTGTAAATGCCCGACCATTCTATCACGATGGTTCTAGCTCTGATGCTTCTATTTGACTTCTACTATCTTTAATAGCACACTATTATTGTTCTGAATATTAGAGTGTTTTATTGATAGTTTGTCAATGTTGTCTTGTTTTCAAGCGACAATTACAATGGAGTTATCTTGGGTTCCTGCGCTTAGCTGTATAAACTTAAATCATGCATTACCAAAACGAAACTGTCCTTCATAATGTATTTTTTTTGTGCGAGAATGCACATCTAACGGAAAATACAAGCATATTCATTGCATTTCTTTATTCATATACATAAAAGGTCTGTAAATGTCTGTACCAATCATAACAATACCTTGAATACCCCCACGGTTTACATATTCTCAAAACTACATACTATTCAATTGGACCTTATACAAACCTTCTTTTTGTTATTTGCTTATAATCTAGTCATAAAGAAAACTGGTAGTTTTAAATTTTAAGTTGTAGCTAGTGGTGTTATAATAGATGCATTATCAATATTCTAAATTAAAAAAATATATCGACATGAGAAGTTTTTAGTTTGTAGTAATAAATAAACATTAATTAAATTATAAAATGTGTCAGAAACATCTATTCAACTATGTTCAGATGAGATGTTGCATCAAAGCTGGGACCATACTGGGACGGCTTTTATTAACAATGTTCCATACGTTTCCAATGACAGTTAAATTTACCATTAGGTCATCCCTTTCCGCAATGATGTATTGTTTGTTAACTTGTTCTCGTGCTAAATATAACTGAAATATTGCCTTCTTGACGCTATCATTCATTAATTCCTCACTGTTAGCAACAAAGCAAATTAAGCATGTATCGTTTGACATAAAGACTAACCGCGGGCCAGATAAGGTAACCTGTTTTTAGAA
Organism: Limnoperna fortunei; assembly: GCA_944474755.1. Classification (NCBI taxonomy): domain Eukaryota; kingdom Metazoa; phylum Mollusca; class Bivalvia; order Mytilida; family Modiolidae; genus Limnoperna; species Limnoperna fortunei. The sequence goes on from OX104122.1 coordinate 35,537,929, forward strand.
TTCAACCTTGCTTACGCTATAACCCTTTTTAAGTTTAAAAAGAGAAGGCGCTAAATAAACTAAATAATTCTCCAGTAACATTCGTTTCCTATTTATCTATATCAATTTTCCGAATTGCTTCACTGTAACGTTATACTTGTCCTGAGGGTCGCTGAAGTGTTGATCGCCAGATGGTTAACTATAGTTCAATCAACTAATTAATCGAGTGGCTTTCATAAAGATATAAAGATGTACAATTCGATTGCTATACGAGTGTACATGTATATGTTATATGAATTCTATAGTTGGTAGGTTTCATTGGAATCATAAAAATGACTGTTTTTATTCCTTTTATATGTTATAATATTGATTCTGTTAACAACATTTCAGGGATATTGTTGTCGAAGAAGGTGCACCATCAATGGGGGCTAAAGGATTGTGTATACCATTTCAACAACCTACGCATCTGGTTTCGGACACAAAATGTATTCATCCAGGTTGCAAGGAAAAGGCCAAGTTTTATACTCTATTCGGAAGAAGCTACTAACTCAGATACTATATATCTAGATTAAATATCAGAAGCCCTAGGGCGCCTTATTCGTGGTTAAAAGGATTATTTAAAAATATGTTTATATCTAGATATTCCTTAAGAAAACAACAGTTTTAATAGTGTAATATTCATCATACACATTGTATTGCATTGTAAAAAAGAACTAGTAATAAAATGTCATCTACGATACCAATGTTATAAAATTATCTAGGACAAACCATTGACGTGCGTCTGGTGTTATCAATACTCATTAGCTGAACCCCAAAATATTTTGTAGAATACCTAAACACAATTTTAAAAAATCAATTCAGGTGTCTAGTTAATGGAAGGCACTGCTTACTCGTCTGGAACATCTGAATGCACCAGTATTGTTATTACATGGAGGTGCGGGTACTAGTTTTTGTTTTTGTGGTTCTATTTGGTTTCTTCCCTATGCTGTGTGTCTTTGTCTAAATTTCAGATTTTTCAATGTCGTATGGTTTTCGATACTTGTTGACCATTCGGTTTTCTCACACTTTATTTTCGTATAATTTTATTGGTTTATTTATCTTTAATCTTTATTCAAACTTTTATGTCATAATATTGTAAATGTGCGTATTTAGGGCAATAACAAAGTCAAGTGAAAGATTCCATTTTACTTAAAATCTCTACGGACTTGACTTTCATAACTTTCATTGTGGGGTGTTTAGTAATAGCGTTTCTTGTTTACCGTTTAGTGTATCCGGAAGAAATATTCCACCTTCACATAATACGGGACTACCTTGGCAATATACTATTTTGCTTAGATACATATTTTCTGAACAAACATTTCGTGTACAAATTAGTTTAGTGTAATATAAAAACTAATGACTTCTGTAAGCAGTCTAAGTTTCTTAATTTATCTTCTATACAATCATTTCTGTTGTACCAAATTGTATTTATGAGTGTTAGAGTGCTTGATCTAAACATCATCGCGTACAAACCTAATAATAAGCAAACAGAAAAGCAAACGTATGTTGCAACTATCATTTTAAACCTTTCTCGTAGCCTTTATGTGCCTCTTGTTCTACAAAATCACTAACTCTCTTTACTATGGTGTTCAATCTCCAGAGCATGGTGGCACTACCTCAAACGTTATCGCAGACAGCATTGTGCATACAGTCGTTGCTACCAACAATACTTAGGCATAAACAGGCAGCTACGCAATACGTATTGTTCAAACATTGTCACCATGGCATGCCTGGTTACTGAGGAACAGACTTAATAGAATATAAACTTTAATGTAGTCGCCGAACCATGAAATTGAGGTCAAGGTCAGGTGACACCTACAAGACTCTTGTACCTTTCATCCCAAGGTAGTTTAATAGTTTAATAGTTAACCCCATATCACATTTGTATAGCGGTTTGTGTTCAGAATTGTTCAGTAGCTGTCTTCTGTAGATATTCATTTTTGTTGTTGTAGTGTACAATATACTTGTATGAGATATTTGTAGACCTTTTCTTAGTACTTGTACTTCTTGTAATCAACACATTTAATTTATGTGATACGCAACATTTTCTAATGGCAACATACCCCATTTATATTACTTTTGCATTTAACAATTGAATATAATTGTGGAATATCATTATATTTCAGATAGCAAAATTATAATCTTATTTTCGTTTATGATTCGATCTACCTAAGTTAATAAAAGCATCGGGTGAAATCTACGTTTGTGTACGTGTGCACTATTTTCTTCTGTAAACTTCGCATACACTCTGTCACATTATCGAATCTTCTGAAGAATGAGCTTGTGAGAAAGAAAATGTATTCTGTAATACGGTGTTACCAATAATAATCATCCAAATACATATTTAAAAATATGGTATAAGAAATGTTAAGCATTTATTTTCTATGGTTATCAAACCCACACTTTAGACCCATTTCATATTTTCTCTATTTATTTCAATTTCGTGTTTAATGCAAGATAACTCCGTAAAAATTATTTCGATTCCATTACAATAATAGAGAAAGAATTGGGCTACCTGTCTAATTTTTGCTGTTTATTATTTTAAAAAAATGTAAAACATGCATCCCCACTGCCATTTATGAGGAAAATGTGTTCTTTATATTACGAATAAATATAATTGAAATGTAGTTGATTCCACATTGTATGCAAATGACAAATATAAACATAACACTGAATCTGGATTTTTAATCGACCCTTTACTTTCAGTTTTTGTTGTTTTGTCCATTTCCTTATTACTTTTCTTATTAATGTTTGTATTGCCATAAAGATTATGGTATGCAGATTAATGACCATACTTACATACAAGTATTACACAGTTGTCATAAATTAAGTATTAATTCACAAATACCGTCAGTACACAAGAGGAAAACCAATATTATAAATCATTTACTGCAGCTACAAAACTCTCAAATGTCGATTTGAGGGTTGGTTACAATTTTTGAAATTATTATAATAGGACATACTGTTTTAATTTATTACATGCTTTTATCAAAAGAACTAATATATTATTGTTTCTGTTTGTGTATGGAAATGTATTTGTGTTTGACGGACTTGGTTGTTGTTGGTGTTGTAATACTAGTTTAAATTGTAGTTTAGATTCTGTATGTAAAATATTTGCATCTCAAATCAAACATAAGATATCGTATGCAGCAGGTAAGTCATTATTATTATACGGATACGATTTCACCAAATTGAATTAGAAAGATAATAGATTAACCATTTCTTAACTAGTACAGGTATTTTGAAAAGTTAAATCAATCAAAATTTGTCACTGTCTAAATAACAATATTGGATTGAGATCGGCTATAACGTTGGGCGTCGCAATTATCAATTAACTTGCTCCTGGCGTAACTTTTAACGATAATTGTGAATTCGCCTATCAATCACATTTAAACTTTTAATTTAAATATTAAGTTTTTATTATATATATTACATTAAAAAATTTTTTTTCTCCAAAACTACGAAAACATGTGTCAATGAAAATGAACACTTTGACAGTATTTGGAATGTAAAAACGCATGTTCGCATAATTATAAAGTCTGTCTGTCGTAACCGCCGACATTCTACTGATGACTTTATAACAAGCTTCTTTCCCTTTTGTCCTCCGATTTTCTCATGGTGTCGCTAGTTCAAACTTCCAGTCCTTTTGTCTTTCTCCTCTTTTTCCTCATTGAACAGTACCTTGCAAGCCTTGATAATCGCGTGCCATGTTTGAACTTTGTATGGAAATTACAATGAAAATGTATTCCGATGTTTGGCCAATTTATGTAGGTTTTAAAAGAAAAATTATGTTTAAGTCTATATCTGTCATACATAAGTGCATTATATGTTATGTTGCTTATATATATTGTAACAATACGGACCAAATACATACACTTCTGGCAATCCTGCATGTGCAATACTAGGGAACAATGAGTTTCGTTACAACTCGCTATGTAGGACGAGACAAAATCTTTTTACCCAGCAAATACGATCTCTATAGATACTACATTAAGTGAGTTTCTACGAATAAAGATTTATCCTTATGCTTGCTTCGATCTGCAAATGTAATAAATGTAAATATAAATTCAACTGGTGACTGCTAGATTTTCAACAAGAAAATGTTTCATTGCAACACTGATTTCGCGAAAGTCACATATTGGTAAACACCACCCTTTTGTCTTAGTTACAAGTAAATGCAGCGTGAAATATTTGGAACAGCCCTACATAATTTTGCTATTAAAGAGTGCTCATCTTGTTGTATGTATGTACTGATATTTATTAGGATGCGAAGTCATTGAAATAATGTCAGTACCTGAACTTGCTATTATCCGGTTGCTGCTGTAAGGAAACTCTTCCATAATTATTGAGACAAAGCCTTCTCTTGGTTTCTAAAAGTATCAGATGAAACAGTTGATAATAGTAATTTACATTCTTTTCATTTTTCAAATCTTTGATTAATTAATTTTGAATATTCCAACAACATGAATATGCATTAATCATAAGTTAAAAAAAAATAATCGTTGAAGTTTATGGCTTTATAACATTATTTACGTGTTCGTTAATCTTTCGTAATTTCGTGAATAGTTAACAATTATAGAAAGGTATACAACTGATCTGTAGACAAGAATAAAACGATGTGAAAATTAAATAATTTAGATTAATACGAATAAGCACCACACAATACAGAAACAAAAATATAAGTAGTGTTTGCTCTAATTAGACACCTTTTAAGTTACTCATTGTCATTAAAAGTCATATAATAATATTTATAACTTAATTTATGACAAATATGTAATAATTGTATATATTTTGCAAGCGAGGAATTTAATGATTAACTGCATCAGAGCTACATGTATATTGTGTCTTTGAATGAATTTTACATGGCTAATCTACAATTTTTAAGAATTAAGCAGTTCTTATCTTTTTTTGTACAGATATTGAACATGTCTTTGATATTGCAGTTTATGTGTATACTTATTATAGACCGCATAAAAAACGGTATGTTTAAACGTATTACAATATTTAGTTTGACATATTATTGTTAGTTCATCGTAGAATAAAAAAAATGTTTGATGAACATGCAGCAACTAAAGGTCGGTCTTAGTTGCAAAGGTTATCATTTTCAAGTACTACATAAAATTTATATTCATTTAAAAAATAGATAGATTAACACAAAAACTATGTTTTTGCAACAAATTTATCTTATGATTGTTAAGACTGTCTCTATAATTTACAAGCCTTGAAATTGTTTACAGCGGACCCTTGACTTTACATTAAAAATATGTAAATTAAATTATTTCATGTACTTTAAGAATAATATACTGCACCAAATATTCTAAAATACACTAAGCAAATCTGCCAAGAGGTTAACAGTTATTATTTCTATCAACTACATGTAACCTTTTACTTGCAGGTTATTCACTAACCCCACCAAAGGTTTTTTGTGTCTTTAAAACGGTTTTTCCCGAGAATAGTCCTGTTAGTAAGTATACACGTATGCTTTTATTTCTATTTATTTTTAATAAATATAGTAAAGTTAAACATTACAATAACATGCATTATATCATTTAGAAAACAGGTAAATAATGATTTATATACCTGTTTTCTAAATGGTATAATGCATTATCATATATGCATGTTCATTTGTTTAAAAAGTTTAAAATCACTTTCTGCCATTTCGTAGCATAAAAGTTTTGACAGGGGTAGGAAGCCTGTGTACCAGTAACAAACATGACCTTTTGGAAGGAAAACGTTCATTTGTTTTCAATGGACAACAAAAGCTGCCCGCAGTTGCTTTTGGAGGAGTTGTCTTAGGCTATACAGATCAATTATCATTTCAACATCGTGATTCTTTTTCAAATTTATTTCATTTATATTATTAAACTATGTGTGTTTTAGTGTTTCCAAAGCAATGCTTCAGGGCATGAGAGAAATTTTATTACATAAGAACGAAACCAATCTATCAATACAGGTAAAATGATTTAACTTACAATTTTACGTACGGTTAAAAGCTCAAATAACTTACGTCAGAAAACTTTATAAATTTTTTTATCAAATTATAATAATACTGGCGTAGTTCTTTTGGGGTACATTATTTTGTTTTGTCACATGTATTCTAGGTGAGCTATACATTCACTGAAAGAATTTATTTTTTGTTAGATACAACTGTTTTGGGAACCCTAACAGCACAATCAGAAAATGGACAAGTTTCAATAGGAGTGTACAACTTCTATACATCTAATAGAGTATTTCTTGTTGAAACAAACAACAGTCTAAGTTCTGGGATATATACTACAATAGCGAATGTTATTCTCAAAACAAAAATGGATAGAGATGCAAGTAAAATATTTGTAATATATGACTTTAATGATAAGTGCAAATACAAATTTGTATCATCGTTTTAATACAAAATCTGCAATTCATATTGTTCTTAAAACTAGTTTTTTGTAACTTTCTTTGTAAGCAACTGCTTTTGTTTGTACAATTTTTCAGTTCGAATCTATTTGGAAGTTATTGTTTGTTGCAAAAGAAACAGCCGGACTTGAGGTTGGTAAAAAAAATTGTTTATTTATATTACACGTTTGCTGATCAAATATAGAATAATAATTTCAGCGGATAAAAGGCGCAAAGCGTCTTTCAGTAAAAGTAATAAATGTTAGTAAGGAAAGTATAATTGAGTTTTGCCTAGTTTTCTCCCGTTCTTATCTATAACTACAAAAGAAGTCTTTTCCGTCCAAGAATTATGACATTCTTAACAAAAAAGTCACAAAAGAATGTCGATGATCATGCTTTCATTATTAAAATTTGTCACCTGACTGAGGACGAGATCTGTAGCGTTTGGGGTCGACATATTACACTAAAACATTCACCGATACATAATTTGTATCTAACTAAGAGTTCACCGTGCCTCTCAGAAATATATTTTCGATATTATTTAGTACATCTATTGTGTTTTGCTATCTCACTCTGTGATACAAATTGCCAACAATAAGATGAACAGGTGGTGCATGAAAATTCATAAATAACTCCTCTAAATACTGGTGTAGAATAATTTGTTATCTACTATATAAAGTAGTATGTGTTTAATGTCTTGTGATTTAATAATTGATCAGTAAAATATAAACTATAAAGAGGTATTAAAATAAATACCGAACATAAAGGAAACTATGAATTTTATAATGTAATAATACAAAGATGTATTCTTCCAGACTGTAGAGTCTTGCGATGTATTGATTTCGGACGTAAACGATGAACAACCACAATTTGAAAACAAATTTTATCAACTTTCACTAAAGGAGGTAAATGTTAATAGTCTTGGTTAGAAGATAATATTTAATGTAAATAAGGAGGTGTACAAAGAAAAAGTACAGTTTATATAATAAGCAATAAACGGGCGTTTTGTAATACTTAAAACCCATTGTGCCAGCAACCAATAATGTAACTGACATGATATTACATAAATCATTGTAGTCTTGATGAAAAGAGTATAGACGATACAAAAGACTAAATTCGTCGTCACAACCCTATGCTCTATATGTTTTCATTGTCAGTCAAAGTTTTGTTCATGTTGTTCAATCCCTTTCTCCGTTTATTAATTGTTTGTTTGTTTAGTCTGGTCCTATAGCTAAAATATAGCTCGCAGGACGTAAAGCAATGATGTCAAGAAATCTATCTATATATCTATCAATCAATGACTATTACAGAAGCTGGAAGATATTAATAAAATTACAAAAATTTGTGTAGACAAATCATTCTCTTGCACATCTGTATATGTGATTGTGTGTGTAAAGGGATGGGGTGGTCTTCCGGAAGAAGAGGCGTTCAACTGCATCTATTACAAACACATATAAAGAAAAATTTTTAATAAAGTAAACATTAGGTCAGAAACGACACAAAATAGCTATTTTTGAAAACTCAGCATCTTCAGACAAGACACGATTCGACCTTTTACAAGAATAAACAACTATGTTAGTGTTAAGAGCACCATCTTACTTCATCCACCTCATTATTGCAAGAACATATTGTAAAGTGGTTTTATTTAGTACTGTTTTGCATTAAGAGGCATTGTATTGTACTTAACTAGAATGAACTGATTCATACAACTGTTCTGAAAGTTTCCGCCAGTGACCCCGATAATGGTTTTGGTGGAGTTTTTAATTTAACCCTTAAGGTAAGCAGATGTTAGACACTTTTAAAAATAAAACTGAACGAAACAGAAAAGGGATGGAAGACTAAAGATTTAATTTTTGCATTGTAACTTTAAATACGAGCGAAATTCAAAAATGATTTATAACATAAAAAATGAAACTAAGTTTAAAGTATGTATGTACAATTTTTCCTTATTCCTTCAGTAAGTTATTGACCTAAATTGACAATTTTTAATTTGTATGTTGTTGATGAATAGTATACCAGATAGAAGCAGGATATGCTCAGTCTTGCGAAATATTTTATATTGCAACAATTCTACAGGATTCGCGTATCCTGAACGTGTGATATTTAATCCTTCGTGTTTCTTTTTTATTTTGAGCCATGGCGTTGTAATCTATTTATTTATTTATTTATTTAGTACATGTCAATATTGTCGATTTTTCATTTAACATCATTGTTCGTTTTGATACGAGGTATTTAGCTACTTTGTTTGTATATAATGCTTCTGTTCTCTTCCAGTTATTTTTATCTTTGTAATAAATAGTATTTATCTCAACCTCTACATGTAAACAAATAGCTACGGCTTTAACATTCTTTGTTAAGATGTTGGGTGACAATTAAAAATCGTATCGGTTTACATTGTAGGAAACCTGGACAGGTATATCTCCTAATTAAAGATTTAAAGAACTCGAAACTTTTATTACTTTGATAAAAAAAATTGCAAGGTGAATTTACATTTTTTTAAATATTGTTGCTCTGCAGTACTTCATCTTGCTGCCTATTTTCATTTAAGCGTTATATTGAGTTATTCTGATTACAACCGTTGAATTGTATTTTTTTCTGATTTCTATAAAGGTTTTAGTTGATTGTCCGTTTGACAACGTTTGTATCCTTATCATCCAAACTCCTTTTAAATGCTCAATTTATTAATTTAGACAATCACGACTCATAATTGACAACGGCTCTGTAAATGACCTTTGACTGAGGGAGAGGAAATTAGTTCTTATATGATATTTGGCTGCGCCGAGCTGTAACATGGACAGTGGATTTATTATTCAATGGAATTTAGATATTAGAGCCGTATTTAAAAAGCAGTTTCATACAGAATTGATAAATAAATTTATTTATATAATTTGTTAAATGTATTGGTTATTTTTCAGCTGATTGTGCACTATTTTATGGGTGTTTGTGAGTTTCCTTGAGTACCCTTCGGGGTTTCTAAATTTGCGAAAAATGTTATCTGACATGACACCCCGAAAATTTAATGTGATATAACTGAAATTATTTCGCTCGTTTTAGGGGTCTCTCATTACTCAACGACACTTGGTGCCCGAGTCAGAGCAAAAAATGTTAATAGTTTCCCCAATACGCAAATAATTAAGAGGCCGTTGTCAGATTGTGTGCACTTGCCCCCTTTAGCACAGCCACACATAGCACATGCATTCACCCGGGAACACTGCGAGATAAGGTTCTATATGATATTGCACACAAATGTACTTTTAACAAAATCCATGATACTGTTTTACCAAAATAACAGGCAAAGCCAGTAAAATATGGTTTGTATTTTATTTATATCATTATTTTTTGTCTGAAAAACTGATTCAGTAGCAACAGATAGAGTCGGGTCATAATCAAGCACGCACTTTTTCCCCCCAAACAAATTATGATTGCATGACCATTTCAACAAGATGTATTTAAATACAGCATTTTTCCTTAAATGCTTCATTTTACCAAGTGGAAACACTTGAAATCAACATTCATATTTATACCTTTTAGCAATTAACAAAATAAACATTCATAAAGTTAAAACCTGGTCAACCAATCTAGATAATTGTAGGCACTGATAAATGTAAACAAACTATAAAATGAAGATTTAATTGTAAATATATGAAATTGATACATATTTAAAGAACAAAATTAGAAGATAATAATCTAATTCCTATTTTAGAAATACAATCACAAAGATGTCTTGCTGAGATTACAAAGATAGCTTTTACATTGTTTGTGTGGGTGTGGGGGGGGGGGGGGGGGGGGGGGTTACACATGTAGATGGAATAAGCCAGGATATGCGCATATATAAAAAAAGTGACATATAAGTAGGTGGAGTCGTTTCATTTGGTAACCATGGGCCTTGTACACAAATAAATGCACTCGGTTACTAATTTTAAAAACATGTTTTTTATGCTTTCACCATTTATTTCAAATTCTTGTGTTGATGTTTACTTGTTTACAATATATGGTTACAACATCATAGCATTATGACGTCACAATTTGCATGATGTCATAGAGGGTACATCAAAACTCCAGGCTGTGTAAATCTTTTTTAAAGAAACTTCTTTGGAAATATTGCTATTAACCTATTAATAATCAGTTGAATTTTAGTAAATACAAATGTACACTTATTTTAAACCATAATTATATGATTTATATATTGAGAACTGTTTAAGCATGTTTGATTGTGCAATTAATACAAAAATTAGAAAGTAAATGTAAAAATTTGTTCTGAAAGATAAGTAATGTGCCCACTTTTCTTCTTAAAGGGTAAAATATTTATTACTTTGGAATTCAGCATTGATATTACTTAAAGATAAAGCCTTCCTATGGTTTATTATGACATATATATAGGTTGCGAAAACTAAATTTGATAATCCAGCTATAGATATAATGACGCATGAAAGTTGTTGATTTTTTTTTTAATCAAGTGTCGAGTTGAACAACTGAAAGCGTTAAAGTTTGTTCATAAAAAAGGCTGAAACGAATTTATTTTACTTCAGAATGAGATGAAACTTGGCAGAATTGCTCGTAATATGGGTAACACAAAGTAAATACAGTAAAAAGTGTGAAAATTGAAAATTTCGTTTTCAATTTGACAACGGCTCTGTAAATGACCTTTGACTGAGGGAGAGGAAATTAGCTCTTATTTTGATATTTGCCGAGCTGTAGCATGGACAGTGGATTTATTATTCAATGGAATTTAGATATTAGAGCCGTATTTAAAAAGCAGTTTCATACAGAATTGATAAATAAATTTATTAATATAATTTGTTAAATGTATTGGTTATTTTAGCTGATTGTGCAAAGCCCATTTCTGGACTATTTTATGGGTGTTTGTGAGTTTCCTTGAGTACCCTTCGGGGTTTCCAAATTTGCGAAAAATGTTATCTGACATGACACCCCGAAAATTTAATGTGATATAACTTAATTATTTCGCTCGTTTTGAGGGGTCTCTCATTACTCAACGAAACTTGGTGCCCGAGTCAGAGCAAAAATGTTAATAGTTTTCCAATACGCAAATAATTAAGAGGCCGTTGTCAATTGTAACTCCATTTATAATTATTTTAAGAGATGGATTCATGTTTAAGGAAATAATATATCAGACATAAACTTATTGTTTTTCTAAATGCTAGGCTTATCCGTTCTGAAGTCTTAGCGACCATATTATCCATTCGATCATATTTATTACCGTTCCTTTTTGTGACAAAAATACATATAAATAGACCTACATATAAAATTACATGTACATTGTGTGTCTTTATTTCAAAAAGATATTCATAAAATTTGTTAACCACAAAACAAGTTTACATAACAATGTCGACAAAACTTTGTATGATAAAAGTACACTTATAAATAGTACATATAACTTGGTCAATAATCAAACACAAGATTAACCAAACAGCGTTGTGTTTGTCAAAAATTTATTGGGATGGCTTAATACTCTGTTTCAGTCTGCATCCCTTTATGATGGTGCATTTTCTATTGATCCTGTAAGTGGAACTGTCAGACTTGAAAAACACTTGGATTACTCAAGGCGTAGTTTTTATCAATACCTAATAGTTGCAACAGTGAGTATTATTACAGCTTATTTCTTACTTCTTCTTCAGCTAATTGTTTGCTGTTTTAAACTAAGGATTATAAATAGTATTTTATTAACAGACTAAATGGATTAAATATTTAATTGGCTAAATGCTTGTTAAATTTTAAAAGGATCAAATTTCTGCTGTATTGTGAAATAGAACAAATCTTCCGACAATAATACAGTTGTATACAAAAAACGTTGACTGCAAATATAAATCTGTAGGTTGTTTAAACTGAGAATTTGACACTCAACACAATATTTGCACAGTGCGCGGCAAGATTTTCTGTATTATAACTATGACAAACCCTAACATGGACTAATTTTGTGTCATGGTTTAAAATCGTTGCAGTACCTATGCAGACTAGGTAGTATACAGTTGACCAATTATTCATAAATAATATCTGGACCATATCAGATTCATTTAAGTTACGTTTAGAGCTGAGATGCCTACATAGTTAAGGTGACATTAGTTATAAATAGAGATGTAAACAAATTGATGGAAAAAAAAAATTTCATATATTTTCGAAATATAAAATTTGTTAATGTTGTTAATATGCAAACTTCAAGAAGGTTAAACGAACATTTCATTTCACTACAAATACACAAAATAATGTTTTTCTGTTTTACAGGATGGTGGAGGTCTTACAGGAAATGCTTCGTTGATAATAAAGGTAGAGGACGTTCAAAACAAACCCCCCTATTTTACAGGTCTTCCTTTTCATACTGAAATATTAGAAACTACTGCTGTAGACAACAAAGTAAGTAACATTCATAAAAAATCTTAAAATATTCCAAAACTGACGTCTTGTTGCGTGTAAACTATGCATCTTACTATGTAAACTAGTATACTTAGTACTACAGACACCGCATGTGATTAACAATATTTTTTGTTGCAATGAAGGTGTCTCTGAGTATTTTATTTCCCCGAAGGATTTCTTCAGCACCATTGACATGCTCTGCAGCTAATATCATTTATTGATTTAAGCATTGTTTAAATTGTGCTTTAGGTTGTGCATATATATATATATATATTTTAAATTAAATGTTTTTTTCTCGAATTTTAAGTGGTCTTAGCAGGATTTATCAATATTTAAACAATTTTTTTTACATATAACTATTAAACATCTCAGTCTATCCATATGTTTAGTATGAGCACTACTGATGAGTCCTGAATAAATTTATCGATTGATTGAATGTTTGTTTACATTAAAGGACGTTCAAAGCACATCTCCCAAAAATGTTTGTTAAATTCAATGTTAGGTTGTAATCAATATTTCAGCCATATTAAAAACGAGAACAACTATACACGAATTGCTAGTTTTTATCATCATTATATCTTTTATTTAAATATGTTCTTTATTTAGTTTATTACGTCCACGGTTTATTTCTTTGAATAACTTATATCTTGGTTTCCGTTAAATCTCGTCATGCTTTTTTAATTACAGATCTCCCTTTATATACAGGCTGATGACGGTGACACAGGGGTACCGCACAATATTCAATATATGTTTGAATCTGGTATATTTTAATTCATGTTTAAATCAAATATAATAAATGTTTTCCTGCAACATAACTAACAAGATGTTGGAATGTATCATTTATAAAAGTTTGCCGGAAACAGCAAATGACACATCGAAAAAAGTGTAGTATGAGCATGTCTAAACTGACCATGAATGAAATTAAGAAAATAGTTTCGACTTTGCATCAAACACAGCAAACGGATTTACTTACCGAAGCAAAACCAAGAATCAACATAACCTTTTAGATACTGTAAAGCTGGATTGCCAGGAAGGTACAGGAAAGCTATATTTGTATTCGTCTCTTACCGGAAAGTACCAACAGAGCGACAGAAAGTTTGGAGATAAACATATAAGCCCTAACCATTATGCAGAATCCTCACGCCATTTGTCAGCCTTTTAAAGACCATCAACACACAGCAATTCTTACAACGGCTTACCAACAGGAAACAACATTCAAGTACTTCCATGGTTCCACCAATATCCAGACATAAATTGATTGATTTAATGTTTGTTAACATTAAAAGACGTTTAACACAAATCTCCGAAAAATGTGTAATTCAATGTTACATTGCAATCCTGTTTGGGAGAAGCTGTACAAGCGTAAGTTACAGCATCAGCGACAGCAAACTTAGCTTGTTGTCATGTATCAAACAACAGGTTGATCGCAATCACGTTGCTTCAATTCAGAGTAGTTGTCAAGCAGCACTGGGTGATGATAGGATGCATAAACGAAATTAAGTGCAGTAAACTTAACAAGTTTGACACTTAAACCTACACGTTGATAGCCATGTTAAGCAATTACACTCAAATGCGTCCTTTGTAGCATTTTAAACTATTGTATTAGTAATATTTTCTACTTCCTTTCTAGGAGAGAGTGTATATTATTGTTGAACACAAGGTATAGCCTTTCAGCATTAAGATAACATTAACATGGAATAAGTACTACATGTACATGTATTTCATTTCAGGTGTATGTATTGATTATTTTGACATAAATTCCACTACAGCGGAAATTCAAGTTAAAAAGGACATAAACAGAGATCAAGGTGTTATACGAGAAGTAAAAGGTGTCTGCACATTGAAATTAACGGTACAGTTTTGTTATAGTATGATATCGCCATACATGTTATAATGTTTCGATGCAACATGTGCTATATATTGTCGATAAATTTTTCCATTAAATATAAATAATAGCTCTTCACATTATAAGATTGATTTATTACTAAGTATTTTATATAAGCTAAGTTTCCGCTCACTTGCAGCTATACAGTCTAAGGTTAATTTTTAAATTAGTGTCGTTGAAGTGTAAATAAACATTTTACTTTTACTGTAATTTTGATTGCCTTTGGCGTAGTAAAAACTTATGTACATTTCATTCTGCATCCGGTCAATAATGTTAATCTAATTATATTTGTATTACTTATCATAAGGGAATATTTTGCATTTTAGTGAATGTTTAATTTTTCAATACCGTATATCGGGTTATTTTGGCGGTTGGAAATTTTGGTGGTTTTCCTGTTTTTTTAGCAGGTTTTATTATGGCGTTTTTTATTTTGGTGTTTTTCCAATTTTACCACCAATATAAGAACAAGAAACGGTGTTTTATTTTCAATTTGTCCATATTTATAGCAAATAAAGATATTTAAATAAAAATATTTATCGGTATTTATTGACAATTACGTATTTAAATACAAATCCTTTATACCCTCAAGTAGTACATGTTGATTTAATGACAAAGAAGGTGTTAATTTTATGATCGATAACAGCGGCTAATTAACAATTGATAAGACTTGCATATTTATATGTGGATAGATATTCATACATTGTGTTTTAAAACCTATTCAGGTATTCAATTCAAGACAAACTTCCTAAATTATAGTTTGTTTACGTAACAATCGATGAATGTAATGACAGTGTTTTAAGTGTATTGTTCAGGTAGATGTAAACAGGTAATTGAAATACTATTCAATTAAGTTGTAACAACAACATTTGAATACCTCGATAGATACTTCAAAATCGACATTATTTTTCCAAAGCTGTACTCAAACTGAACAAGTAAAAATTTAAATTGATTCGTGGTCAGTTTTACATGCATCGTCTAACAACAAAAAATCGATAATAAGTGTACTGTCAGGTATTATTCGTTCAGTTTACATATTTAAATTTCTAAAGGTCCTCAAATATCGGTAATTATCGTCTGGAAAAATTGGTCGTTTTAATTTTGGCTAGTTTTTCTTGCACGCCAATATAGTCAAAATAACCATCACACCAACAAAACCCGATATACGGTATAAACTTGAACATAATTGCCATTTGTATAGTTACATGTACGTTAGCACAAAAATAAGAGTCCTGTAAAGTATCACAATTGCCTGGAACATTTCGATTTACGGAAAATTTGTAGCAAAAGCTGAAAATTAAAATCCTTTGAGGTCAACCGCTGTGGATAGTACAGGTCGGGCAATTATAAGTCAACTACCAGCAAATAAAAATGTTTAGGTGCAAGGGCATAATTTCATCATTGGACCGGGCGACATTAAATTTTGATTTGAAACTCATGAAGATTGACTCAAATACCAAAAGCATGTATTAGCTCAATATCTCCAAGCGTTAGGAAAAAACTTTGAAAAAAGTGTGAGACGGACTGACATAGGGAGTGCAAGTCTATAGTCACCTTCGGCGATGACGGTAGTGGACTAAAAGTTTTAATTTTTTGCAGGTTCAATCACTTGCATTTCAAATATAGTTAACTACCGTTTATGTACTGTTAAACATGATAATTTATTCAGGGATCGCATACTGTGTTTTTTTATTTCTTCGAATGTAATATCATGTAGGAGAAAAATTGAATTTTACCTACAACTTTGTAATCGTGTTTAAATCTGTACACGTTATAATTTCTTTCTGCTCTTATTCCTGGACCATGATATATAAAAACGTATCATTCTTTGATGAAGGAGATGCTATAATTCTAAACCAAAAATACCTACTGCATGTGCGTTTTAAATAATGATGCCTAATGAATAGTGTTAACTTATTGTCAATGCTTTGGGCTATTGCTTCTATAGTGCGAACAATAGTTGTTGCACAGCAAACTTTTACATGTGAAATAATTGCCAGTATTCATATTGTATTGCCAATAACAATAACCAGAGTCAGTAAAACATCACGATTACGAACTATGCAATTCAAGAATAAAAAATAATTATAAACTGCAATGTGAATCAGAAACTATGCAATTCACTGTTATATATAAAATGGTAGCCATGCTTTGTAGTGACGAAGTTTTAACTGTTCTGCTGTTTTCATTTTGACAGATTTTATAACAATTTTATAATGTTTACTTTTAATTATTTTATTTTTATTTAGAAACCATACAAGTCGTTTCTTTGTCATAGCATTTTGATCTGTTTTCATCTTATTTTACAAGCATTTGTATCTTAAATATGGTTTGGGTTTAAGCGCCACAGTTCAGTCTTGATTAGACGAAGCGCGCGTATTGGCGTAGAAATTTTCTATTAACCTTGGTATCTTTTATGACATTTTATACCGGTATTCTTTTTTGTTTGTGTCAATGAGACTCGATCCCGCAACATAACGTTGACAGTCACGTGATTAATTGTAGACTAACCTCCTTAACAACAGCCAACGAGGCCCCATCTACCATTTTAAAAAAAGAGATTCATAATAAAAGTTGATCGTTAAGACGATTCCACAAAATTACATTGAACATTTTGTTTAAAGAATAAATACAACCAATTCTTTTTAGGCATATGAAATTCCCAACGCTAATGAGGCAGATCCTGGTCCTTCATCTTCTAGTGCAAATGTAATGATCACAGTACTGGACATTGATGACAACAAACCAAGTTTTGAACACGTTCAATACAATGCTTCTGTCGAAGAGAATCTTATTGGTGTTCCATTAACAATATCTGGACCACGAATCTACGTTTATGATTTAGATCAGGTGTACAAATAAACGAGTTATATTATAGTTTTGATTAAATGTTACAAAATTGTATATATTGAGTTATTATGAAGCTGTGGAGTTGTTTAATTCTTGCCAACGAAACTTTTAAGGTCTTTACCATTTGACTTATATTTGTTATCATTATTGTTTCTCCGTGGATGTTTGCCAAAAAGTGTCGCGACATATCATTCCGATACTTTGCACCATTATTTGGTCACATCCGCAGTGAAACCAATCTATTTTTAGTTACACAGTTATCTGCCAGAACATGAAAACCCTTGTCAGCAGATAAACTCAGAAACCGTATCTGATTCTCAAAATCTGAAGAGTACAACATGTCGGTTGATTTGTGGCAATGATTTAACAACCATTTTTTTTTCAATCGACTTCCTGTTTACGCATTTTTGACTCGAATAGTGTCGCAATTAGTAACATTTTTGTCAAAAACGTACATCATAGAGACTTGGGAGCACCACTATTGATTCTTAGTAACATATATTACATTTGAAAATGTCACGGTCAAAGGTCACCTTTGGCTTGTTACTATATTTCAAAAACCATAAAAAATAAAGAGACAGACAATGAATAGAAAAAATACTTCTCTCATCTTCAAATCATTTGGTACATTTGGCCCGAATCTGTTCGATGAACTATTACCTAGTTACAGCTTTCGACGTCTTTCGGTTAAACGGTTTTTTGGCTTATACAATGTTACTTGAAAACGTTTGGAGATAATATAGTAAACATGTTACATAAAGTGATCAGTATAAAAAGATCTTCAATATTTCGGGACCACTTCTTTAATCAGATAACTAATTTTGATGGCAAAGTTACATTTTGTGCTCAGCAACAAACAACATTTCCATAACATTCTTATATTTTCTAACCTAGACCATAGCGCCGAAGACCTTCACATGTGTTCTCAGAAGATACAAGAACAAATGCCAGTTTAAATGAACAATGTTATCTTTATTTTAAATAAATCTATCTATTTAAAAAGGGCGAAAACAGTCTTTTGAAATTGGAAATGTTTTACGAGAATGGGACTAAAGTAAACGGTATTTTACCTGTACCTGATATCGTTCAAGACAGTAGCAACATCATTCTTTATCTTCAAGATTCATTTTCATTTGATTACGAGAAAACTCAAAGTATACATCTAGTGGTAAGTATTGTACTTCACGGGTTTGTGAGGATAACTCAGTTTAAATGTTCTCATAAAATGGCGACTTTGCATTTCTAAATACAACAAAGTTGAAATTTTACTCGTATAATAAACGATGTCACTTTGAATATCTGCAATTATTGTTATGACATTAATGAATACATTATGAATATAGAAAATGCGTCTCGGCGAAACTAATGTCCTGCTTGGCACATATTGGGTAAGTACCCGCTAGGTTTACTCAATCATTAAATTACAGAATATAACTGCCGAAGTGATCTACATATAGCCATGTTGTAACTATGCACTAAGTTTCTTGAAGACATCAAGTCATCTTCAGAAACGCATTGACGCATAGGTAAAGATCATGTGTTACGGACAAACGAATGACGATCTAACAGACCAAAAATCTATATGTCCTCGAACTTTCGTTAATTATTAATTTCGGAATACAACTTTGAGTATACCTTATAAAAAATATTTACCCATACATCAAAAATGCTAACTATACATTGAAAATTTGCTCTAATCAAAATAATCGATTATATTTTAATAAAATAAATAAGACAAGTTTGATTTCGAATTTACCTAAAATGATGCAATACTGTACATCACAAAATGCCGACTACATACAAAGGACAATGTTTGTTGTACTTTTAAAGGTAATCATATTTATTATTAAGCTCATGGCTTACGAAGTTGCTAACACTGCCAAATTTAGCAATGTGTCCATACATTTGAACATCATAGACAGAAATTAAGCAACGCTGTACTTTCCACAAGAATCGTATCATGTGCAAATTGACGAGAACGTAACACCTGGAGATCCCATATTCAATGTGATGGTGAGTTTAACCTTTAAAAAATATACTTATAAAATCAACCTGTTATGGATTTATTATTCGTGAAATTATTAGTTCGTTTTACTCGGAAATCGACGTGCATTGGGGTCCCAAGAATACTAATAACTCTCATTGGGTTTGTCGAAGCTTCTTAGTAGAAGTAGTGTATAACAGGATATTACGAATCCATTGTACACAAATTGTTCAAAGAAGACAGCAGGAAAATAAATACAAAAAACCAGGTGTGATTGATCAAGCGTACACCAGCATTACATTTTATTTTTACAAAGTTCTTCAAAACCAATTTACCTTCCTTAAACCAGATTGCTTCGAACTTAACATAAATCTATTATGTTATGTATTTAGGTAAAACTTCCACTATATCACATGTCATTTGTATCTATTTGCGGATGTGTATATGTTCTGTTTTTCTTATTATCATCATAATAAAACTGATATTGATGCGTTTTATATGTATAGTTTAATGCACAATACCTTTTCAAAATTCCTAAAACGAATGTCAACACTTGACGACAAAATATTATAATATACCATGATGAGAAATTGATTAACCCTATAACGCACATACAAATTGCAGCTTCAGGTTTGTTGAAAATGTATAATAACTACTCAAAAACACAATTTTCTATAACGCTTTGCTTAGTTGTTTTTATGCACGTGTTCTTTTTATATCTACAAATTTGGTCGTTACTGTGCAAAGACAGTGACACTCTTCAAACAGGATTACCAAATTATTACCTGACAAACCCACCAATTTGCTAACTGGGAAACGATGTTTGAATGTAAAGGTAGAAAACATCGAAAAAATTCTCTAAGAATGGTCTTAAAAAAGAAAACTGTACGGCATGCCTGCAATAGATTTCTGTATAAAAACACAACTCTCTTACAATGAAAATTCCCAATCCACTTTCTGCTATAAAAGGACCAAGTATGTGGATAGAGGCCTGGGAACGGTCTCACATTTACATATATTTCTGTTTATAAATGTACGTGTAAAGATATGATTTGCAGAAATATTGGAGTTCAGTACATACTACTGAACTGATACACGTATTACTGACTAGTGGTGTGTGGTGTATGATTTCCGACCCTTTCTATTAACACACCAACGCACAGGACTACAGTAACGGAAGCGGGAAGTCTGGCAAAACGTTTAACTGGTTTAACACATCATTTCTTCTGAAAATCCGGTACCAAATCAGAAAAAAAAGCTCTAGTTGCTTATTTTTAGTTATTTATGATTGTTTTTGCCGGCTTATTGGATGTTGTTTGGTAGATTTTCATGTTTAACAGTTCTTGTTGTATTCAGTATTGTTTTATTACCTTTATTGTCAATTTCTAGCATTTGTCAAAATGGCGATAATTTTTTTTAAAAAATGACAAAAATAGAGTCTAAGCTGTTAATTTGTATGCTTAAGTAGAATATTTATAGGATAATTAATTGGGCGGAGTGAATATCCAAAATATGATCACGAGTGCCGCATAACGCATCTGATTAAACGAGTGCGCGGAACAAGTTCCACGCACGAGTTTAATCTGATGCTTTATGCGGCACGAGTGATCATATTTTTGATATTCACGATGCCCAATTGATTATCCTATTTATTAAATAGATCAAAATTGTTTTCGTAAAATTTTAATGCCAAATGCTAAATTTTATGAACGGCGGGTGAATATCTGTATAGTACAAAACCATTGTGACGTTTTGGCGGGAAAAAACCCGAGAGTGAAAATAAACGATAATTTTCACATGTGATTTACCGTGATTTCTGTCACTCGGAAAATTCGATATTTCATCTCTATCTATATAATAAATAGTATAAAACCAACCAATAGTTATATTTGTAGGCCAAATTCGAAGATGGTGGCGATTATGGTACAATAACATACAGCATAACGGGGGGTGGAGACAAGTAAGTCTGTGTTCATAATTAAACATCGACACTCTGGTTTCATTTCCAATATTGATTAGAATGTTTGATATATATTGTAACTTAAAATATTTTTGTCTCCATCTGCATGTTAGATTTTCTGGTGTTTTTTTTTAAATTACACCACAGATTTGAAATTAGTTTATATTAAATACATATTAAAACCATGGCCAGGTTAATTAAGCTAATTTCCAAACTGGTATTAATAAAACTCTCAGTTCAAATAATGACACCAACTAATAAAGCCGTTTTGCCATATCATGAAAATTTTATACACCAGATAAGTGTTACAATTCGGTTTGTAAATTGGTTGCAAAATCCAGTTATTAGGCTGGACTTGAAATCTGCGAGAAATATTCATTAATATTGGACTTAAAAATTTATTTTAAAAAATTAAAATCCAAATGCTTATGCTTTAATCACAAAGATTTTATACTAAAAAAACCTTCCAACTTCGCATCCTACAAGTATTGGTAACGATAAAGTTAAAGTGTTTTATGAAAACGACAGAAGCTGCGTTACAACGTCGATATACATTGTCAGAACTTGTACTTTTTTTTAATTATAGTACTTGCGTATTCACTTGTTGCATTTTAGATTTGTTGTAAATAGTGTGAATGCAATAATTACAACAACTAAAGCTTTAGACAGAGAGACAAGAGACGAATATGTTTTGAAGCTTACTGCTCAGGCTGGAAATGGGAAGGGAGGAAATCGACAAATTATTGCTATTATTGTTGAGCTGAATGATGTCAACGACAATACACCTAGATTTACGCAAGCTTCATATTTTGGTTTTATCTACACAGACGAAAATATTTTTCGTCAAACAGTTAATATTTCAGTAAGTACCATTTATACACAAAAAAGTATATCGTGTCTTTCAAAATGTCGATTAAAAATACATTACATGTATACAGTAAATGAAATGTAAACTTGAGTACATTAAAAAAACTTTTGAAGTTGAAACTATGTTTACGTCTAAATGTGTTTGATGTCCAGAACGCGGACAATAATCCGGCATGGTGCCTTTTTTAGAATAACCTGTTTTGGATATGTTTACACCTAATAACATAATAACCCGCAAAGCGTTTTTTGAATAGTGTAAACATACCAAGCCTTTAAAATTCCTTACAATTTAATTTTTAACGACAATACTTACAAAACTTATGCAAAAAAAGATTATACGTCATTGGACCTGCGCAGGTTATTTCGTATTAACTGTGTTGCTCCATTTGAATCGACCAATCCCATTTCAACTTCAAACAAATCATATAAAAATACTTAAAATAGACTGTTGCTCATGTATTTACAACTACGTACACACAAATCTTACTTTAGATGTTTGGATTACTTTTTTAAATTGATCTATGTCGTTTAATCTTTGTCGTCAACGTTAACGTCAAATCCTCTACTTAAAAAACTCTGCGCACACAATAAAGGTTTTTTGTAAAATTTAGAAATAAGCCGATACTTACTTGGCACAGCTAGTTGTATTGTTATATTTATTGTTTGTACCAATGAAAACCAAAAGCGATCCACATATCGTATTGCAGGGACTTAAAACTTTAAAAAATACAACCGAAGACTAATCGATCTCTGATAGGCGGTGCTGGCGACCGTTCCCATGTCTCTATCCACGGACCCTGCAAGCGCGTCCTGTGTATCGGAAGTTTTGGAAATTTTTTGTTGTAGGATGATTATGTTATTATACAGAAAGCATGTTGCATGCTTGCCGTACAGTTATCTTTTTAAGGACTATACTTCAAAGGTTTCTAATTATCTACCTACAATGTCCTAAAACGCGTTCCCAGTTGCAATATAGTGGAAACCTTCGTTTTGGTGGGTTTGTCAGGTCCCAATATGTAAAACACCATTGTGACGCGTTTGAAAGTGTCCCGATCCATGCATGTTTATGATCCAATTTGTAGAGTGCGGTCATTAAAGCCACTGCAAAAGGTTAAATCATTGACCATGTGAATGTTTTTACTTTATATTAATTGACGCTAATTGAGTGTTTAACTTTTTAAAGATTGATAAGCAGGAAAAACCCATATAGAGGTATTGTGCGAAGTTTCACCACGAAATAGTAATGTAAAATAAGGCAGTTCATCAGCAACGAATTTGTCCATGTAATATAGGCAGAGGAAGTAAACGTAGTTGATAAAAACTAGGTTAATCTACTTTTTTATATGGATTGTTATTTGTATGTTTATCATTAATTAATATCACTTGATCAAGATATTGAAGCGGCTGTTAGAAACAAATGTGTGCAAGTAATTATCAAAACTGTAAACAAGGCCTTAAAGACTGGTGGGATAAGGTAGTTAGCCATTTACTACTGATCAACGACGTTTCAAAACTGAGGTTGCGAGTAGTTTGATCTGGAGTCTAACCTTAACTGACAATGATTGTTAGTTTTTCCAAAAGTCGAGGTTGTCACTGTGCATTCCGACATTCCTACATGAATAACGCCGATACCCTTAATCTGTAGTTCATATTACTTCTGACGGCTGCCGGGCATATTACACTTAATAGTTGTTGAATGCGATGTATAAAAATGTCAAGTAAAATTTATTAAAAATTTAAAGAGCCACAACTTTTATACCTTTCAGGCGTATGATATAGATTTAGGTAACAACAGCGCTATTCAGTTTTTCCTATTGGACTCTCCTTTAAAGTTTGAGAAAAACTTCAAGATATCAACATACTTAAACAATGACGCAACCTACGAAGGAGTTCTTTCTTTAAGACAGCCATTTAATTTTAATCCGAGTTCAGTAGGCAAAATCGAACTTAAAGTACAAGCACTGGACTTCGGTCTACCTTCCGGAAGTACAACATGTGCTGTTACAATATATGTGCAGGTAAAGTTTATGGATATGTCAGAAATGTGTTTGATACAGAAGACCAACATTTAGATAAAATAAATCTACTCATTGAAAATAATGAATCTAGTAATTTCTCAATTTAAATTATACAATTACATAAAGACATTATAAACCAAATAATATTATCAATTTTGGAGATGTTTTTATTATATAGTAAATATTAGCTTTGAGATATGATAGCACGCATACAAATACATTTTGTAATGGATAATTTTCAGGATAACAGCTATTCTGATCCATTTTGCAATCGGGCTAGTCACATTTCGCATTTTTTGTGTAATGCAACCAACGGTAAGAAATATTTATGATATTAATTTTGGTACCTTATTTGTTTCATAAGTAGATCTTTTGATATATTGTATATGAATTAGATGTTAGTTTTCTTTATTTGGCTTTTTCCGAACACGATGACTAACTAGATGGATGTAAAGTTGGTGACAATTACTCCTTACCTGTCCAAAGCGCATTAGTGCAGCTTTGTTTTATTAGGTTTCAGATACCCATTGTTTTGGATTCATGATTCTGTAGTGTGTACTAGTATGTGTTTCATTTCGATTTTTTGTCACTGTTATTTGGTTTTTGACAAGTTTAACCGATTTATATTTTACTATTCCCTCAAGAGTAATTTCGCACAAATCATGTGGATATTTTTAGTCACATCAAGATATAAAAAATATATAGAGAAAACAATTTCTATTTTTGGGAATAGACTATTTTTCATAATAAAAATTCCAAATTAACTATAATTTTCAAGTATACTGAATACTAGTAAGTGTTTCAAACCGTCCACGGCTATAGATTTTTATACCTCTAAGTATTTAAGTGGAAACTTAACAATACAAGATGTACGCGAAAGAATAAGAATAATAGATTTATTTGTCTTGCAATTCCTGTATGACTACTAGAATCATATTACAGTACACACCGGACAATACGAAAATGTCCTTTAACGAAAATTATGACTAAAGTGTATTGTGGTAAGCTTATTTGGTTTCAAATGCCTAATATGAATTTATTTATTGATACTTATTTTCATTGTATATACACGTCAGAAGTGACAATTAATGCTTTTCTGTCAACTACTGAAAGTTTTATTTTAATAATTTTAGTCCTGTATCCTGTTGTCATGCAGTTATGTAAGTAAAATTTGTTTCACTCTCATTGATAATAAACACGAATTTCCTTTGATTTTCTTAGAAATTATCAAATATATTGAATGTTTTGTGTTATGTTTAAACCTTAATGCGTTAATTTTAGAAGATCGATACGATGTTTGTTGATAACGAATAATAATTCTGTGCAAAAGAAATTGTATTCTTCGAATAACCTAACAACAACTGTAAGCTTAATTTTTTTTAAAGAGTAGACGTATTGTTTTTATTTGATTTATGTTATTGCTTGATTTTTTAATTACACATTTCAGATTGCAGATATTTATTGTAGCGAGTTTTTTACATTATATGGTATACATTATTATAGTAAAGAAATAATGGAGCCAACAGAGGTAACAGTTCGAGTCTAACTTTTCGTTACCGCCTTGAAAGTCTCGTAACAACGTAAAAATAATA
This sequence comes from Limnoperna fortunei, assembly GCA_944474755.1. Classification (NCBI taxonomy): domain Eukaryota; kingdom Metazoa; phylum Mollusca; class Bivalvia; order Mytilida; family Modiolidae; genus Limnoperna; species Limnoperna fortunei. The sequence continues at coordinate 35,563,844 of OX104122.1, forward strand.
TATATTAAAACCTGTTTAATAATATCAACACATTTAGTTGCATTCTATGCATATTTTCGGAAGTCTTTTTGTTCAATCAGATTAGTTATGCTATTTTAGTATTGGTGTCGGGTTTTAGTTGTTTTTTTGTTGTTTTTTTTTGTAGTTTTGTTAATATTTTGTCATTATTTCTATCTTTATTTTGCGCCTTATCTTTTAAAAATACACGTGTAACCTACCTGTATTGCTTGTAATATATTTTGCATAAATCATGAGCATGTATAGTACCGCTTATTTAGACAAAAAAAGTTAGTAACCCGAACTCCAAAAATCCCTTTGGTTCACTCAGGTGCTTTGAACGAGTAAGTAGTGCCTTCCTCTAAGTAAACAATCAAATAGGCACTCATTGTCATGTATAGGAGGATGAAATCAAAACCTATAATAGGAAATAGGTAATACTACTCATGGCAGCGAATATTTCCGGTAGTACTTCAGAGTTAGATTACTCTTAACGATCAATTAAGTTATGGTGATGCCATATAATTTGTATCTGTAGTGATATCGTCTACCTAGGTACAACAAACCTTTATTTCAATAGCATTGTGTAAACAGCAGTTATCAGTCTAACATAACGAATTAAATGTTCCCACCATAGGTTTGAGCTGCAAGAATGTTGCTACAACCTCATTCAGCTAAAACTTGTTTGTACAATGCAAACTTCAAATACCTTTCAAATCTGTTATTTTGGTTTCAGTTGTATCTGGTATATATGGCGCATTCTAATACAGGTGACAAATTTATACATTGATTATAAATCAAACACCAATATTTAACAATAGAAAAGTAGTAATTAATGTTTCAGAGTAAGGCACAAGACTGTTTAGCAATCTTGAAAATGAAAATCACAATGCGTTTTGTTGTGAAGCCTAATGTGCGAAATTAGTTGTCATTTTAGTATATCTAGTTAACAGCACGTGAAAAATGTTAAAACAGTTGCATCGGTGGCAGAGTAGTTAAGATGGTTAGAAATCTACTATTGATCACGTGCCTGTCAAGACTAAGGTTGCGGGCTCAAGTCTCACTGAGTGCAGGTTCGCTCTACTCCAATCCTAATTGTCAAGGATTTTCCTACCGAAATTCAAGTTTCTCAGGGTGCTCCGGCTTCCTTCCCATCACAACACTGGACTTCACGTTATTGCTGGAAAATGCGCAGGTGGCGTTTAAACCCATTTACAATATTTGCCATTAATGGGACAATTAAAACATATTATATGATTATTATTATTTATTAAAATGCAAAACTCACTACTCAATTTTGTTTTTGGTCAAAGTTAATTTAATTTCCATTTGTTATATTTGATTAATCAGTTGTGCATTACGTTTCATGGGGAGAGATTATCATTATTTAATAAATAACACATACCAAATTATCTTGCTAATGTTATTTTTGATTAAAAATACTTGTTTATGACATCTTTTACAAGTACTTTTGTGTACCTTATAACCATTAACATGATTTTATTGTCACAGGTAAATTCTTGGTGTTGCTTTATTTGCGTATGTTTAATTTTGACACTTTCCTTGGAGGCTTACTACTTAACTTTGCTTCATACTTGTAAGTAATGCTTACCAAACTTCATAATGGACTGTAGGAGATGTAACCATATATATTTACTACACACGTTAAAAAGACCGAGAGAAACAATTGAACATAACCATAACAATATGTAGCATGTAAAGTAAAATTGCACAACGTTATAACAAAATAGGTGCCAGAAATAAAAAAAAGACGAAATGTTGCTTGGTGTAGTTTCTTTAAAAGAAAAATATATTTATATAGTAGTATTCATTGATATTTATATATTTTATTCTATTTATGGACAACAATGTCGACATAGTTTAATAATATAAGATATTCTGATGTTTAGCAAATAAGCTGCTCTGCGTTATGTATTTAAACAACACAAAATTATTATTCTACTTAGAATTTGAGAAAAATTTTCTAACTGCACCACATATTAAAGTTACCTGTTTGTCCATCATCTCAAAATAAATTAAAACAATATACAAATACAAAAACTATGCCACAAACATTAATAAATTAAACACATCGTCGGGTCTGATGATTTTTGACGTTATTAATGAAGGTGATAACAAAATACCAAATGCCAAAATAACTGTAAAAAAAGACAAATCTGATGCTGCAGGCGACAATACATTAAATACAAGAATATCTATCTTCATGCGATAAAAAATGTAGGGATAAAATTTTACACATAAGTATATATCGTTATGCAGGAATGTTCGTCGTTTTTTTTTAAAACAACTTGTCTTACTAGTACTATACCGGCATGGCTGAAGGGCACTATAAATTTACCTTCCTTCTGTTTTCCTATTTTCCTAAATGCTTACAGCTATTTAGCTGTTTTAGTGTGAGTGTCAACAATGATGAGTTACGGATCAAATTTAAATTTCGTTCCTGTCTGATGTTCTTTGCGGTGATATGACGTTATGAATGAAGTTATAACAAAAATCACCAAGAAAACAGTCAAATGTCAAAAAGACAATCCACAAATCAAACTCCAGAACTAAACATAAAAAAAACAAGTAACTCCAACAATGGTCATGACTTAGTACAGGCATTACAAAACAAATAGTGGGTTACACCGCTGTTATTGCATGATAAAACCCCCGCTTCCATTGCTGTATCATGTGAGTTGGTTAGTTAATTAAAATGGATTGGTATCATACACCAATAGCCAGCAATAGGTGTATCCAACAATCATACTCACTGCACACTGAATTAAAACATTTGGAAAACTATCTGCAACCATATTTACAAACGATATTATTTTTCAACAAGAAAGATGTATCTATAGTAAAACTTTATTAAGCGCGGGCGAGTCATTTTTTGTAACCTTTGATTTTAAGTTTAACCGGAAGAAATCGGTGACGTTTGAAAAAATCAATATACTCGGTACAAGGTCTTGCATACCTGATAAACTGTGAAATATAGACACCATATGCAACAGAAACTGGAAAATTGGATAAATGAAGAAAATTTATAATTAGAGGTGGGAGTGGTTTACTCGTCTAGAGCACCGGAGTGCGCCAAGGCCTTTCTACTAAGTGTGTTAATCTTAGGGTTTTGTTGTCCTCCCTTTGTTTCCAGTTTATGCCGTGTATCTGTGTAATCTAGACAAATAATACTTGTAAACTTGACATTTTACTGCATTCGTTTGGTTAACAGATATTAAAGCAGGTGTTGTTTAAAAAATCTTAAACTCAGGGTCCGGGTTCGCAGCCCTTGTAAGATCCAGGTGACGAAGTGTCTGGAAGCTCCAGAGATTTTATGATTTGAAGCCATTTCTGACATATTTAGGTCCATGGTGTAATTTATCTTTACATTGGACACAAAATGCTCTGCGGTGTTGTCTTTGTTCAATTTTTCTCCGAACGTAACATAGATGTTTTCCTTTATTTTCAATTATATTAACACATGTTTCTCAAACCATTAATATCTAAATTTGTCCTTAACAGTATTTCGTATCTGATTCACAAGTTCATCGTTTTTCTCTAGTATTCAACAAGGGGATTTATCAAGTCTGTTAGTGTGAAATTCACCTAAATGAAACTGTTAATCCTTGTGGTGTGGTATTTAAAGATGCCAACGATCGAGGTGAATATCACTCCAATGGTGTTGATAAAAATCTTCATGTCAACTGAAAGCCAACTCATCAATTATTTATGAATAATCTGTTCAAAAGAAAATTTTAAGAAATATATATCGTCATGACCTATCACGAATATCTTACCTATCTGTGTTATAGGTTTAATGTCGACTAAATATTTTTTAAAATATATCTATTGTGATATAATAATTGTAATAATTGCCATTTATATGTTTTTCAACAGGAAGTCTTCTTTCTGTGTTGCAAATAACAAATAATTAATTACATACTTAATATCAGCACGTGACTGTTCAGGTATACTGACAAATGATAAATACCAAACAAAGTTTTCAGTTCACACAAATATTTAAAAAGTATAATTCCGGCTACAAACAATTTTAGTCTATTTATGCAGCAACTATAACAGTAAACAAATATTTATAAGAATATTCAAACCTATTGCAAAATGTATATATGTTCTACAGAACAAACAATTAACCACTTAATTAAGATTGCATCACGGTATTCTATCATATCATGTTTTGGCTAAACTTAGCTTCTATAAACTGTTGTAAAATGATCTGTACAATTGTTATTGACAATTTTAATACATGAAAAATTCCAAATTACTAGGTTAAATATTTTGAGAATTATTTTAGTTTTGTACTGCCGATTTCAATATTCTGAATTCTAATAAACTACTTTCTGTTTGTTCATTATTAACTAGTACAGAACACAAAAAATGCAGTTATATTCTTATAACATATTTTATGCCAACGAATTGAACTTTATTATCTGTTTCTATTTTCGAATCGGTTAATAAAAATCAAAAAATGTATATTACCCCTTTGCAGCTTCAAACAAGAGGTAGATGACATGATTTCCATTGGTCAAGAGAAAAAGATTAGCGAATTAATTATTCATTAGCCCAATTCAAAATAACATAGATTAAGGATTATCAATTTCAGTACAGTTTTTGAAGAATTTTTTAATCTTAATGTCATGGTTTGCCATTAGTGAAACGTTATTTGTTGATTACATTTGAAAGGTAACTAACTATAATTATTGATTACTTTGGTTATCCGCAATTTTTGGGTCCACGAACAACTTTTAAATTTGTTGCAAAGACGCGTCGATAATAAATGGTGGACATGCTTGAACGATCGCGGATGATGCATTTGTTCCAAAACTAACATGGTTCAGTGGATCTAATATATATATTCAACGATTAATCTACTTCAGAATAAGTAGTGATAACTGATATATTTTACATTGTACAGATACCGTAATAGTCATCGTCCCCGTCCGTGTTGTAATGCATTCTTACATAAAGGATCGTTTGTTTACATTTTGAAGTGAACAGGTTGTAATGGAGGTAACGCGAGTTTTAATAGTAGGGCATAGTTACATTTCTCTTTTAAAGTGAATTTTGAATCAAGATTTGAATTTTTCCAATGATTTTAAATTAATACAATGTGACATTAAACTTTATGCTGTGAGTGGTGCACACGTCACGGATTTTCAAAATGATAGAAAATTTTGGTGGTTCATGGGTTGGTTTCAGCCTCATATTGTAATTCTGCAAGTTGGAGGAAATGACATATGCAGTCACCATTTAAGACCAGACACGTTAGCTTGTCAATTTGTGGATATGACGAAACTAATTTTGGAATTCTCATCAGTGCGAGTTGGTTTTATTTGTGAACTATTTAAAAGCATGAAACAAAGATATGTGACAGAGCAGGAATATTCCAGAAGAAGAGTGATTGTTAATGAAATGTTACCAATTTTGATTAAGGATATACACGTTTTGAATGCGACGGACTTGCATTTACGATTAATGGAGTCACCATTGAAAATATATGATGATGATGGCGTGCATTTGACATTTATTGGCAATTTAAAATTTTACAGGAGTATTCGATTAGCAATTATGCATGCATTTAAATCTATACAACCTAAAATTTCACACGATACAATTTAGGTCAGCTTTCTTTCATCCCCCATAATTTTTATGTACAGCAAGTGCTGTAGTACTGGTGTAAAGATATTTTTACATTTATCTAAAGTTTGTATGTAATTTTTCATTTGTAATGCCTGCATTTTTACATGAGAAAGTTAGAACTATATATATTTTGATGTAGTAGTTTGGGTTTGGTAAAAGTGAGTAACAAGTTTAATATTATAGATTGATTTACATGTATTAAAGCCCATACATTCTACTACAAGGTATTTACTAGTAGCTAGTACATGTATTGTATTACTGTAGTTATATTTATAATCTTATGATGGCGATAGTCTGTACAGGTGTATATTAAACATGTAGATGTTCTCTTTTCAGATTTCTTTTTATAATAAGCCAACAGCACAATTCAAATTTGTTTATTGACCTTTCCTTGTACTTATGAAATTTTTATTCATGTATGCAAGTTACTCACTACAAATACAGGTATGATATTAGTAATTTTATTGACATCAGCGAGGATCAATATTATAATTTGTAATGTTCCATTTTAGCCATGTATTTGGCTATATGTTGGTGTTTGACTTGCAATGTTACATATTAGCCATGTAATTGGCTATAGGTTATGTGTTCGGTTAGTAATAATGCATATTTGCCTTGTATTTCTCTATCAGTTATGCGTTCGACTTGTAATGGTAAATTTTAGCCATGTATTTGGCTAATGGTGGTATTTATGACATGTAATGTTACATTGTAGCCATGTATTTGGCTATAGGTTGTCTTATGTCTGGTAATGTTAAATTTTAGCCATGTATTTGGCTATAGGTTGTCACATTGAATCTTAAGCCATGTACAATTATTTTGGTATATTATATGTTGTCCATGTATTTGGTCCACTCAACTTAAAGGAACAGGATCAGTTACAGAAAAGTTAATAAGGTTTAATAGATATTGGGTATTTATTCACAGCCATGTCGAAAAGACCATCAAGAGAAGGAGACTGGCCATGGATGCGTCAACCTCTTTAACCACCAGTGTGTCAGATAATAGTGCTGTGAATGCATCAGAGGACAGGTCTAAAATGGTAACAATGGCAAATGCAATTTCGGAGGCTGTTACTAATAAAGTGATGGACAGTCTACGGAAGCATGGAGTGTTTCTCAAAGACAGTCAAATGATCTCTTTTAATACTATAGATGCTGGATGTCCCTCAAATGTCCAGAGTAATGATAACATTAATAATAATAATAATATACATGGTATATGTGAAATTAGTATTCCTGCACAAGATTTATGCGCTCAAGTCACAAGTACAATACCTAGTTATAAACCATAAGGTAGACCATTATATACAAAAATCAACACAAAATTGCAAGAAAAAATTAGAAACAAAACTATATTGATTTATGGGATATCTTAGTTGACCATCAACCACTGAAAATGGAGTTACACTTAGTGGTGAAAAACAACAGAGTAGGCTTAGCATCAGGAAAGAAAAGAAAGTTTTAAATATTGAAAGTTGGACTGATGCTTTTTCAATATATGCATCAGTTCTTTTTAAAGGAAATCCCAGTCATCCTACATTTGCTGCAGATTTGGCTATTTATATGGATTTGTTAAGACACATTCAAAAAGATGGGGGATTGGTATTTCTACGATAATAATTTAAGACAAATTATGCAAAATGATGACATACTGTCATGGAGCTATGTTGATCAAGTATTGCATACAAGATCACTTAATAGGCAAAAATCCAGTGTACCACAACTCCCTTCAAAGCCCTTTTATAACTCCGCCTCCCGTAAAACTTGTCACAAAATTAACGGGGGGGGGGGGGGCTGCCTTCAATGGTTTGTGTGGATACCTGCACCTATGTTGGCACTGTCACGAACAACACTTTATGCAGGTTTGCCCACATAAAAAGCCACAAATGAAATGAGAGGACAGCAAACCAAAAACAGCTGGCAAAACCAAATTACGTAAATGCAACACAATGCAAACTTCCACCTCCAAACAATCCAACTCTTAAGTTACCCACACCCATAAAAATTAAGCCTTTGCTAGAATTTCTAGAAGGTTCTGATCCTGACGATACTTTATATCTTTTGAAGGGGTTCACTCAGGGTTTTGTCATTGAATTCAAAGGAGAAAGGTATTTTTTTCATGCCTACAATCTTAAGTCTGTTTATGAAGATCCATTTATTGTGCGTGACAAAATTGACAAAGAACTTAAGGCTTGTAGAATGATGGATTTTTTCTTATATTTACCCTATGAAAACCTTTATATCTCTCCTTTAGGTCTTGTTCCTAAAATATCCAAGGTATCTTAGCGTCCAATACATCATCTGTCTTTACCCAATAAAAAAGAAGGTTCAATCCATGCTGGTATTTCTGATGATTTAGCAGCGGTACCATACGCCGGCATAAATGAAGCAATTTCTTGTGTTAAAAACATTGGTAAAAATGCTTTTCTATGCAAGACCGATATACGCTCTGCTTTTAGAATTCTTCCAGTGCATTCTTTGAATTATGAGTTGATAGTTTTTCAGTGGAATGATAAACATTATTATGATAAATATTACGATTGGGTTGTCGAACCAGCTGTAAACTTTTTGAAAAATTCAGTTCAGCTCTGGAATGGAATGGTATTAATAAACTGGGTAGTAAATCAGTAGTACATATTTTGGATAACTTTCGTCTCATAGAAACATCATAATCTGCAGATATATCTAAGGCCACGCCGAATTAATTACTTGTTCGTCGGACCGCCCGCACGTAAAATTATAGAAAGAAAAAATAATAAATTTCTTCCGCCCGCGTCCAGAACTGGAAGTTTTCTTTAAAAAAAAATCTCCGCGTTTTACGATTTTCAACCAAGTGCTCCGATAGCTGGAGATTCATTCAGAACTTATAACTGACTGACATATAAAACTTAATAATTGTGTGTTTGTTTCAATGAGTTTTACCCATCGTTCTGCATCATACCGTTAATCCCTGTGAACAATGTTGAGAATCGAGCACATTATGTCCACGGTAGGGATTTACGTCCAAAAACCCAGTGTTGACTGCCACACGATCAATTATGAATGACTAATTACCTTAACCACCTCACCACCAAGGCCCCAAAATAAAAGTGGTACAGAATCCCGAAAGACAGTCATTGTGTACAATTCGTTTGTACTAAATAATTTCTTTTGCCTTTTAAATTTTTTATTTGATTTTGATCAATGCAATCATTTTTAAGGAAATCTGAAACATTTTATGTTTGCATGTTATTTGATACTTATTTACTTCACTTCAGATAATACCATTACTATTGTACAATCTTAGAATATCTACCTAAACCCTAGCTGCTTGCATACTAGTGCATCATTATCATTAAATCCGTCGTCACATACTGTACCCCATTCGCCATTGTAGTACACCTCTAATCTGCCCGCGGGTTGGCCACCAACAACTCTAAGGTCTCCTTTTTATCAAAAAAGATAAATAATAACCATTTTAGCCAGTAGTCAGAACATCAACGGAAACAAAAAATTCAATATGTATAACTTGCCACAAAATTATCCTTTTTTTCTTTAACGATGTCATCAAAAAAGTAAATTGCAACGGCTGCTTCATTAACATCTTATTTCATACTAATTATTATTGAATGAAATCGATTCAGCGTAAAACATTTGTAGTGGTAGGATATGATGTTTAAAAAATAACAATTTGTATTGGTTAAGATCGGAGTAACAATCTCGGTCCAAATTAGTAAATCAATGGTACAGAGATATGTTTTTGTGTGTCTCTGAACAGAAGGATTTGTTTGTGATAGATTGTGAAACGTAAGAATTGTCCAATGGCAAAACGTTGCTTAAAAACAAACGTGTTAAAACGCCAAAACCTATATCGTGGCAAAATTGTGAAAGGAAAAAATGTCCAGTAACACTAAATTGTAAAACCAACGAACATCGTCAATATACAGAAATATACTGTTCCATTGTTGAAAGAACAGCTCAAGTTGACTTAGGTGAGCACAATTTGTTGTCTAGCCGTTAATTATATGAATGAAATTCAAATTTGGAAAGTCTTAATATTAGATAAACTAACATGTTATATTAGAACTGAACTGAATACCATAACAATCTTACCCGCACATGTAGTACAGCTCACTGTATTGCACAGTCTTACTTCAGTTGAGTTACCGTTACAATAGTCTCTCCACATGCAGCGGGAGGATTATTGCAGTGTCTTATCCTGGTTTGAAGTCCCCCACCGCAACTGGTTGTACAATGAGTCCAATTAGACCAAATGCTCCAGCCACCATTGACTGTACAAAAAGGAAAGAAATACGAATGATTTATCATTTTATATGCATAATGCAATTAATATTGACTGTTAAACTGTCATTGTGCGTGAGTAAAATTCTAAAGTTATATTTCCAATATTTTTTCTGTAGACATTTTAAAATGATTTTGTATTTTATTTTAGTATGAGCAATTATTGCACTTTTGCATCCTTTTACAGATATATATATAGATATTTTTAAACAGATGTATTGGCTTGTTCACGTTTTGTTTCAATCTTTAATGTTTAATTTGAATTATTGATACCATATCTATTAACCCATTACGTTATTATATAGTCAATCACTCCATTTACATGTACCTTAAAAAGTGTAGAATGTTGAAACGTTCCTACTTAACTAAAATTGTGTTTATATGTCAATTTATTACGAATTATGGCGAGAGATTTACCTGCACAAATAAATGGCTACAGGTTTATTCCACTATCATTTTTCTTTTTGATACCCGTATTCAAAGTGTATAGAAATAAAAACCCCTTTCCGAATTAGTGCTTTATCTTGTCAATAAAATACTTTTAACTAAAAAAACAACATACGTGGTGTGATTAGCGGGTTAACAACCACTAGATAATCGGTCATGATTGTTAAGGAGGGACAAATACCCAACGAATGAAAATCAATAGCGGATGCAAAATTATATAACCGTAAATAACGATATATTGTTGTGCCCTATTCACAGACAAAAAAAAACATTTTTCGGCTCACTAAATTTCCACATTATTTATTACGATACTTTTTACCTTAAAGTTGTTGTTAATTTGCTTTACATAAACCTGGCATATTTCTTTATGACGCAAATCGCCAAATAATAAACCAATTATCTGTTCTTAATAGATAACTATATGTGATACATACTACCACGTGTACGACATAAAGAAAAACAATCGAAAAGGTTAACGGTATTACAAGTGTAATATACTATCCGAGAGAGAGCATGCAGATTTATTCTATTAAATTCTTTGATGTATTCATTATATTTCAGATACACCTCATTAAAGATACCAAGAATATAAAATTTAATACGCTAGATGCTCTCGACTCTTTGCTTATGAATGACTTTAAACCCCAGATTATAAAAAAACATTTTACAAAGACATGAAATATCAATTTCTACTTCACAAATCTCGACACTAAGATATTTTGCAAAATGTGCAGGTATTTTAAAAACCATAATATTATCCGTTTACACTATCTGCAACAAAACCTATTTCGAAGGTGTTACGGACATTACAATAGACGAGCTGGAACAGCGCTGATATGTTTATATTTTAAAAAAAAATTAAGTGTGCATTATGTATTTGAGTAAATGTTATTAAAGATACCAGGGATATAAAATTAAAGACGCCAAACGATACCTTTTTGTTCACTGGTGTTGTTGGCTAAACTCAAAAGCTTATCGACAAAAATTATTAAGTTTTATGTAGTTGCTATTTATTTCCGGCAGAAACGAAATATTACTATATATGAGTACTGAAATATAATCTTACGCCAAGAATGCTTAAATCTTAATGCTCGTATATGATGAATATAGTTATATATCAACACATATCAAACCTGCTCGCTTCACATTGCATTGTATGCTAACATCTTCAAGGTGGTTACAATTATGTGTACCCCATCCACTGTGTTTACAATAACTAAATCTACTTTCCGTGCCAAGGCAAGCTACGTCATCAAGCCATATCTTTCCACTACCCATCTCTGATGCATTGCCTATTGTTTTCCATCTCCCAGTGCTTTAAGAAAAAGTATATACTTTATTTTGACAATTCTTTTCATGAGCACAATCAAGTATTTAATGTAACGAAAACTTTTAAATAGCAGTTCAATATCGAATAGTCTACCTCTTACCTTTATTTATAAGTGACAATCTTATTTCTGTGAACAGTTCAAGTATCAAATGTAAAGAGACCCTGACACATAGTGAATTTAATATGTAGAGTTTGTTTTATCTATTCGTGTTACAATTTTCCTTTGAAAGTGACTTAAATAAATAAAACGACTTATTTGGTTCCGTTAAAAAAATAATTGTTAGTGGGAGATCTTGAAATGTAGCCATTGCATGCTTTTAATACCTATTTGTTTCATTTTAGTTAAACTAATCATTTTTATTGTACAATATTAAAGTATCTACCTGAATCCAAGCTGCTTGCATACTACTTGAGCATCAGTATCATTAAATCCGTCGTCACATACTGTACCCCATTTACCATTGTAGTACACCTCTAATAGGCCCGAGAGATGGCCACCAACTACTCTCAAGTCTCCTTTTTCATGCAAAAATCAATTAGAACAATTTTAGCCATTAATCAGTACATCCAGAAAACCAAAAATAAAAACTCTATACATATTTTAACCACAAACATTGAACATATTTTGTTAATGAAAAGTAAGTATATTCCAAAAATTGCTTCATCATAAATTTATGCTATACTAAAGGTTATTAAATTGACTCGATTCAGTGTAAAACATTTGTAGTGGTACATTACATTGATTCAAAATTTATTTTATTTTTTCAATAAATAAACATTCCTGTGTGTTTTGTTCCAACATCACGTTACTAAACAAATAATTCAATTGTACAACTAATTAAGGCATGTTTTTGTTGTATCTATTCTGTCTGAGGATTGGCCACCGACAACACTTCAGTGTCCTTATTTGATGAAAAAATAAGTTTGCAAAATATTAGCCATTAACGACTAAAATGTTTAAATACAGAATAAACTTATGGGGATACATTACCAAATTTAAAAAAACCACAACAAATACAATGAAAACGTCAACGCTTGATTGTGTAACCAACCTATGCCTACTAAATATACAGTTTTTTTATTAAAGTTCCCTGTTTGTAATTTGAAGCCATTTTGTTAGTCAAATACCCTGTAATCTATGCGAATAAAATGAAATTTTTGTTACGCTAATTTCGAAATGAAACTAACTGACCTCCTAAAGATTTTTTCTTACATTATTAGTTTTGATTGGACATCGCGACTATAATGTAATTCAATAGATGATTTGTTTGGGTATTTGCTCAGGACCATTTATGCCGGATTTGGTTCTAACCGGCAAACTAGTTTCATTTAGGAATATTCAATTCTTGGTGTATGAAAGGAAAATGAATATTGGTATTTTTCTTACTAATTATGTCCTACGGAATAGTAACCCTTGGTATTTCTCTCCATGTAGATAGACCTTATTATATCATCAAAGTTGTGAGTATTCGGATTATTCAGAAATAAGATTTGTCCATGTTATTTACTACGTCTAATGTAGTTAATTACATCATTACATTTATCACTATCTAAAGTTTATATACGACCATATAGTAACCAGCGACCTTATCATGTTGTTGTAGTTATAAAAAATAGATATGTTTATTTAAGACCCAATAATCATGATGTCGAAAGTGAATTACTCTTTTAGTTTATTCCAAGATTTCAGTGATCAGAAGAGTTAGCTATCCCATATGTACTCCATATTTAATTGCTTTGACATTTACGACACATCAATGTGTAATATTACAAAATATAGTCGATTTTTAATAATAACATAAACAGTAAGAAAAATCGCTAATTTACAGCAAAACCTAAAATGTACTACTGAATATTTTTAAATATTAAGCTACATTAACAGCATAATTATTCCAATCATCCCTGATTTCATAGATTTTATGCGCTGGAGTTTATCTTCAAATAACCTCGCGCGGTACATATAGAAATTGCTGAAAAGATCACCTTTGTTTCTACTTCTATGTAGAACGTTTAGAGACTTATATTACCTTGACAACAGACCATTTGATATTTCCATATATTTCTCATGAAAATAAGCATTTATAAAAATTAAATATTTAAGATGCATGAACAATTAAAAAAACAATCAAATAGGACTTTGAAGTTGACCTCTGACATTGTGAAGTTGACCAGCTAAAAATCAACAATGAACAATAGTGAAGATCCTTTGTCATATTTGTTATAGTTATTGAGATTTTCCTATTTACAATTCATTTCATCAGTTTCGCAACTCTTTTTAAAGGTCACTTACAATATACGCCAATGAAAACTTTACAAGAATCTAAACTTCGGTCATAGTTTCGGTTCTGAATAAACCTATAGATAAAGGGGAGATCTTCTCCCAGCATAATACAAAAACTAGTAAACGACCTTGACTTATGACCTTTTTTAAGGTAAATGCCAATAATTATCACATATGAAGATCCTATATCAATATTTGTGAAGGTTACTGAGATATCGCAATTTGCAATAAAGTTCATTGATCAAGGGACCATAACTCTTTGAAATCTGTGTACATTGTATGGTTAAGGAGGATGTTCAAAATTAGAATTTGACCTCTGGCCATATGACCTTTTCAAGGTTTATGCCAATGTTAGCCAATGGTGAAGAGCCAAGTATATCAGATAGTTACAATGATACATTTGTACTTCTAGCTTGCAATAAAGAATGGGAAATAATTTTTATAAGGCATGTTCTACATCCTATGCCTGACATGTAACAATGGGTCACAATCCATCCCTGACTATGTTGGAACAAGTTTCATTGAGACATTTTTGGCGAATTTCAAAGTTTATCTGTACAAAAAGTTATCTGTTTCAGGGAGATAAAATTGTACACAAAAATGCTTCTAAAAGTGAAACGCTTAAAATATATAAAGAAAAATTCCACAAACGGTTTAAAATTTCGGTAGCACAATTTTTATTAGTACGTTGGTTGTTTGTATGAAACAATTCCTACCTGACTTAACTTAAATTAGGATACAGCAAATATATATCCTTTAAATTCGAATACAACTATATTCCTATTTTGGTTAAATATTTGCCTTAAAAAATAAGAAATACGCAGAATAGATACATTTAGTTTTAAATCTTCTTGTGATGTTACATATCTAATTAACTCATGTTTAACTCATGTTTAAATCAGTCTTATTTTAGCGGTCGGTGATGCTCGACTGGTATTCTTTAGCAATTAATTTATATAACTACATGGACAAAGTAGAACGCATACCGGAAGTAATGCTCCTACTAAATTGTTTCGATATATCTCATTAAAAAAACCCGAAAATAGTTTCCACTTCTATTCTAGACCAGCAAGTGGGAAGAGCGTTGAGGTTGCGAACTAGGAAGCATTGTGTGTTGAAACTTATGAAGTAAAACAGAAACCAATAGTGAGACAAATAACAAGTAAACGCTTGGATAAGACTAGGATCCACAATACATGGGATAGACAAAACAATAAATCCTATAACATTCGGAGTTAAATTCGGGTGGTACGTAAAAATAAGCATTGCTGCATCATTACGAGTACTTTTCGTGACTTTGTTCATTTACATTATTATCACTATTTTGCAGTATTTTCCTTTGATCTTTGTGTGAGATATTATTCGATGAGATATGGACGAGAAAACGTATCTCGTTAAAAAAAAACGTAAATAACCTATAAGTATTAGACAATTTTGCAACATGTAAAAGATAAAAGAAGAAAAATAATTAGATGAGTTGTGTTATACTTACCTTGTATCTGGTAGCTTCAGAGGTCGACCAAATTAATCCGTTAGGGTTAATAAAGTGTCATATCAGTTCCAGCAAAAACCGTGAAATTGTAAAAAAATTTAATAGGGAAACAATAATATTATGATTTGACATATGCACAGGAAAGTACATTAAGTGCTTTAAGTATTTCGCGGAAACTGTTCCCTTTTCTGTGAATTGGTGCTTGTTTCTTCATAAAACATTCGATTAAACACTTACATTTAGTTCAGCCATTAAATAACTTAATATGCAGAGAAATCTTAAAATAGACAATAATAAATCTATATTTTGAATGCCCGAAATTCTGTTGAAATATAAATGAGTAAAACCTTTTACGCCTTTTTTCCTACAATAAAATATACATCCTGCCAATCTAACTCTGTTTAAACATTGTCAACAAATATTCTTAAAAACGTATTTACATTTAAATGCGACTTTTCCCCATCAGAGTCTACACAAATGTAAAGCAAGCCGTTTTTGTTAAATGCAAATTCAATTAGTTATTAATATTTAGATCGTGAAAGTATATTTTTACAGTTTTTTTCATTTGTTAAAGTTATTCTGCGTTTTTCAATAATATTTTTAGTATGAAGTCTTGACATTTTTTGTAATTAAAATCTGTTCCGGCTTAAATGTCTTACCTAATGCTAACCACGAACTTTGATTAGAATTAGAATTTCATTAATAACCGATATCACTGAAAATTTCCTCAGTTTCCTTAAAGTATTTCCGGTTCGCTTGAATGGGTGCTCCATTTTGAGTTATTTTCTCATGTTAGTCTGAAAGGTCTTAGTAAATCCAAAATAGCTGCCCATCAGTTCGCACGGATGAGTACATCGGTGTCCTTCCTGAGACTTTACTCTACAATGATGTTACTGCAGATTTTTATGATATATCCGAGTTAGCGTTTCGCTCCTCGCCATCGTCATTGTTACTTCGACAAATACGTTTTTCTTTTAACAAGCTACATTGACAGCATAATTATTTCAATCATCCCTGAGTTCACACATGTATAGATTTTATGCGCTTGAGTTTATCTTAAAATAACCTCGAGTGGTACATATAGATGAAATTGCTGAAACGATCACTTGCACTCGTTTCTAATCTATGTATTGCGTCTCCTCTAGAAACCCCGTTAAATGAAATTATTATAGAAGAGATACTCCTCTTTACACTTAACATAACTCATGTGCATCTATAAATTCTACAGGGGCTTTGAAAGCGTATGGTTATAAAAACCCTTTTTCTTACTTAAGTACAAGCGCAAATGAAACGTTGTGTTTTAAGAAATATTTGTTGCAGGTTTGATTTAGTTTATATTGTAAAAAATTATATTCTGTATATCATACATTAATCATTTCGACGTTTAATCTACACATAATTATCATTAACTACTTTTAGATCAAGACAAGATGTGAAATACTTCAAGTCATTGTATCGCGTCCGGTATATTCAGTAGTTTGATCTATTGTACGTTTCGAAAGAATGACATTATTATTTATGTTTAATTGGAATTCTATTTTGAGAATATTACGCATACTAAAATGATACCTAATAGATGATACAAATCTTGAATGATGTAACGGGTTGAGCTGGTCTCTCGTGATTCCTTACTTTAAATATTAAATAGTGCTGCCACCACCAGTGTTCAAGTACACTGGAACTATAAAAATATAATACTCGAAAATCATAGAGATCTCTCAGGGATGAGGGTACATCTCGAATAATACTACTACACTACTACACTGTAATAGCTTTTAAATATATTTGAAAGGCTTTGGGGACAGTCTTTAAAATAGTCTGCCTAAAGGTGGCACTGCTTTTGTCATGTGCAAGTGGAAAAGAACAAGTAGAGAAATTTTACACTTCACTGAATATAAAGTTACACACTTGCACACTAAAGAAGTAGGAATTAGAGACGCGATCAGAATATGTCACTAGCGAAATCGAATCGCATTCTGCTAGACTAGACAGACAGGAACGATTATCTTACGTGGCTGTTGATAGTATTACCAATTATACAGCAAGACAGTCATATTGTAGATAACTATAACGGAACAAGACATTCAATGAGTACAAGTATACTTATCCAAATCTTAAATAATTACAATAACAGAATGTGACAAGTTCAATTTTAATACAATATATTCAAATATATCCTAATACACAATTTAGTTTTCATCACAACGAATTCCCTGGTGTTCGACCACTTTATCACTAACAATACTACTACGTAATAAATCGACTAAATAAAAAAATGCTAATTTGTGTGTATCTAAATAAATATTGCACTGTTAGATCTCGATAATCACAGAAACTATCAGGAATCAATCAATAGATTAATATGTTTTAGTAAAATTATTTATCTTTATGTATTGACTTTATTTATTAATTGAACTTGAATGATGTTGTATAAGTAGTTTACTCTGACTAAATAATACAGTAACTAATACATGGAAGTCAGGAATAATAAATAATATAAAATAATAAAGTCCGGTTCCTAAAATAATAACCTTTCTGTAACAGCTGGTTGAAGAGATTGGGCTTTCAATAATTTCCTGCATAGATTAGTCATTTACTAGAAACTGTGTATTTAACTTAGAGTTATCAAGTAAAGTGTATGTAGCTTTTATAGATAGTCGAAAAGCCTTCCACACAGTGTGGCGAAAAGGCCTAACTAATTTAGTTCAACTAAATAGATTAGGTGTAAACAATAAATTGTGGCAGTAAGTAGATAACTTTCATATTAATACATATAGTGCAGTTATTGTTAATTAATGTCAGTCTGATTTCGCTCTTGTAAATGAAGGCGTTCGCCAAGGTGTTGTTCTTTCAGGTTTACTTTATTTAGTTTTTATTCACGATTTGATAATTGACCTTCAGAATGTAAATTCATATACTTGTGTTAACAGTGTTGTAAGTTGTGCCCCTTCTTTAGCTAATGATATCGCATGTATACGTACAACCCCCTGATGTTACAACGTATAATCTATGTATGTTTTAAGTTCTCACGAATGTGCCTTTCTGCATTTAACGCACAGAAGTCATACATATATACACGAAGTCAGAAACATTCAACGTAAGCTGGACTATAGGACAGGAATTTCAAACAAATCTTACTCATCTTGGTATTATCCTAACGCTAACTTAAAAACACACGAAAAAACTCTTAAAGCCTGTCAAAAAGGAAAGAATACGTTTTTGCACCAAATGGAATCTGTACGGACAAGACAAAACCAAGTGTACTAGTGTCGTCCTCCCTTCTACGTTGTACGGTTGTGAAATTTGGGCTAACCTTAGAGAACAAGACGTATCTGCTCCTTACCGATTTTAACACATGATAATCAAAAACATTCTGAAACATAAAATTACTACACGTTCGGATATGTGCGAGTATTCTAGGCATTCATCCTATAACAAGTGAAATTGATAAACGAAAGTAATTTTTTCTTCAAAAACTGTGCACTCTGGACAATAAACATTTATCTACAACGATCTTTTTAAATAGACTATTTTCACATCTAATGGATTCCAGTCGGAAACATCTTGGCTATTTTTCAGATATTATTACTTTACTTCATAAGTATAACCTACTCGAATACTTACATGAATTTACTCAAGATCGACATGTCCCATCCAAGCTAGAACGGAAAAAATAGCGAAACAAAGCGTGTATATCATACAATCTGAAGAATAGTCTATCCGCATAAATAGCGATAATGACTTTATTAAACTTCGGGAAGTACATGATATTCTTGACATTTGCAAAATACTGGCATAATTCAAAAACAGAAAATTAAATTAAGAGTTCATACTTTATAACTAAACTTTTAGCAGATGTACCCAGTAATTCAATCAAGATATGCATAATCTGTGATCGACAATACGTTGACTTTTCCATCCACGTTTCTTATACCTGCTCTGCAACTATCGCCTTAAGACAAATAAGGTTGGACTTGATAATTGAAAACTTCGATTCAGAACTTTTTGTCGAGCTCGACTCGTACTCACAGGTTGCGCTTTACAATATCCTACTTGGAAAAATACCGAGCACTGTAAACGGAAAAGATGATGAAACCATTAATTTCACGAAGCTCTGCCACGCTCACGCTGCACAATGTGCTACAGAATACGACCGTACAATTAAACACATTCAGAGAGATAACATCAACGAGGATTGTACCAATACAAATACTTCCGATTGAAATATTATATGAAATGACCTGATTGTTGTAGATATTTAATAATTTTTCTCTCTTCCAAGTAATTAGGTATAGTTATTTGCGTTATATAATTAATAGTTCAATTTTAAATTTTACTGATGGTAAATAATGGTAAAAAAACACTTGTCAATTCCTAATAATACTGTACAAAGAGATCGAAAGATGCTTGATTTAAAATATGTTAACATCATGGCGTGAGTGTACTGAAACAAAATAACACTGAAAAGCCGATTCGTTACAATAAATAGCTTTATCCACACTCTTAAGGCATGACTGTAGTTGAAATGTAAAATTAAAATGTTTTACCCCTGTACTAGTTCCCACCCTTCGTAAAAATACAACTTTTCTAAATACATGTATTTTTTTAATGCAGTGAACTGTAATTTTGTACACATTCATTTTGAAGACTTTAGGATTCATTTGTCATACTTATAGAAAATACATTAAATTCAAATCATGCACTTTTAAAAACAGAAATCTCCTAATTTACATTAAGTTACCACTACATCAGTCAACATGTAATGGAAACTATATTTTATGTAGTCCAAAATATATTCAGGTAAAAAAATCGGAAGCTGGACCCCTTACCGGAAAGCTGCCTTGTACCTTCTAGGGACCTTATGCGGCCCCAAACCCTCGCCTTAAGGAAACGCACCCTAATTTGAAATCCTGCATACTGCCCTGTTAATGTCCTTTTTTAATTCTTTCATTAAAGTTTACTATTTAAGTGAATATTATGTTTTATCATTTAAGTTTTTTTGCCAAAAGTTAACAAGGTTTGTTAAATATGACCAAAAGTAATATTTTACAAAGCTTTGTTGCGACCATGGATGACCAGTGACCCCTACTTTTTGTGAAACAAATGATCTTCACACATGCATCAACGCCTTTAAGAAATAACCACCATAAAAATTTTTTATCCTTGATTGTTCTTAACTATTTGGTACGGAAAATGTCAGAACTTTAAATCGCAAATAAAACTATTAAGTTTCATTAAAATTAATTTAGGGTTCAAAATTGTCAGCTGAAAACAAAAGATTGCTTTTTTCCAAACTGTAATGTATTGCTTTTAAAATGATCACTTGATTTTAAGGGCAGACAATTTCTAATGTTAAGTTAAACATTAAAATAGGGCCAAAATATTAGATCCTCAATTGATTCGCAGTCAAATAAATGTAACTTTGATATAGACTTCGCACAGTGGAATCAAGTGCTAATTAGTATATAATTATCAAGGGTTTTGGTTTTTACCTCCACATTCTTAATTCCATTCCATAACCTATTTCCTATACTTCTTTCCCTATACCTCCTAATTCCTGTCGTTCTGATAGCTCTCTTTTACCTCTTCATGAACTACAACGAACACATTTTCTTCTGCTTCAATGTAACTACATTTTTATATTTGACCACGAATCCTAGCTGTAGGGTACCAGTCTTCCTAACAGCGCCTAGAGCAATTGGTTCCTTAAATCCTTGAGTTTCTCTTCAAATTAAAATTTTCAAGCAATCTGATTTGTCAATATATGAAGGTAAGTTTTAGAAATACACTCATTTGAGATGTTTTATAAAAACGGGCACAGTTTCTAGAGTTTGCAAAAGCAACGCATTTAGTTTTGTTTGTTGCGTTCGTCAAAATGCATGAGCAACTGTATGCTTTCAATAAAGCAAGGCGGCGGTTAAAATTTATTCCCATTTGTTATAATGTTAATGTCAGTTTTCAAAACACAGTAGTGTGTGTAGTGTATTTTGTGTTTATTTTGCAATTTTATTACGCTCCGAAATTTAGATCTCCACAGAAGGACTGATACAGTATATAGCAAAATGGTTAAATGCCTTTAACTTTTTAGCTGACACAAGCTACGCTGTTGAGTTTATTCGGAAATCCAAGATGTCTAGCACCAATATAAGATAATACAGAAACGTATATCTTGTTTGTGTTTGTTTAAGTGGCGGTTGAAACAGGCTCCGGATTCAAACCGCTAAAGAATATAAATTTAACTTCTTTTTGATATAGATTTGATAACGTTTTTGTTTGTATTCAAAATGGAAATTGAAATGGACGGCACTTCAGGACAAATGTTTTCTCAAAATCCAAGTGGCCGCATGATTTAGGTTGTCCTATAC
Organism: Limnoperna fortunei; assembly: GCA_944474755.1. Classification (NCBI taxonomy): domain Eukaryota; kingdom Metazoa; phylum Mollusca; class Bivalvia; order Mytilida; family Modiolidae; genus Limnoperna; species Limnoperna fortunei. Next base: position 35,585,697 of record OX104122.1, read on the forward strand.
CATGTGCCAGAATAAGCGTTACTTTACCCCACCCTTAAAAACAAAGAATTGCTAGTTGTTCTGCCGAAGGTTGGGGTTTCTACGACCTTATCAACTCTTCAAAATGAATTTCTTAATAAAGCTGAAAATTTTCCCCCGTCGTATTTTTCATTCATAAGGGTAAGAAATTTAATGGACATATACATACAACAGTGTTGGGCTTAAAAGATGAAAAATATCATATTTGTAACAGTAAGTTGGTATCCATCAACAAACTCAAGACATAGATTTTAAATTAATAGGGCTAGGCATGAGTTTACCTTGAGCAAAAAATTCCTAAAAATCCTTCCATACTCGGCGATGTCAGTTTATAAATTGACATATTACATGAGTTATGTACACTGAATAATCTAGAGAGATATTTTTTCTTTGTTTGTTTGAATGTTGTTTAACGCCACCTTCAGCAATTTTACAGATATATCATGGCGTACAGTTTTATTGGGGAGCGACAACGGAGTACCCGGAGAAGACCCCCGACCTATGTAGGAAAACTGGCAATCCTTATCAATTAAGATTGTAGTCAAACGCATCCTGCTTGCAGTGATGCTCTTATCCACAATCTCAGTGTTTACAGACCACGTGATTAATAGTTAACGAACTTAACTACTCGGCCACCGAGGCCCCCTGAACAGATATGACAAATCCTTGTATATACTACATTTACTAATAGTTAGGCATAGACATTGGAAGACAAAAACATCCATGATATAATATATATGAATAAACATTTAGTGATAGATAAAATATAAATATATAAAAGTGTTCTTTGAAGCGAAAACTGCAATTGCAAAAACACAAAAAGGAGACAAATGTAAATGTAAAACATTGAACATGCTGTTCCTTAACACTCCTGTAAAACAATATGTAATAATACGTTTTAATACAAAAAAAATGACAAATACGAATATAACGTTCCTTAACTAAAAGTACTATACAAAATATTTACAATGTGCTGAACAGAAAGTCAACTTATTTTTTCACACTGATTAGCTTTGGGAAAAAGTAGAGTTCCTTGTTGTTGGAGTATTCCAGAACCTTAACTTCTGCAACAACTGTCGGTTTACCTTTTGTACTATTGTTGTTTTCTGGAACCATTGCAGTGTGCAAACATTTATTAATCTGGTAAAAATAATGTAGTGTCATTTATACAAATTAATTAAATACAGTTATAGTCATTAAACTTTACTTTAAATTTTCTAGTTTCGTGTATGCATCCGAAAATGGCAAAATATACTGTGTTTATACGTCAAACAGGTATCGAAAAAATATATCTTAATTCTTACACTGACTTCCACGTTCATTGCAAATATTTGTTTCAAACATGATGACAGGTTCATTAAATAATAAAGGTTCCACAAATATTTTCATCAAACTTCTATTGTGTAAACATAAATTATCTAACACACTAATGTCAACATCTTGTAGTCTAACTATTTTAATAAGTATAAACATATAGTCTGTTAAAATAAACATTTCTCATTTATTTTCTTAAGTTTGCAGAAAAAATCCATGTAAATTATAAGCTCATAAATATATCATATCATTACTTATAAGTGAATTAATGTAAGAATACCCGTTGTAAGTTGTAAAGTGTGTAGTGTGCTTTTAAACCTGCTAAAATAATTGTTTTCATGTTAATTTTGTAAAATAGTGAAAAATGACTTTTTTATTTAATGATCACGTGTGTGTGTTTATATATTTTTGAAAGCATTGAAATGTATTTACTTCTTAAGATTATATTGTATCTGCATAGAAAAATAATTACTTAAGAACCTTGTTTTACCTCTTTTAGTAGATCTAAGAATGTGTGTTTATGTGCTTGGTACTTGAAGACATGTACTAAAGCCTGAATGAAGTACGATCCTGTCATGTTTTGACCAATAATCCAAGGACCATGTGCTGTCAAGGAATTTATATAATTTACTACATTTTATAAACTTTATTTACTAACCATTATTATGTTTGATTTGATACATGTGGGTGTTTACATTGGTATATTTGTTTATGAAGATTTTGATTTTAATCAAACGCACGCATGTTAAATCCTATAAAATTTTAAAATTAATAGTAGCAAACAAAGCATACACATTGTTTCTAGTTGTATTCATGCTTCACTATTTGACTGAATTATGCATTAATATTTACGAATTGATTCAATACTGGGTATACTAGTATACTAGTTTTTTATTCAAAAACGTCCGTTTATAAACTTTAGTCAATCAACTTGATGTTTTAGAGGTTGGCTGATTTGAATGATATGTATCATATGGAACATATTCTGATTATATTTTGTAAATCTGAATTAGGATAAGATTAACTATATTTTCCATATTAGAAAAAATAATTGCTCATTTATTCCAATTGTATTAGTTACACTTATATAATGATAACAATTAAAAATACCCGTTTTTGAAACAGCGGTGACCACAAAAACATCATCATTGTTGGGAATTGGCAATTTAAGTCCTATCGGCCCAGCATCTAGGGTGTCGTGCTGTCCGTCGTTTGTTTTCTCTGTAATAAACATGTGTATAATATTTATAAAGACAATTACTTTTCATTGCAATAATTCGTTGCCTTTATCTCTGTACTTTGTAACTCAATTTACACATCTCTTAAGTAATTTTTACTGAGTTCAAGCCTAACCCTTACGAGGGCATGGTCTGTTTGACCAAACTTAATTACTGGATTGTAATTTTTCTAAACCAAGCCTAAAAGTGGCGTAAAAACGCATCTATACAAAAAAACTAACAAACGCTTAAGTATTTTACAGTTTTCTAACTTTAGCACCACTGACAGTGGGCTACAGTCAAATAATTAATAAGCGTTATCTTCGTATGGGCTTGAAAATTGTATTGCTGATATTCATACAATCCTCTTTTGTTTCAAATTTAATTTGTTTCTTTATGTCGACATAATTTTATAAAACAATTTTCAGTTACAAATAAAAAAAACGAAATCCAATAAACGATAATAAATAAAACTAACAAAACTTATAAAATATTTCTAAAGCTTAACTATCAAAGAATGACACATTGGAACTCGTATTAAAGCCCCCCCCCCCCCAACAAAAACAGATATCATTGATCCCGTGCGATCCTTATTGAATTTTCACTTGATATTAGAATCATTTTGTAGTTATATTATTAATCATAGTACATATGTTTAAACCAGAATTTTTGGTTATAAATAAAATAAAAATAAATCGCCAAAACGTCGTTTTACAAAACTTATCAAATTCTTCCAAAAACAATTCAATTTAAAAAAGCACCATAATCAAAAGTAAAACTTAAAAATCTGTTTGTGACCTACCACTTGGAGTTAAAAATAATTTCTGGGGAAAAAACTGTTCATGAGAATTACCAATGGTCACATATCAATCTATATCCTTTATAAAATCCTACGAGTGGTTAGTGTTACTGTATTCAACTGAAATATGGATCGTAAATTGGATCCTTGTATGGGGTTAACCAAATTTTCCGTGTCTTCGTAAAGCATACAGTATTAAGAAGTAAGGGGAATGACTAGATGTATCAAGGTCTGTTTACACATTTGGCGAGCTACCGTGTTAAAACTACAGTCTGTCAAGTTGATCGTCTATTGCTCGGATAGTATAATCATATGTATTACACAAATCTTGTTCTCCCAATGATTTTACTGCAAAATTGCTCAAACAACGTACAATTAGTTACTAGTCGCCAAACGATGAAAGAATGACCAGAATGTCTGTTTGTACTCCCCATATAGTCTTAAAATATTCTATGTAGCAACTACTGTATCTAAACCTTTGAATAATCATTACAACAGAAATTGTGTAATGGTTTTTTGTCAGATTGTTATGTTTGGAAATCACTTTTTCTGCCATGTGTCGTTCATTTCTTTACTATGACACTAAAAGAAGTTACATAATCCATCACCTTCCATAGCTGCAATCTTCGTAACTGTATCTGTTAAGATAAGGAATATAAGCATCCATTATCATATGAATTGTTCGTAAAAGTATCAACATTTTTTACATTTTTTACCTCTTTAAAACAAAATATGTCCTATCGTAACAATACAATTAATCCACAATATAGTTTCTAAAAACACAATTATTTAAATTGCAATAAAAAACCATGCATTACTAACCCTACTTTGTTGAAACTAAATGATAAAACTAATTATCATTCGTGTTATTGTTATTGTTATTTTTACAGAAACATCATTTTGGGAAGTGGCCAACAAAGATGACACAATGCATCTCGTATTAAAGTCCCCAAACAAGAACGAAAAACATTATACCACTTCGACACTCGAGATTATTTTGTCGTTCTATTATTATTCGTAGTAGTCAGGATATTGATTATCTTTTCATCTTTTTGTTTGATGAAACCTCTTGAAAAAATATTTCACAATCAGTCAACTAGATCAAAATCAACATTTCAGTTTAACGAGAAGCGACACACAAATAGCAAAATACGTTGCACACATTTTCGTTTTATTTTCCGAAAAATAACTAAATATGAAAGCAGTCTGCAGTTTAAACCGTTTTAATTCACGGCTTATATAATTCGCATATTAAATCAAAATTCCAAAAATTGCATAGGCATTGTTTGTTTATTTAATATTTAAGGTAATTGTGCAGCTATATCAACTTTTATTGGAGCCGGTAGGATAACTGACAATGCTTTTCAATTAAATGTCAAACACAACCTGATCGCAGTGATACTCGAACCCGTAACCAAAGTGTTGACAGAGCACGTGATAAAAATGTAGATGACAAACTAAATTTACTACTGAGACCAACTAATATAACAACCTCTAGATACGTTTAAACAGACGATTGAAGACCTTTTAAAACAGTAGGTTATTTTAAGAAGACACAAATTTTGCCAAAAACAAACAAAATAGGACCAAAAACTTTAATCGACGGATTAGCACTTAAACTCCACTAATTTCTCGTGATAACATCAACAGTTTCTGCTCCGAATGGTATCCCAGCTGTTGTGTTACTCTGGAAATTTTCAAACTTCTTCACATTGCTATCTGTATTACGTACATGTACAATATATAGGGATTAACTAAAAAGTTCACATTTACCTTTAAAATTGTAGGTTCTAAATATGACAATTTTAGGTTTGTGTTTGAAAGCATGAGATTCTTTCATTATCTGTACTATTTCCTTTCTGTCAACTATTTCACCTTTCCTATCATATATTTTATCGGCTTCATATGACTGTCCCCCAGATAGTATGACTACCACCAAACTGTCATAGGCTGATGCATCCTTTTGCTCAACAGTTTCACGAAGCTTATCCTTTATTTCCTGTTTAAAACAATACAGACCATTTAAGGGAAATTTTGTACTTTTTACACTCATTCAAAGAAATGTGAATTTGTTTTTAACTCAAAACACAATTAATTTTTGTACTCAGCACACCAATGTGAGCAATTAAATAAATCTTATATTTCATCGTGTTGTTTAAAAAGAAAACTATTTGACTTCAAGTGGGTATGGAATGATATATGAGTAACTGTGTTTATTTCACATGTACCTTGCAAAGATAACAAAAGTGCTTGTGTCTGCCCAGGCTTTTTTATCAAGTTCTTCTACGTTTTATAAGGTCAGTTTAATATTTTTATTTAACCTTTTGATTCCACTTGTTACATATGTTTAACGATCGTACGAAATTATAGTGACGAAAGAAAAAGGAAAAATTACAGTCCTATTATAGTCGTGACATTATAATTGATATTCTTTAATCACTTGGTGGCTTCTCCTGTCTTGATTTTTGAAACCTTGCATCGAGTGTGATTATAAGCAATACAGTATGTATCGCAAGTAAAGCATGATGCATTTAAACTTTAGAACACCTGATATCAGCTCTTTGTTTTCAGCGTTTCATGTTACTTATTAGTTTGTTTTTTCTGCTTGATGTGTTTACGACTACTTTGTTAGCCGTGGATTTGTAATTCCATACAAATGTTAATTTCTGCTGCTACTATAGTATATGTACCTCTTTTGTTATATTTGTCCATGGGCTTGGTGATTCAAATTTCATGTGTCTAAATAGTTGCTGTATTGTTGTTTTGTCAAAATCTACCGATTGGCCACATTTATCAACAAACTTATTTTCCTTATTGTTTTGATTTTTCGTTTCTATACTATCTGTCTGTCCATCTGCACAATCATAGCAGCCAGTTTCCTTTGATTCAGGTGCACACTTAACATTTGATATAATTATGACTTTCCCCTTTTTGCGTCCTGTCATGTGATAAATCTGGAAAAAGTCGGGCGAAAATCAATAAGATTTGTTAAAATAAACAGCAATTGTTTATTTAAGATAGAAGTGTGGAAATTCGAAAGTTAGACTATAAACATAAAAACCAATCATAAATTTGTGTTTAACTATCTCTTGGCATGTTGCTAAAATAACAAATAAACCAAATATAATGTTATAAATGACATACACTGTACCTCACAGCTCAACTATAAATCTATCTCAAAAGATTTATATGCAACAAAATCTTTTGTAATCTTAATTTGACTTAACTGCTCTGACACTCTTTTACAAAGGAAATAGAGAAAATCAGCAGTCGTGTGTTGACCAATATCGCAACAACCTTAAATTGTACCTAACATCCGGACCGTGGCAGCAAATAAGGTATCAAAGATACCAATCTTAATATAATTTACTACGCTAGACTCGCATTTAATACAATCAAGACATTAGTTCACCAGCACAGGCATAGACAGTGCGGTTACAAATAAATCGTTTCAATGATAGAAATGTAAATAGTCTTTAAAAACAAGACGCACGTTTCTTATAATCAAGACTTACCAGTGGCGTCCAAACTCAAACAATATTAAAATCCAAATCATTAATTTTTGTCGCGTTTTTATCACCAAAGTTCCAAAATGTAATACCAAATCGGTCTGAGGCTATTTACATTTTAAAAATAGGAAAACCTTACAATAAGATAAATTTGTTTAAATGTTAGGGCTGTAAATTTAGACAATGACTATATCAATGACAGAATCTATGATATTCCAGTCAAAAAGTCGAAGAGTTACTACTGGACTGGTGATACCCTCGGAGACGAACATACATACAAATATGAAATTGGCAATTAATTGCATCTTTCAGGTCAAAATGTTCGGAGGAGGAAGGATGATGGTAATAGTATTTGGTCCAGTATACCACAGCCCATGACACTGTTGTACGATCCGATACAGAAATAATGTTGTGTCACGACACATGGTGTTCGTCAATAACATCCATGGATAATTTTTCAGACTTATCGAGAACTGCACAGCACGTTTTTGCAAATGAATTGGAAAGAACTCATCAATGCCAAAGTCCGTGCTGTACAACCGACTTGTTGTCAGCAAATATTGAAAATGACATAAGCTCATCTAAACGCATCGGATTTAATGAATTAAGTTTTGACATCATCACAATCGTTCGGGTCAGAACAAACGGTCTTCCCAATTGCAGCGTAAAGTGATACTTATTTTTGTGTTTAAAATCATTTTTTTAAACATATAATTTTTTGTTTATATTGGCGAGAATATATATTTACCGAATTACCAGGAATTGTATCCAGATCCTCTACATGGCTCAACACAATGTCTTTTTCCTTCACCATTTTACAGCCTTTCTCTAAATCTGGCCAATTTTCATTTACTATTTGAACTATAGAAAAAATATGTTTAATTTGAATGGGACCAGCTATCATATGCACAAATATACCGCATTGATTCAGTTAAACAGTGACAACAACTTAATAAACCATGTAGATTGCTACAATCAGCACAACATTTCAATCATTGAAAATACATACTTATAAAATATGCAATCCTGTATGATATTTAGCTTAGTAATTGGTTAGATGACTTGAGAAGAAGAGTTTACATCACCCAGGTATAAGAAACATATTACCAAATATGAAGTATTTATCCAGTTAAATTAGTTTTTTAGCCAATAGTAATGATTATATTGCAGTAGATTGAACACATGTTACATCACCTGTTGGAGCAGTTATCACTTTCGTATCATTTGTGTTGCGGTGAGGATCGTCTGTTCCTTCCAAAAAGTTGGCAAGATCCTTATTTTGTGTTTTTATAAGTGCCTGGATAAAACACTTATAAGAGTTTCTTCCTCGTCGCGGCAAAGTAGAAAGTAACTCTCTGACCTGTGCTGTTGGTTTAGGTGTTTTACACTATAATAGAAATCGTAATGTTATTGGAGACAAACATATACTGTATGTAAAGTAGTACTGAGCTGAAAAAAGAACGTCATACATAAAGGAAATAATTAGGCGTGTGATGAGGACACACATTGTAAAAGCCGGAATAGCTGATATGAATAAAATGTCATCAAAGATATCAAGGTTATAAAATCTACATCTCTTTCCTTATTTATTCCGCTCACATTTGAATCAGCAATTAATAAATATAGTTTCTCGACTTATTTAATGACTAATTAAATAACATAACATTAAAAACGGTATGTTTGTTTAAATCAACTTTTGCTCTCAAATATCACTTGTATATTGTACCGCCCTTTCAGCATAAAACTGATTACTTTGAATTATTATTTTAAAGGTTGTCAATGAACAATAACAAAATTATACTGGATTACATCTTTTCACCTTTGACTTTTCAGATCTAGTCACTAATCTAGGAGTTTTGTTCTTTGTAAAATATTAAAAGGTAACTTGTGGTTAGAAAAATCGTGTTGTATAAGAATTTATTTTGTTCGTGAGCTCATATATTTTAGTCATTTGTTACAGACAAAAAAAACAAAAGTAGTTTGAGGGCAGTGAAAATTGTGTATTTGGTACTTAATATCCAAGCAAATTGATAACCAACGAAATTTACGGCGCATACAAATATGTTGTTACCTTTATAGAGTCAACCATTCCAGGTGTCAGGACTTCATCCGCCAGTAATTCATCACAGATGGCATCAATATTCTGTATATTCTTTGTCATATAAGCAAAGTTACTCATCAAAATATTCCTGTGTTTTTCTTCCATTTGTTTTATAAATTTCCCTAATAAAAATATTTTTATGTGCTCAGTAAAGTTTAAAACAAAGGAATACAATTTAACACATAGACCGGTCCCATTGTAGTATTTATAACTCGTTACCTCGTAACATACCTATTTCGATAGATGGATTCGCAAAGGTTCGCGGAAACCCGATTATCTTAGACCTGAACAGATGTTTGCTCATCGTTAATATCATGTGACAGAGTAATCATCATCCATTTTCAAAATTTAATTGCTCAATCTTTGTAAATAAAAGCAGTCAAATTTACACAGAAGTATTTTATAAAATATATATACCTTTTTTAAATTGTGTACTATTGTGTGTTGTTCCTTTAACCAGCACCATGCAATCAGGAGGTTTTCTTAACCTCACTTTTCCTTTTGAATTATCTTGCGTTAAATCAATCAAAACGGACGGAAGTCCCCACTTAACTTCACAAAATGAAACAAGTTTCCTTGTTTGTTTGTTTTTGTTTGCATTTCACAACAAACATCCTTATAATATTGGACATTTATGAGACAACATGACATACGTAATCTTCATTTTGATTCTATGTATGTCATTTCAGAAATACCTTACGGGGCGTATGTTGTTGTACCCATTTACACACATTTTGGGCCTTTATATTCGATTTTTTATACCGAGCGATAGCGATTGGACTGTTGAAATATTTCTTTAGGGTGCTGTTTGGAAAAACGATTTATAAATATGAAAATTTATGTTTTAAGTTACATGTATATATTAATATTTTATCTTTCAACACAACAAAACCAAACAGTAGCATTATAATATTGAATTGTTCAAAACGAAAGTGCATGTCGACACCAGTATTAGTATAGATGGCGCGCATTTTCAACGGGTAATGTTTACAGGTGGGGAAACAGGAAGGATACAATTTTAGGTTTATTTGCAAAGTGTAGTGTAGTATTCTGCAGAAGATTGGACAACGTGTCACGGGAAGACTGCGAAGTCTGAAAGAAGAAAACGTTGCTGTAAGATGACGTAGAAGTTAGTATTTTTTCATACAAGTTATATCAGTTGAGGTTGACCTAACATTTGCAAAGTAGCCGAAATGTTACGGTAGTCGGTGACGAAGTCTGGACAAAACTTTCTAATGACTTTACGTTGCATTGCCCTGTAAGTTACGTGATGGAATGTACATCCATTTCGCTATGTCACTTATGCCTACAAATTGTTCCCACAGCTTGATTAGCTACCATCATCACGGTTTTGAAAAATCTATTTTTGCAACGGGACATGATTTTTAGTGTTTGCATCCTTTCTCAATCCAAACTTTTTCACGCGATTCCAAGCCATGATTTGTTGTGCTCGCTAAATTATATGTCATTCTATAGAAGTCGAATCTATCTGTGAGCAGGGTGCGTTCGTATTGTCAGTTTTCTTAGTAAAGGTAGGGTTTTTCTCCGAGTACTTCAGCTCCCGGTCCCTCTTCCACGTGAATGAATAAAGTGGCGTTATATACCTTTGAAAGAAAAAACAAGACAAATATGAAAAGATGTACATCTACAAGAATTCGTTGTTACTTCACCGCAAACATGTGATTGTTTAATTGTTTGAGTGGCGTTTAACACCACTTTCAGCAATTTTTGCCTATATCGTGGCGCCTACTTTCGTTAGCGGAAGAAGTCTAAGTTCCCGGTAAAATCCTCAAACCGGCGGTAGAAAAAGTTGCAATCCTTGTCAATTAAGATTGGAGCCGAGTACACCCTTCCCGCATTGAGACTCATACCCGCAACCTCAGTGTTGACAGATCACGTGATCAATAGTAGATGATTAACTACCTTATCTGCTCGGGCGCCGAGGCCCTTAAAATGTGTTTGCAAATTACATAATGGTAATTTTATAACTAATATGTATCATGTTAGTATAATTGGAAAGTATATTTACTTCCTATAGCAAACGGCTGCAACAGGTCAACTTTTTTTACAGTTAGAGTAACTATCAACAAAAAACGTAATTGTCTTGTAGTAGCATAATCGAGTTTTCAGTCCACTTTTTTTATTTCTCACAAATGTGTATAAAAATATGACGCAACAAGTCACAAACAATTATTATACATTGTTCTTGATGTACAGTTTTAACACATAACAAGGAATCCACAAAATAAGTATTTGCTTAAATAATTAGCATGAAATCGCCATTGGAAAATTTTTTCCAGTAGATAATTATCTTTATCAGCATATGTTCTCTTAAGAAAAATTAAGATTTTAGAAAAATACCCCCATTTCCTTAATTTTTTGTTGCGTTTCAGTGTTTCAAACCTAAAATATAGTAAGAAAACGATGGTCAATAATTGCCACTTTACTTCACAAGCATGCGCATCATCAAACGCATGATACAACACAGAGACCAATACGGATACAAAGAAGTCCGGATAACATCATCATCTATACACATAAAGAGGAATAACTATCATATGAAATTCCGGTAATGGCTACCCTAGTGTAGATCCTGTAAGAATCCTGACAGCCGAGATACGATCATATGCCATATGTGTAATAAGTGGACCCATTACCAATTCGCAAATCTACTCCTATATACACGTATAACAACACAGCGTAGATATACTTGTTGCAACTGTGTACCAGGACCACAGGAGTTTTATAATAAAATAAAGGACAAAGCTTCAAAATTCATTTGTGAAACTAAAGATTTACATTGTCAAACTACGAACACTGACATATTTGAGTATGATTTTTATCTCAACAAAATCACAAAAAATTAAAGAAACATTAATTTTATAGATACATTTTCTCAGCATAGACATGCCTAATGTATCTAAAGAAAATATGAATAAAATAAAAAATCATGGAGAAAATATCTAACACAGAGTAAGCTATTCCGAAAATTAAGTGAATAAGAAAACTCAGTGACTAAACTAGAAATAAAATCAAAATGATTTGAGAAATAACATAGATAAAGTGGAACAATCAGTTTCATATTGTGATGGAAAAGTAGACCAAATACATCAAAATGTCATAAAAAATCTGATCCTGGATTATTGACACAGTTTCCCAGTGTTGCAAACTGATTTCTATAATCCCAAACTCAACAAAAGAACTACCAACAAAAATTCAGATAATTGAAAAATGCCAAAAACAGGTTCAAAAGCTAGATTATAAACAAAAAACACAAGTAGAGTGCTAAAAGAACATGAAGACAAAATTGATAATTTGATATATCTCTGGTAAAACTAAATGATACAAGTAACAGCCAAATGTTTTTATATCCTCTTAATAAAAGGTTTTGTTTGTTAGAACTAAAAAATGATTCAGATAATGAAAATGAAATAACTGATGGCAAGAAAACAACTGAGAATGTAACAAACAAAACAAAACAAAAAAGTCACTAAATAATAGTAATAGTAATAAAGACAAATTTTCACAAAATATTAAAATAACACACAATGCTAGTTAACCACACAACATGCCAGAAACACATAAAGGTCCAACTACACAAACACCCCAAAAAGATGCAAAAGTTAAGAAGTTTTATTATTTAGCAATTCATATTTAAAGCCAATCAGAACCATAAACTTTATTCAGGGGAGCATACATCTGATGAAGAAATCTCTCATACAGAACCCTGCAAAGGAATTGTGATCGCATAATTATAAACCTCTTTACAAATAATATAAAAAACGGTACGAATCATGAAGAGGTCTGTTAATAGTAAACTTCCTTCGTTAAATTACTGCACACAAATTGGTCGTTTGCATCTATAATTTTCTCAACACACATTTCTACATAAGTACTTTTGTACATTTTTTTGACAATTCTTCCTTATGCTATAGAGGCCTAACAAATTATAGATTTTTTAACTCATTTGACACTGTACATCTTATGTAGAAAGTATAAATTTTCTTGTCAGTAATATGAAATTTATCTTGTGTAAGACACTAAACAGAACTCGTCATAGAGCATGTACTTCCGTAAGATGGTGACCCAGGAACACGTGCATTTAATGACAAGTCATCAGAATGACCAACGATCGCACTGATGCTACAGGTATTGAATACAATGTACTAAATATTTCTCAGTTAAAATATTTGTGTTATTTGAATAAATATTTCGGGTGAACACAATCTCACGTACATTTACATTTTATATAACTACTTGTATTTGTAATATATGATATAAAGACATGATACACTTGTCGACATGGTTATTTTAATGCAATATTGAACACTGATCATGTCAATAATTCTATTGTCAATCTATACTATGTATTATACAATATTATTATGCATCATGTGTTATCATTGAAGTAAAACAGAAAGATAATAGATAAGGGTCTTTTTATACCATCTTTTTAACTCATATTTTGAAATGCTTTATCAGAAAAGAAATATTAGAATATAAAGTTTGAACACATACGGATAAAAATATACAGGTTTTAACAACTTGAAAGATCAAGATTTTGTAATTATTCGTTGACAAAAAGACAGCCTCTGCCTACAAGAAACATACTGTAATCTCATTAGATCAAAATTAAAAAATGGAAAATGATATGGGGGTATATCAATATATGTTAGTAATATTTTGAGGCCTAGGGTAAATTTAAGAACACTTCATAAATGATTATATGTGTCTACTTTTTTATATAATGATAATATTTATACATGCTTAATATATGACCCACAAGAAAATTCTTTTTCAAAAAGCTAACATGATATTTTAGAAACAATTGAAAACGATACACTATTAGCTGAATATTTTGAAAAAGGCTAAATGTTACTTGCTGGAGACCTAAATGCAAGCATAGAGTCATAGAAAGACAATATTTGCCTAGACTCGGATAACATATCCACTTTTTTACAATTACTAATGTGACTCTAATACAAAGACAGAGCCATGATTCTAATATTAACTCGAGGGTAAACAACTATTAAATATGTGTATTTTGCCATCATTACGCATACTAAATGATATGACCTTAAGGAACATAATGGGATCTTTTAAATGCTTCAACCCCTTGGAATTAGTGTGGTAGGTTACTCCATAGCTTCAGAGGATATGCTTATATTTTACGTATTTATATTTCTATGTACACAAATGGAACCGAGAGCTATCTGACCACAGTCAGCTATTGTGTCTACTAAGTTGAAACTTTAATTCCCAGTTAAAAAAGGTTATGACAAATGTTATAATGAAGTACTGACGGTATCCATAGATCTATTGCAGGTATTCACTGTGTTGCTGTTGCTACTGAAGATATTAACAAAATACTCATAACTGCAGGAGACATGTCTTTGAAAAAGAAAAGGAAATATCTTATAAAACGTCCACAGCCAAGAAAATTAAAACATGAAAAGAAAACAATGGCATGACATAGAACTTTAAACACAAAGTTAAAGAATTATTTAAGAAGATCAAAATAAGAAAGTTTAAACAAGATATATTGAACAGACTTGATAAATTAAATGAAAAAATCCAAATGCATACTGATCATAAACAAAATAGAATAAACCTGGAAGCAATATAAACTCAGAAAAATGGAGTGATTATTTTAAAAAAAATAAATTCTAGATAGACAAGTACTTATAATGAAGCAGAAGATATAGAAAAAGGATTGATATAATAAAAGAGGAGAAAGTATTTAATAAACTTGAATTTCAATATTTAAACGAATAAATAATAAATGTTATAAAATCACTTAAAAATAATAATGTGGATTCAGCTCAATAGCTAAGGAAATGATAAAATATAGTCAACTACAAAATATTATTTCATTGTTTCAAAAACTATTTAATTTAGTCTTTTCTCTTAGAAAATATCCAAAATCATGGAAACTAGGATATGTGTGCCCCATTTATAAGGCACGATCCAAATTTGACACTGCAAACTATAGAGAATAACAAAAGCCTACAATAAAGGAAAGCTATTCAATCAGATATTAAATGACAGATTCAGTTAATATTTTAAGTCCATGAATATAAGAAGAAAAGAACAAATAGGTTTCATGAAAGGCTGTCGAAAAACAGATCATATGTTTTGTACTAAATTCCTTAATACAGAAATATGCCAAAAATAAGCCAAAACCACAATATACATGTTTCGTAGATTTTAAGCGAGCGTTTGACTCCATTTCACATTTACATCTTTTTTACAACTTAAAGCCATAGGTGTTGGTTCAATTGTAGAATATCAAAAAGAATATGAACAACTGTACAGTATCTTGTGCTAGAATATAATTAATAATAAATATATAGATAAATATAGAACAACTTTCTTTAAACAAACGTTGGCGTAAGACAAGGAGATAACCTTAGCCCAAATTTGTTTCCTATTTATCTAAATGACTTCCCACATATTTTTATAGTTCATGTGACCCTGTCCTTTTAAATGTTTTAAATTATTTGACACATAACATTCTAATGTATGCTGATGATGTTGTTCCTCTTATCAGCATCAGAGTGTGGTTTACAAAATTGTGTGTACACACAAATGGGGAATGATTATAACTGAAATACGACCACAACCTCTAATATTGCCTCTTGAGGAGAACTAGGCTCTCTTCTATAGATCTTCAATGTTAATTTAGATATGGTTTAATACTGGTGCCGTTTAATTAAAGGCAAAAATAAAGTAAATACTTTATTACATGAAGCATATAAGTTATCTTTGAATATGTATAACAAGAATCAAGAATCATATATTGAATATATTGGAGAAATATTTAAAGTTCTAAACCTAGTTTACTGTTTCATAAATAAAAAGCAGTTAACAGAAACTTTCATCGCTAACAAAGTAAAATATGCACTTAAAGAGAAGACGCATACTCTGTGGTTAGACAAAATTAATAGTAATATAGGATGAGAAAAGTTTATATCAGGAAATAAAATAAGATCATATAAAACATTCAAAAATATATTTTCATTTGAATGTCTAAATCAAACTGGCAAACTACTTACAAATTTAGAACAAGTTCATAGGACCTTGAAATAGAAAAAGGCCAATATTTAGGAATATGTGCGGAAAATAGAATATGTAAATTATGCAAGATGCCATCCACTTCCTCCTTAAATGTGCACTTCTGTCCTATAAACGTATACGTTATATAGATATATTTAAACTTAAATATAAAAATCTTCCTAAACATAATGATGAAAACTTGTTTATATGGATCCTCTCCTCTGAGGATTAGGAAATTTACACAAACATGCTTATGGACTTTTAAAGTTATGTTAGCTAAGAGACCCCTTACCTCTTTTTATCTAACTACAGAAAAAATATTTTCAATATGACTCGTCAAAAAGTACTCTTTGCGACATCCAATTAGTAGAACGCCTGAAACAAGATGAGAATATTGCTATAATACCATAATTACGTTCTTGTTTAACGCTATTTTTTAAGGCGTACTTATTAAATGTCGGATATTAACAGATACAGATTCTACAGTATATCGCGATGTGAAAATTGTTAGTTTACGGAATTCAATTTAACATGTTCCTTCTATACATTACTTCCTATTAACTCAATAATAGTAGGGTAAGTGACTTACATCGTATGGTAAATGTATTCTACAAAGTTGACAATTACAAAAATAAACAATATTTGTTTAACATGTTACTTGGATCTTTTTCTAGAAATTGACACGAAACCAAAACATCGTATGGTAAATGTATTCTACAAAGTTGACAATTACAAAAATCAACAACATTTGTTTAACATTTTACTTGGATCTTTTTCTAGAAATTGACATGAAACAAAATGTATTCAACTGGCAAAGACACCAATGTGCCAGAAAAAACACCTGAACATCTATAGTTTATTAAAGTGCATTCGTGTAAATAACAGAATTAAGTTTAGGAAAACTTACCGAACTCAAAGTTAAATTAATTTAAATTTGATTTATGCAAGTAAAAATATATGTTAAATAACTCTGGGATTAATTCATAGTGTATCAATATAGCTACCAAAATTTTTAAAATGTGTTTTATGTTTTGTTTTTGTTTTTGTTTGTTTTTTTTTTTTTTTTTTTTTTTGTATTATTTTTTTTTTTTGTTACTAATAATACATATACTAACTCAAAAAAGAAAGAGAAATGCAACATCGGATATTTTTTTCAAATCATTTTTTTTTCTTTGCGGACAGATAACCTATAAATATCCAAATATATATAGACAACATCAAAATAACACCTTAATTAAAGGTTTTCAGGTGAAAGGATTTAAGTTCATCCACCCGTAAATGACTGTGGTCGAACTCAGACAATCGGTATGAAACCCCGCTATTTCTTTTCTTGACTGCATTAGCAAAATAATGCTACCCGGAACTTTGGAGACGCTACCAGATGCTTAGTACTACGACAGACCGACTATGTCCATGGCGTCCGCGTGTGACAATTCGGACGCAGGATCGTAACATTAGATTATTGCATCTACGAACAGGACTATTGCTGCAACAGAAACAGCTGTAAACATCACAGGGTTGCGCCGTATATCACCACAGACAGAGCGCAATCGGTTACGCTCTCGTGGATTGCGGGCAAAAAGACCTTACGTCGGAGCAACACTGAGACGCCAACACCGCCGAGCAAGGGTTGGATGGTGAAAAGCGAGATGGTCGCATACGAGTGAACAGGCGCCGAAATGAACGTTTTGCGCAAAACAATGAAATGATGTGGGCCGCTATCTCTTACATAAGGAACACACATCTGATACATATCCAAGGCAATCTTAGGTAGGTAGGTATAGAGACGAAATTATACGCCCTTTATTTACATTCAAAGAGGAACTTTTTAACACGACAATGCCCGAATCCATACAGCACTTGTAACAGTAGATTTTTTAGGAGCAACAGAATGTAAAATTGATCCGTTGGCCATCACGGTCTCCGGATCTTTACCCAATTGAACATCTGTGGGATGAACAGGATCGGCGCGTGCGCCAACGACTACCACCGTCGCAAAATCTGCAACAATTAGAGCAGGCACTTAAGTATGAGTGGCAAAGGATACCGCGTGTTAATACTCAATGTTTAATCGAATCCATGCCAAGACGAGTAAGGGTTGTGTTACAGGCAAATGGTGGGCACAACAGATACTGACATTTTTTGCGTGATTCATTGACAATATGTGACAAATTGGTATATTCAATGTGTGCCAATTTTTAAATTTAAGTATCAATTATTTATATGATAAATTGATAAAATAATATATGAAGCAAAATTCTCATTTTTTGTATGTTGCGTTTCTTTTTTGAGTGAGTATAAAACTATTTTAATCGACGTTCTGATCTGAATTTTGACATTTGTGTATGTAAAAAGAATTTTTATCTGATTAACTATAAAATCATATTGAAAAAAATGCAAGATTTTGCCGAATAAAAACGAAACTTAACTACCGTGAAGAAACCGTACAGTTTTAGATGAGAAACCTTTTATAAAAATTCGGTACTGAATACGCCTACAAACATTCATATTTTTTCCGTTTAAGATCAAAAATGCGATTAAAATATATTTAATCCTTTGAGGTGATGTATTCACTTTTAGGAGAGTGTATGCCTAACCTATTTCAGTGACCTTAGAATTTTACTTATTTGAAACTATGCATGATTTGAGGTATACAATTGCCCTTCGTAATGTTTGCGCTTTACCGGAGATTGTTAATTAATTTATATTAGACAAATCTGTTACCCTTCTTATAGTGTGTGTTGTTTTCTGCAATTCACTACATATCCACTGTTTCCATCACGTATTACATTGTAAACAAACTACAATCAAAATAACGTGTTTACAAAAACTGCTATCATGACGCCCTTTTATTACTACAATATGTGAACTCGCATAAATTTAATTCATTGCACTTTTACGGATGTAAACTGCATTTAAGTATACTTCTGAATGCCAACAACTAACCTGTTCGATAAAATAAGCTTATGTGTTACAATTTGGCACGTATCAAGTTACGCCAGACGTGTGAAAGGGTACCGTGGTCAACATGGTACGTATATGTATCTACATGTTTAAATTCCCTGTGGTAAGTTTAAGGTATCAGACCCGTAATTGAAGGTACCGTTTAATTTTAATTTTAGGGCCTAGAAATGCAGTTGTATTAAATCAGTTCATTGCTACTAATTAATGCAAAATATATTGTTTAACACGGTTAAAAAAAAACGTAGTTTTAAGTAACAAAGTTTGTTACTTCTATAGTACTTCCGATGTTTGCCGAACATTACCATGATAACCGAGGTCTGCTCTGTTAAAAATAAATAGACTATCGGGGCACCAGATACGATCATGTATGGTCCATATTGATACAATCTTTAAAACAGAGTATATAAATAAGAGACATTTAGGAAAAAAATCACGATTTTTTTATTTTTGGCTGACAATGATGCATACAATCCTTTTCCCTTTTTTCTTTTAATGATGTTATTATTTACTTTTTTTTTATCAGTATTGTACATGGACCTGGGGGTGAGACGATAGTCGGGACAAAAAAAAACATTAAATACAAATAATCCGTTTTTACTATTGTGCAACGCCATAATTAAACAAGGTTCTAAATCTGCGTGATGTCGATGTAAAAGCCACTTAAAAATCGAGGCCTTAAACTGTATACCCATAGATTGCACCGAAATCTTTTTAATTTTCATAACCAAAATGGTACGAATATTTGAAGTCGTAAGGTTAATTTAGCGGGTCTCTTCCAAAGTCGTGACGCACTTGTATTTTGTCCATAATTTAACGATAGGTCGCTTACACAGCCGTCTCCGAGCTATCCGAAGAATATTTAATGGCACAGGAGCGGATGAACGCTTGTTAAGTCAAGATCTCCACATACGTCTTCTTCGTTACTGATTTTGGACTCCATGACAATTGTTGGTAGAATTATTCATCAAATCTGTAACAAGAATGATCAGAATCGGACACGGGAGTTACAGTTGACACAATCTTATTTGACCCGTAACTTCCGCCTGGATGTTGTCAATCGTACATGCGCACCAAATCACTTTTCTTCAAACAAATTACAATATATTGTAATTCTTCACTGTGCCTATGTGAAATTCAAACAGTATAATAAAAGGAAAGGAAATCTTTAAGTCAGTCTTGCAAAGTAACTCTTCATTTTGCATTGAGTGTTTTCGAAAATGCAGCCAATCAAAATAAGCTACCCTATACAGTTACAATTCATTCTTCCTCCCATGAATACTGGGCGCCATGATTTACATGAAAATTGCCGAGTGGCATTAGGCACCATTCCAACAAACAAACAAAAATCGTCGAAAACTTAACGGAGCTTTTTGTTGATTTTTAATGTCCTTGCGCATCACAGTCTAGCTTGCGACATCGTTAGGACATACATATTGACGACAGTTCACACTGCACGAAACGTTTTAATCCCTTTGGGACTTACATTTTTTAAAGCACTGGGTCGGGAGGTATGAATTGTCAAAAATGGGAGAAATACATATATTCATTGACTAAGAATATGTAAAATATTTTCACAGGGTGCAATAAAGTCATGAAATGTACACAAAATAACAAAAAAATATCATTAGGTCTGTGCCAAAAATCTTTACCATCTAGATAGTCCATAATAGCCAGTGGCAAGCGCCCCTTTAGCCATAGTGACCACATGAATTTAATAATTTATGCTTATGTCCAAATTTCACCTTTTGACCCTAGTTATAATATATCTTTATCTTTATCTTTATCTCTTTTGTCGAATGAAAAAGAAAATAAATTATTTTTATTCTTGTAAAGCAATTGTGTAAAATATATCAATATCACAACCAATATCTATATTTGATTTAATATCAATAGACAAGACAAGACAATAGTTTATTTAAGTCTCACCTCTCATTTACATTACATATGTAAATACACATAAAACATATTGAACACAATACAAAGTAGTAGCAGAGAGCCACTCTTAAAAGAGTTATGAGAGACTATATAAAATAATTAACTCTGTGTACAAACATAATGATAAAAATACTATTTATATAAAACATTTGTTCTTAGCATTAAAATATCATGGCAGATTTTGGCAGTATAAAAACATACATCTTCATTTTGAAATAAGAATATAAACTTCTCATCTTCTGATAAATTCATAAAATCTAAATTAATTGCATTTGCTCTATTAAAAAGATCAGCTCGTAATTCAGAATACATTGGACATTTCATTAAAACATGATATTCATCCTCAATACAATTGTGTAAAATACACTGATTATTAAAACAAACTCTATTTTCAATATCTAGACCTTGGTATCTGCCAGTTTCAATCCTAATGGGCGCAACCCCACATCTAAATTTGGCAAACGCACTTCTATATCTGCCAGCCGTATTAACACTTAAATATTTTTCTACACCATTCTCATGTTTAAATAAGCTGTAAGTTCGAAGTTTACTTTGATTATTTACAAACAGTGAATTATGCCATTCATTCTTATACATATCAAAAGCTGTATACTTCTTATTACACTTTTACCAAAATTAAAACCAGTGTTACATAGATGTGCTAAATTAAGTTCTCTGAATTTACTTTGAACCCTAAAATTCCAATTCTTAATTCTATTATTACAACATCTGTTTGCCCTTTCTATTTATTCTATCATTACACATTTTTGTATATCTAGACCACGTTCTGAGTATACAAGAACACTGATTAATAATACAAGGCTTCCAGCCCATATCACCATATAATGACAAATTTGGAGTATATCTACCAACTCCCATAAAAAATCTCATTTTTTATTTTTTATAGCATTTATACATGAATACTCTCTTGCACCCCATATGGCAGCACCATACTCAATAACTGACATTACAAGTGTATCAAATAATTTGGTAAAAACATAATATTCAAAACCACCATTAGCTTTGCACTTTGCTATTAATAAACCAAGTGATCTACTTGCTGCCTTTGCAACAGCCTTTGCAGTATCATTATAATTCAAAAATTCATTCAACACCAATCCAAGATATGAATATTTCTGTACAATATCAATTCTATTACCATTGAACATAAAATTAAAACTTGACTTGTTTATTGAATGTGATCTAAAATGAACAATTTTAGATTTTTCTAGGTTGACAACAAGATCATTAGAAGTACACCAACCATTAAACGTGTTCAATAACATTTGCAAATCTTTTTCATTCTCTGCTAAAAATACTACATCGTCAGCATATAAAAGTATAGAAATAATATGCTCATCACATTGAACACCAATATTTAAACGTTTAGTCTCATCTGCAAGATCGTTAATAAAAATATTAAATAAAAGAGGAGACAAAATTTAACCTTGTTTTAAACCTGATGTCACTTCAAACCATTCAGGTAGGTTACCGTTAGGTTTAACACATGATTGTACGTGATTATAAATTGAATATAATGCCTTTAACATTTTAGTACTAATTCCTATTGTTTCAAGTTTGTAAATAATATATTTCTATTAACCCAGTCATAGGCTCTTTTAAAATCAATGAAAGCTACAAAAGTTGACAGTTTTTTTAAGTTTTCTGGTCTCTATTATAGATGTTAACGTAGACAAGTGGTCAATAGTGCTTCGCCCTTTTCTAAAACCATTCTGTTCATCATTTAGAAAGTCAATATCGTGAAGATTATCAGTTAATCTGGCATTAAGTACACCACAGTAAAGTTTATATGAGGTCGATGCAAGCGTTATACCTCGATAGGCTAATGGATCTCGGGGATCTGAAGTCGATGATTTTGGAATCGGAGTTATTACACATTTACTCCACAACTCAGGACATTTACCACTGTCAAAACATATATTAAACATACTGGTCAGAGCACTCATCGCAGTAGGGTTTTTATAAAGTTCAACTTGAATATCATCAACACCTGGCGATTTCCCGTTCTTAGATGCTTTCAATACGTTATACTCTTCCTCCACAGATATTTTTCTATCCAATGAATTATCATATACTATTTCATTATTCCAATTTAAATCAACATTACTGTGATTTTGATTCAACATTCCACAAAAATCATTTTTCCATTTATTTATAACAATATTTTCATCCGTAGAAATCGAACCATCATCTAATTTCACTTCCATCGGAATTTTGTTTCGACGCTCGCTACCTACACCAATTTTTCCAATTTTTCGCCAAAACTCTTTCGGATTACCACTTAAATTTACGAGATCTTCCTGCACTGAGTACCAATATTGACGTTTTGCTCTGTTAACGGCTTTATCGAATAATTTTCTCGATCGAACGTATATATGGCGTAGTTCCTTTTTACGATGGCCATATTTACATTTTGTCCACTCCTTTTCATTGCGACAAACATCATTCCATAACGAAGTCACATCGTCTTTACACCATGGTTTTTGACTCCGCCTCGGTTTGTTGCTAGCGCCATCAAGTAGTACTGTTTTATGCGGAAGTTTTTGTGACATTTCTGACTTTAATATTGTTACAAAATTAACATATTTCATCGACCGTGTTTTGGTACACTCAATATGTATCTAAAATAATTGTTAATTTGTATTTAATAAAGAAAAAAATTAAAATTTCTTCTTTTCGTCTTTTTACACTCCAGAAAAGCCCGCAAAAATCCAGCGGGTTAAATTATGCGTTTTAATTTGCGCTGTACTTCAAATAAAAACAACATTTTTCAACAAGTTTGATATAAAATATTTCCAACTGCAGCTCATCTCTATCGTTCCTTTTACTTAAATTGCACTATAATGTAATTTTACAAACTAATTGACGGCAAAATCTAATAATAACAGTACCAAATTTGACAGATGAATTTCCAATTTACCACCCTGTTCCGAACCCCCGTCCAATTGGTTTTTGACTAATCAAAAAACAAATAAAAAATATTTAACTTTTTTGTACAAGTTGTTTGATATAAAATTTTACAAACTGCTGCTCATCTCTATCGTTCTTAATATTTAAATTGCACTATAAAATAATTTTGTAAACAAACAGACGGCAAAATCTAATAAAATTTAGTACACAATTTGAAAGGTGAATTGGTTTTGGACTAATCAAGAAACAGACGTGACATGCTTTTTCGAGAGTCATGAGGTCAAAGGGTAAAAAGTGAATATAATACCGACTTGTTACATCTTCCAAAAAACCTGTTATGTTAATGGGAGATAACTCGTCGTTTATATGGAAACCTTAATGGGTACACTTTTTATTAACTTTTAAGGCTTCGACTTCTAAAAATTAACAAAACAAATTTTAAATCATTATTAATTTGGATTACCATCATCATTTTTTTTAATTAAGGCGATCATAAAAGTGTTACGGTTATCGACAAGTGATAATTGATATTAAGTTTCATATAGATAAGTAACAATAAAAGATTAATTCAAATCATGTCCATATCTTAATACATGTCACAAGTAATAGAGTTGTGTCATTAATGTTAATCTTTAAACCTAAGTCGATTGATGCAATCTGTCACAGTATCAAAATAATCTGGTTCAATCATTTTAATTTAACTTACAAAATAATCCTTCTAAATGTTGTAAAGTGTTGGATTAATAAAATTTTGGGAGCAAAGTATTTTGAATTTTATAAATTTGAATAAAATTAATTTGTTTGCATTATATACATTTTGCTATCCATAACATTTGTAATGAAGATTACACAGTGACATGACTACAAGTAGCGCAAAAAAACAAAAACAAGCACAATACATGTTATATTGGTATGTTTACACACTAAGTATTTTTAATTTTTTTTCTGAGTAAAACATACTTCTCTGTTGTCTAACACTAGACTAGCAAAAGCAATTTTCTTGTTTTATTTACGTTTGTTCAAATATTATTAAAACAATGTATATAACATATAACACCGACCCTAATATTTTAAAAATTATTCAAATTTACAAATCCCTTGTAACTTTAGGTAAAGAGGTTGTGTTTTTCTGGATCCCAAATCATGTGGGAATCCATGGGAACACAGTCGTGGACGAGGAGGCCAAAAAAGCCTTGAATTAATTGTGCCATACGTTTTAATGATTTTAAAACATTTATTTTTAAATATATTTCTTGTTTGTGGCAGAGTGGTTGGGATCTAGAGGTTCATAATAAACTGCATGAGATAGTTTTAGAAGTCGTCGAGACCACGTTGTTTTAACCAGGTGTCGTCTTGGTCAAACCAAGACGAGTCATAGTTATATTTTAAATAACGATCAGCGACCCGAGTGTGTCATGCAACTGTCCATACACCATCATACATGTCCTGATGGACTGTGTGGACGTGGCCCACATTCGGGAACGTTTCTACACTGTAGATACGTATTTTAATTTATTTAAAACTGTCGCAGGAGACACAATTTTAAAGGTTTTAAAAGAAATAATTTTATATAGTAAAATTTGATTATACTGCTAATTACATACTTTTTATTGTTTTAATTACATTTTTATCTGTATATATTATCATACTATTGTATGAGATCTTGTTTTATTATTAAGGTAGGGGATACTTAATGATTGTTTATAATTAAATATGTCAATTTGTAATAATTATCACGTCCTGAATCTAGCTGAAATATTGCTTGCTGGACGTAAAACAACAAACAATCAATCAATCAATATAACACCGATTCTAAATATCTTCGGTATAAGAAATATACATGTATATCGGCTGACCGATGACATTACGTTGTCTCGGCGAGGGATTTTAACCCCCCCCCCCCCTTTTTAACGAGCAAGAAATATAAATTTGTGGATTTTTGTTTTAGTAAAACACATATAGTGCGATGTTATGTCTATTGTACTTTTTTTTTTCGTCACAAAACTGTGTGTTCTACCTGACCTTTTTGTCATTTCTGCATAATAATTCTTTAAATGTAGATTATAACAACAGCGAACGGACGAAACAAATGATTCAGACCGTAACCGCGAGTTGACCTTAAACAACCCGAAACAAATGATTCAGACCGTAACTGGGAGTTGACCTTAAACAACCCTAGTCCGGGCAAGCATGTGATGCCGTTCACTAAAAATTAAACAAGGTTAACAAAATACACATCCGTACATTATGACGTGTTTCCGGATGACCATAAGTACCATATTACTTACCGCATAGTTAATTAAAATATTATTGATTTAAAAACTATTTCTTGCCTTTTTGGTCTTTTTATTTGTCTGAATCTGAATTTAAGTTGCCCTTGACGTCTTGCTATGTTTGGTCGGTCGGTTTCCTTGTTGTCTTTTAAAATACCAGCCATTTGTAGTTTGATTTTCTACACGAAAACACAAACTTTTTGTATGGTCAAATCAAAAGGTTTCTGTAATTAAAACAAAATTCAACAAATTAAACCCAGTTAAGAAAATGCAGAATCATATATATACGTGAACTTACTTATTGATCAATTTTGTGAAACTTAGTACACAATCATATTATTTTTAATCGGTTTAATTTTCAAATAAAGACACACTAATTTATCGCTAATTAATACGATTTACATCGCAGTTTGAACTATTTTAAACTATTTATTTCAGTACTGTGGGATATAACTATTTGAAAACATTTTTTAACAGTTGTTTTTTTGTGCGTCATGGGGTTAACCTCCTATTTCTTATTACCACACTTTATACTAACATGACGATTGCAAAGGTGAATGAACATAACGAACGTTTATCTGTACGGTGGACGTTACTCGTTCTCATTTAACTGTCAACCTGTACTTCGGCGTACACAATGTTAAGAACGTGCTTATTTATACTGCTGTTTACTGCCAGTGGTAAGTCTTTATTTTCATGTTATATTAAATTCAGATATTATTATAAATATATTGTCGTATAAAGTTTATCAAGTAAAATATAGCAATATATTTTCGTCGTTTGCTGTTATTAACAAAATACTATTGCCTCATTGATATGCCCACACAGGCTAATAAATCTAAAGAATTAAAAAGTTGAAATAATACAAACATTCGCTCTAAAATCGATGAATTCCAGATTTTTTACAAAATAAAAAAAACACATTTAACCTTATTAGGAGACCAAAAAAAAAATAATAAACTTCACAACACTGTAAATTTACACATTACGGTATCATCAAATCTTTCAACTATATATATATATTAAATTTGAAGTTTTCCTTAAAATGCCTGGGTAATATTCAAAATTTAAACGAAATGTGTAAAACTGGTTTATTATTACTCGAATTATAAATTATTTTGTAAGTTTCCATCACATACATGAATGATGTTTTACAAGCCGGAGGTGATGTTAATGCCATTCCTTAATGTGTTTTAAATTTGTCATAGTTATTGTGCACAGTACTTAACTGAAAAGATTAACGTTTAAGTTATGGCAAAAGTTATGGCGTATAAGGTTTTGTGAAATTTGAAAGTTTTATGATAAAAAATATTTTGGTTACGATTTTTGAAGTTTATTTTATTACCTAGTTTCAATGTTTTTTAACGATCTCTGTTTTATATCAAAATCGTGAAGAATTTAACCAAACGACATTAATACCAATGTTATCAAATTTAACACACGTTTCGTCTTATAAAAACTCATCGTCGCAATAATAAAAATATATTGGGGGCACAGTGGTTTAGGTAGTTAGTCATCAACTATTAATTGCGTGGTCTGTCAACACTGAAGTTGCGGGTTCGAGGCCAACTGCACAGGGTGCACTCGACTCCAATCTAATGTCAGGTCGGGTTTTCTCCGGGTAGTTTGGCTTCCTCCACCAATAAAAACTGGACCCATTATATAGCTGAAAAAAAGATGAAAGTTGCGTTAAGCACCATTCAAACAAACAAAACATTAAAAAATATTGGAAGTCCATCGGTAGTTAGGCTTTTTAGGAGCTTTTAACACAAAAATTCGAACATTCCTTTTTCAGAAATAAAGATATGAAACTTTTCAGAATTAAAAAATTGTAAATGACATTTTCTAAATTACAGTTGGTATTTAAAATTGACACCAAATTTAAACCGTATGAGACGCTTCTTTTTGCCTTAAGAGATCTGTTTACCAGCAATATACGAAGTGATTTAGATGGGAATTGTGACATGTCTAGAAGAATATCTTGAATAATATGTCAGGAATACAACGTTCGTTTATGTTATGCAAAGGTGAAAAATAACACCTCAGTAAAGTTACAAATCTTTGTTATCCATGAATTCATCTGTTATTTTCTCAAATAAACCCTTATGGTTTGTGTGTAATCGTCGCACAAGCAGCAAAATAAAACTTCGAGGAATTACCGCTACAATATAAAGTCTCACTTAGTTACTGGACTACACTTACATTTTTATTCAGTTCATATCATTACATGTTGGTCAGTTTTATAAAGAATTCTAACGACCCGTTTAGCGTAGAAAATCCGATTCAATATAAATCGTGCGAAAGAAAAATTAAGTTTGCATGATCAACGCGTGATCAAAGGTTAAATGAAATAGTGTCTTTTACACTGGAACAATTATCTGTTATGCTCTAACTGTACGAATGTAAGATATGGTACTTTATCTATGGACGCGTATTTTAGTCTACATTTTCACTCTTTTATTTTATTATTTTATTTTCTGGGACGGTTCCCAGTGCTCAACCCACAGAGCAGCCCAGCGCGTACCCGGGTGGCGGATAGGGGAGACCCTCGTGTTGGGGGGTTGTCAGGTCATAATACGGAAAGCCTGGCCGCGGACCATAGTGGGTAACGTGTTTGGTACAGTGCCACGCTCCTTGCATGATAAAGATCCCTTTTGTAGATTTCGAAAAAGAGTAGGCTCATTGTTGCTGCTACAAAAGGCTAAATTCTCCGACCCTACCCAATACTCCGTACTTTTCTAGTGGCAGTCAAAATTGTATTCCCTGTGTCCCATCCCACCCTTTTTCAATTGATTTATTGTTTGTTACCTTGTTCCCGTCCTGAATATAGCTGAAATACTGCTCGCTGGACGTAAAGCAAACATCCAATCAATTAATCAATTATTTTATTTTATGTTATTTTAGTCCAATGTGTGGCTACACCATTTTAATTATTAAGGTGCATCCATCTCGATTAGTTGTTCTTACTGCACACTGCTGTTACTTAATTATTGCGAATCTAGCCAACTAAATGTATCTTCCTTTTTAATTCTCATCACAAATCATCTTCAGGATGTTTCGGAACAAGATTGCACAAATTGAGTCTGCCGATCGAGAAATATGGCCGCCGTTGCTAAAAATAAAACAAGGGGTCGGAAAGTAGTTTTTGGTGTATAGGTCAAAATGTATAAAAGAAAGAGAAGGATCAATTTTCAACTTCATCAACAAAACATTCCATTGAGTCGAAGTGTAAGATTACCCTTACTAAAGTAATCGACCCTTAATCATCAATATTGAACATTTTGCAGAAATGATCGATTTAAAACCTTGTTCACATCATCTTTAGGATTTACTTTACTAAAACTGTACAAATCATGACAGCTGACCAACCAACATGGCTGCCTTGGAGAATAATAAAACAGAGGAGTCAACACATTGATTTTTGCTTAAAGTTATAAAGTTCATGTGTATATTAAATATCAGCAGATAAGCCAATTGTCCACATCCTGTTTATTGCAAAAATATCGCACAGCCATAACATCCAAGTTGTTTCTATAAAAGTATATTTTTCCTTTTAAGTGGAAAATAATTAGAACAAATTGCATGCAACAGAAAGAATATTTTGATTCCTGAATCCGTATGCAGAAATGTGTAAATTAAGTACTTCTCTTTATTCAGATGAGCGATTCAGGCTCCTGTGTTGGAAAGACCTTCTAATTGTTCTCTTACAATTAGCCATATCTTACTAATAGCATTTTTAGTGTAAAAATCAATTGTTTAAAACGTGTTCCCTTAAACATCCTTTCACCTTAATGTCAATTACGACAATTATATATGGTGAATATTTAATATAAATGACATTTTATTAATAATTACAAGTATATAAATCCATTAATAATTACAAGTATAAATCTAAACCTAAGTTAGTGATTTACTGGTTCTCATTTGACTGAGTTAATGCAGTTACCTATGGATTTGGGGGGAGTACAGCCTGTTCCCTTAAGGTTATTTTCATTGTAAAAAATAATTGAAGCACGAATATATACTGATTTTACCACGTGTAAAATATTTTATCTTGGGTGTTAGCGAAGGGTAGAACGTGGGTATTAGGGGCCAAATTCTGGTAATCAGTATCTATAGTCGTGCCCTAATGAATGTGGTAATCAGTATCTATAGTCGTGCCCTAATGAATGTGGTAATCAGTATCTATAGTCGTGCCCTAATGAATTCATGTGGTAATCAGTATCTATAGTCGTGCCCTAATGAATTATTTCGGTTGTAATAGGAGACATATATTAACTTGTGTCAAAACAAAACATATGAGTTGGACACAAAGTTAATTGTGAGTCATTGAAATTATGTAAATCTCTTGCAATGACGTCGCCGTAAATATAGTTTGTTAATGTCAATATTATAATATTAACGGAGCCAAAATGAAATGCAATGAAGTTTATTCACAATGGTCTGAACTTTTTGTATTATAAGATTTTATGTGGCTAAAACAATGTGATAATGAAAGTAATCACAGGCGTTTCAACATTGCATGTTAAAGTCTGACCATGCTCGACTACAAAAATACTTGACACTGATTGCCATATTTCATGTCGAAGGTCCGAATTTTTACCAGGTACTCCGGCATTCGTCAGAACAAGGACAACTTGCCGTGGAAAGTTTATGATATCTATCAACCTTGAATGTCCCTTTTATCGGTCACGAATTAAGTTCTCGTATACTTCTATTGTTACACAAGTCAACAATGAGGCGGATCTATTCTGTCATGGCCAATGACCGTTCTAATTTGGTTAAGGAATGCAACGTCCAGTGTAGTGAAATTAATTAATAATAGTTAATAATGAATAAAATCATGACCACACGAAGAATGAACTTTTAGTTTAGTAGTCCTAAGTCTAGTTGGCAAACTTTACGAGTTGTAAGCAAAATTATAGTTATAGTATCCTTTTCATATATAGTTCCGTTTTCATTCGTGATTTAATTAATATATATTACTTATTTATTTATCAGTTGTCGGATTAAAGGTCGCTGGTTTTTCTCCGGTTTCCTCTCCAAATTAAAACTGGACGCCATGATTTAAATACGATTCAAACAAAAAACCAGTTAATTTATTTATGTAAATGTTATGTATGGTCCAATATACGTCGTTTATTTGTTATTTTTTCAAAAGAAGACCTTCTTACTTTATCAATAAATGTTTATAAAATACATTATGCATAATGAAATATATATATGATTTAGAAATTAACCTTTAATTGCAAGACAAGAATAGATTACTCTGGCTACTCAAAAATCTCCTTCAATATATCTAGCGCCTTCTCTATAATTCAGTTTTATTTTCTCTTTTCCTCCAATATAACAAGTGAACAGTTTTGGTAATGTATGCGAATAATATTGCAGGTAACTTATTCTGAAAAAATGGCATTGTTGGCCATATAACAGCTTATAGTTTTGCTTTTCTGTACAAAATTAAAAATTAATTACGGTAAATAGCATTGAAAAGGTTCTAACTCGAACTCGTACGCCTTGAA
This sequence comes from Limnoperna fortunei, assembly GCA_944474755.1. Taxonomy (NCBI): domain Eukaryota; kingdom Metazoa; phylum Mollusca; class Bivalvia; order Mytilida; family Modiolidae; genus Limnoperna; species Limnoperna fortunei. The sequence goes on from OX104122.1 coordinate 35,617,336, forward strand.
CATACGAATGTTAAATACATACAAAACTGTATTTGTAACCCATGAATATTAAATAAGGAAAACGTGTACAGAACCAGACAGGTTTTTATTTGCAACGTCACGTTCAAAATAATTTAGAAATTAGATGCTAGTCCCTAGTTGTGAAAAAAACTTAATTATACACTTGATACAACGTGTCAAAACATAATTTGGACGTTACAATGACATAACATTATGTTCAACGGGAAATTCAAATATTTCCCACATCGCGGTCTGATATCGTTTTAAAATATGCTCAAGAAACATCTGTCGGTAAAGAGTGCACATAAAAACATAAAAAGGTAAACAAAATTCCAATTCGAAGTTATTATGTTTGTTTGAATGTTGTTTAACGCCACTTTCAGCAATTTTTCAGCTATATCATGGCGCCCAGTTTTTATATGGAGAGGAAGCCGGAGTACCCGGAAAGTTATGTGTGTTTGCTCAAAAACTAACAATTTTTAAAACTTTGGTTTTGTGTTTGTAGTTTTGCGTTTTGTACAAAATTCCTCAAATTTTTTGTCAATAGCACTGTAAAGGATTCTATCGTGAACCCGTAACACTGTTCATGCAAAATACTAGTATATCACAGCTGATCTAAGTATGACGATCTCGTTTTAGTTTATATTTATGATCCGCCATCAATAATAATCTAAATTGTTTGGTAACCAGGTGGCGTTATTCCTAAAACCCCTCCAAAAACTGATTGGAATGCCCTGGCCAAAGACAGTCTAGATGAAGAGCTTAAACTTATGAACAACAACAACTTGGCGAAGAATATTATTCTTTTTATTGGAGATGGGATGGGTATTTCAACCATTACTGCAGCCAGAATATTTAAAGGTCAACAACACAACAGATCAGGAGAAGAAGCTGTTTTGGGCTTTGAAAAATTCCCACATGTTGCATTATCAAAGGTATAAAGTGTATTTGATTTAAAACACGATAATGATTAATAGGTTCTATAAATGAAGGTAATTACAAAATACCGAACACCGATAAACCGGTTAAAACGAAAAATCCACAAATCAAAGTATAAGAAACCGGCAAACTCAAGAACAAACAACCAACATAAAGCAACTACCGCAATGGTCCTGACGTTGTACAGGCATTTTAAACGAAATGGTGGGATAAGCCAGGTCTTACGGTACGTCAAACCTCCCGCTTCTATTATTTTAGAATGTGAGTCAACTTGGCTATAGTAAGTGTTGACGTAGGGTGTAGAGTGTTTTTTGCGCTACAAATGAAAACTGCTTACCGCGTATGGTTCAGCTTATGCTCCTTTTGTAGATCAAGAAGGGAACTTTTTGAAATCAATAATTATTTCCCTGAGATATTCAGCGTTTTGAAATAAAGCAGTTTTTTAATTTTGAACGGGCGATTTTCCATACTAAAATTTGACCTTAATTAGAACGGAAGTGTACTTTAGGAACTATCGATTGTTGTCTACTCGAAATCCTTCGGGGGATGTCATCTGCAGTTTAGGCGGGAAAAGTCTCGCGGTTTGTCCGAATACCATTGAACGTCACGAAAGCAGACGAACATTTGTAAACATCGTAAGGTCCCTTAAGAAACAAAAATGGCTGACTTATTATGTGAAATTTCCGTAGCAAAAGTCAAGGACGATTTGTAACAACTTAACAACAGAGGCATACTATAAAACATGGACAGGTTATCGTATCTACATTTTTTCTACCGAATTTTCGTAATAACAAGGTAAAATATAGAATATTGAAAAAATGCTAGCAAACAATTTTTTCTAAGGGGTGGTTGGCATTTAGTATAGTTGATTTAAATAGATGGGTATCATATACCATTAGTCAATAATAGGTGTATCAAACAGTCATCGTAGCATGTTCCCTATACACTGAATTCAAAATCCGAAAATCTGCAACCATATTTTCAAACGAGATAGAATATTTTTTTGACAAGGAAGTTGTATCTATAGTAAAAACTATAAAAGGCGTGGACGAGTCTTATTTTCTTGTAAGCTTGGTTTAAATCACTGTTTAATAAGACATGTAAAAGCTTGCAATATAGAAGAGTATGTTTTTTGACATTACACAATGCCAATACTATTTGGTAAGTATTTAAACTTCCATTTCTATGAACTATATACATGAAGATGTATTAAAATTGTTCCTAAAGCTTAAAAAGAGGTATAATTTGCATATAACATTTTTCAAATATGTTTTAATGCTTCAGTTCGAACCTTTCATGTTTGACTCTGTGTCTTTAGTCTATTTTCCTTCGTAATAAATTAAAAACTGACTTTACAAGTACGCTTTTCAAGTTGTCCCGAGTAAAGTTTTTTTTTGCTGAAATGACCTTAAAGAGAAATAAATAGTGTACCAAAATAGGATAAAAAATTTCTTTCGTTTGTGTCCAACCACGTTAGGAACCTCGGTAGCCGAGTGGTTAAGGTAGTTTGTCTACTACTGATCACATGGTCTGTCAACACTGAGGTTGCGGATTTGGGTCATACTGCGGTTTCAATCTTAATTGACAAGGACTGCCTGGTACTCCGGCTTCTTTCAGAATCAAAACTGGACGCGATGAAACAGCTGAAAACTGCTGAAAGTGGCGTTAAACATAATTCCTTCATTATTCCAACCACGTTTCACACACTGAATTGAATAATTTTTAACATGTCTTAACCTTTCTAATTTCTAAGTTTCAGAACAAATATCTAGTAGTGTCTTTGACATACATGTATACAGATGATTAGTTTATTTTCGAGTGCAAATCGCCTGTTACATTACATAAATTACAATAATTTAGTCCGTAGAATGTGGTAACATCTTAAATACAATTCTAATTAGCATTCATGTACATGTTTATATATAATTTTTTTTCAAAAGACGTATGGAAACGATCGTCAAGTTCCAGACTCTGCTCAAACAGCCACTGCCTTGATGAGTGGAGTAAAAACAAACTTCTACATTGTCGGTTATAACGATAAGGTTTTCAAAGGAAACTGTGCATCTGAAACTGAGGAAAACAAAGTCAAGTCCATACTCCATCACTTCGCAGAAGCAGGTATGAAAGTTTATGCAAGTGTCATCAACAGAAAAAGCAAAATTAATTAAACACAATATAATCATCTATCTTTGCATCGTTTTCATAATTTTCGACGTAAAATATATTTCAGACACAATACAGTGGCAAAAACCTTTCTAAATGATATAAAGTTATTTACTTCTGATAAATACAATTTGCATGTATGTCTTGTAAAAAGCTGCTTGAATGCCCATAGTTAGTATATTTATAGATAATTACTTATTAGCTTACGTTTCAGTAAATGAAATTGTGTATCGAAATTTGTCCCTTTGCCAGTTAAGAGTTCACATAAAATTCTAAAAAGTTTTTATACTTAAAAATGTCATCAAGAATATACAATTTTTTCGCCAAACGCACGTTTTGACTGCTGATAAATGACGCTAAAAAGAAGTATTAGAATGGCGTTGAAGAACTTTTATCATTACGACTTCAAAAATTTATACCACGTCAAAAAGAGTTTGAGAACATTAGTAAAAACATTTCCAAAATTTTACGGCAGTAAATTTATACAATGCATGACTATATCACTGCATGAATCAATGATAGTAATGTCAACACCAAAGTGGTACTACTGGTACTGGCACTACTGGGTACTACTGGTACTGGCACTACTGGTACTGGCACTACTGGGTACTACTGGTACTGGTACTTCTATTACTGGTACTACTGGGTACTACTGGTACTGGTACTACTGGGTACTTCTGGTACTGGTACTACTGGTACTGGTACTACTGGGTACTACTGGGTACTACTGGTACTGGCACTACTGGCACTGGTACTACTGGGTACTTCTGGTACTGGTACTACTGGGTACTTCTAGTACTGGTACTTCTGGGTACTTCTGGTACTGGTACTTCTATTACTGGTACTACTGGTTACTACTGGTACTGGTACTACTGGGTACTTCTGGGTACTGGTACTTCTATTACTGGTACTACTGGGTACTACTGATACTGGTACTACTGGGTACTACTGGTACTGGTACTACTGGGTACTTCTGGTACTGGTACTACTGGTACTGGTACTGGTACTACTGGTACTGGGTACTACTGGGTACTACTGGTACTACTGGGTACTACTGGTACTACTGGGTACTACTGGTACTGGTACTACTGGGTACTACTGGTACTGGTACTACTGGGTACTTCTGGTACTGGTACTACTGGTACTGGTACTACTGCTACTGGTACTACTGGTACTGGGTACTACTGGTTACTACTGGTACTGGTACTACTGGGTACTTCTAGTACTGGGTACTACTGGTTACTACTGGTACTTGTACTACTGGGTACTACTGGGTTCTTTTGGTACTGGTACTACTGGGTACTACTGGTACTGGTACTAGTACTACTGGGTTCTTCTGGTACTGGTACTACTGGGTACTACTGGGTACTTCTGGTACTGGTACTACTGGGTACTTCTGGTACTGGTATTGGTACTACTGGGTACTACTGGTACTGGTTCTACTGGTACTGGTACTACTGGTACTACTGGTACTGGTACTACTGGTACTGGTAAAACATGTACTGGTACTCGTACTGCTGGGTACTTCTAGTACTGGTACTACTGGGTACTTCTAGTACTGGTACTGGTACTACTGGGTACTACTGGTACTGGTACTACTGGTACTGGTACTACTGGTACTGGTACTACTGGTACTGGTACTACTGGGTACTACTGGTACTGGTACTACTGGGGGTACTACTGGGTACTGGTACTACTGGGTACTTCTGGTACTGGTACTACTGGGTACTTCTAGTACTGGTACTACTGGTACTGGTACTACTGGTACTGGTACTACTGGTACTGGTACTACTGGTACTAGTACAACATGTACTGGTTCTGGTACTACTGGGTACTTCTAGTACTGGTACTCTTAGGTACTTGTAGTACTGGTACTCTTAGGTACTTCTAGTACTGGTACTACTGGGTACTTCTAGTACTGGTACTACTGGGTACTTGTACTACTGGGTACTTCTAGTACTGGTACTGGTACTACTGGTACTGTTACTACTGGTACTGGTACTACTGGGTACTACTGGTACTGGTACTACTGGATACTACTGGTACTGGTACTACTGGGTACTTCTAGTACTGGTACTACTGGGTACTACTGGTACTTGTACTACTGGGTACTACTGGTACTGGTACTGGTACTGGTACTACTGGGTACTACTGGTACTGGTACTGGTACTGGTACTACTGGGTACTACTGGTACTGGTACTGGTACTACTGGGTACTACTGGTACTGGTACTGGTACTACTGGGTACTACTGGGTACTTCTGGTACTGGTACTACTGGTTACTATTGGTACTTGTACTACTGGTACTGGTACTTCTAGTACTGTTACTACTGGGTACTACTGGTACTGGTACTGGTACTTCTAGTACTGGTACTACTGGGTACTACTGGTACTGGTACTACTGGGTACCTCTAGTACTGGTACTGCTTGGTACTACTGGTACTGGTACTACTGGGTACATTAGTACTGGTACTACTGGGTACCTCTAGTACTGGGTACTACTGGTACTGGTACTACTGGGTACCTCTAGTACTGCGTACTACTGAGTGCTACTGGTACTGGTACTACTGGTACTGGTACTACTGGTGCTGGTACTACTGGGTACTACTAGTACTGGTACTACTGGGTACTTCTGGTACTGGTACTACTGGGTACTACTGGTACTGGTTCTACTGGGTACTACTAGTACTGGTACTACTGGGTACTTCTGGTACTGGTACTACTGGGTACTACTGGTACTGGTACTACTGGGTACTACTGGTACTGGTACTACTGGGTACTACTGGTACTGGTACTACTGGGTACTACTAGTACTGGTACTACTGGGTACTTCTGGTACTGGTACTACTGGGTACTACTGGTACTGGTACTACTGGGTACTACTGGGTACTTCTGGTACTGGTACTACTGGGTACTTCTGGTACTGGTACTACTGGGTACTACTAGTACTGGTACTACTGGGTACTACTGATACTGGTACTACTGGGTACTACTGGTACTGGTACTACTGGTACTGGTACTACTGGTACTGGTACTACTGGGTACTACTGATACTGGTACTACTGGGTACTTCTGGGCTGGTGATACCGTTGGCTACTAACAGTCAACCAGTGGTTGTAGTACGTGTTTTAGCTATATAGATCACTCCTGCAAGTTGTACGATTTCGCCGGAATAATATAACATATCAAGACAACTCAATATCGAGATTTATTTGTCTAAGGTAGATCAACTGGTGTAGTGACAACAACAAGAGTAACCCATGCTACCCCGGCTTCAGCGTATGCCCATTCCTCCCACAGAGACTGGGAAGATGATACTCAAGTACGGAAGAGCACTGGGGGCAATAATTGTAAAGATATCGCTTACCAACTGGTACAGGAAAATAAGGATATACAGGTAAAACGCTAAATTTATTGTGGTTGTTGGTTTATTGTTGGATTGTTAAAATCACTGATGGTAGAAATATAAAAAATATACGAAACAAGTCATTTGATCTGTTGTTTCTAGTTAAAGCTTTCTGAAAGGTTTAATACAATATAGTGTCAATACAATTTTAATTGTTGCTAGTTTGAAAAATCTAATAAAGGCTTGTTTATATGCAGTTAAATAAAATTATAAAACTTTCCTGTAGGCAATCTAATTAAAATTAGTACTCGCTCCCCCGTTTTTGCTATTGCCAGCAATAACAAAACGAAGTAGAAACAGAAAGATTTACAAAAGCGTGTTCGTTTGTTAGACCAAAGTACAATGCACAGTGTCACTTTCTTCGGTTGTTTAATTGTATTCTGTAGTTTTGTTTTGTTTTTGTTTTTTTGTTATGTTTCAATTTTTTAGGTTATAATGGGAGGCGGAAGGACACGTTTCATGACAAATACAACAAATGACCCTGAAGATAGAAGCAAAGGCAAACGAGAAGATAATCAAGATCTAATAAGTGTATGTATCATACGATAATTAAGGTAAGGGCTAGTTTCTAGCCGCATCTTTATTTTACACTATACTGGAAAATTTAAAAGAACTACACCTTAAAACATTTTTACTGAAGATGTTTCAATATAGTGTTTGTTTGAATATTGTTTAATGCTACTTTCAGCAAACATTCAGCTATATCATTGCGTCCAGTTTTTATTGCGAGAGGAAGCTAGAGTACCATGATAAATCCACGTCCTTCGGCATTGAAACTGGCAATCTTTGTCAATAAAGAATGAATTCGAGTGCAAATTGCTTGCAGTGAGACGCGAACGCGCAACAATAACAATTAAATACCGCGATGAAAAATTGCATAAAAAATTGCTAAATCCAATTCAAACACAAACAACCGTTACGGAAAAATTATAGAATATTAACTTTGACCTGTGTTCTATGATATATAAGGGGGTATATAATTTTATATGTTGGACTTTCAATTAAGAACCACATATTGATTTTTATTTACATATTTCCAAGATGACTTCAAGCTTTAAAATCAATCTTATGTATGAATTAATTAAGAAAGACTTTGTAACGTTATTATATAACACAACATGCAAAGTATTTAAACAGACATCTTTAGTATTAGTAATTTACGAGTTGTTTAAGAAAACATAATTAATTAACCTATACATTTTTTGTCACCAAAGAGCGGTACATCGAAAGTGTAAAAACCCCCTGAAAAGTGTAAAAAAAACCGTGGAATAGTGTAAAAAAAAACCATATCTGTGGTGAAAACACCTCAGAAATGATAGATATTACCATATATTATGATAATAATCCAATATTTGTAAAAAAAATAATTACGCTTTATCCCACAGAATCGATTTTTGTAACCGCACAATACGTTCTATATTAGGTCAAATAGCTAGGGGAGAGCACTTCAATTCATTGCAATAAAAGTACTTAAATTACTGTAGGTATGGATAAAATATATTAAAAAAAGATCCTATAATACACAATTGTTTACATAAAAAAATGATTTTGAATAAGAATAAATGAATAAAATTAATATTTAATGTAATTTATACCTTTAGAATGTGAGTATTCAATGATTTATAAAATAGTCTATACATATGAATTGCTAATATTAGACTACATTTTAATAGGAGATTATTAATACAGTTATTTTGTTTGTTTATTTTTGTTTTATTTAATTTTTTTCGGAATCGACAACTTAACAAAGTTTCGTCAATTTCAATAAGAAAGTGCCTATTATCATGAAAAGACAAAACAGAAGACTGCAGAGACATATTTCTTATTATCAAACACCTGTCATAAAATTCAGTCTATGTAGATTGAAAGAGTTGTAATTTTTGTTTATGAATATATGCAAACAGAGACTCAATACTGAACGTCATCTTTGGTAGAGACGGATTTATCCATGCCGATGACCCGATAAATTTCGACGTCAAGTGCGACACTATGGAACAAAGGACACAGTCATTATCTTCGAAATTTCACAGGTATTTTATTAACAAATTAAAACCAACTTTGATTTAAAATCGGAAAACAGTTGATCACATTGGTTACTTTGACAAAAGTTGGACAAAAAAATAGTGAATCCCTCGAGCGAGCCATCGACTGGAAATCACAACCGTTATTGAATTTAGTACAGGTTACAAGAGATATTGTGGACACCCAATATATAAGGATTTACTAAGATCGTTGATTTCAAATGGACAGTATCGACTAGCGGACAGCCACAAACAGTTTCAGGTGTCGGAAATCGCTGTGGATGACCAAGACCGTTGAAAAGAGAACGTTTTTCATAGGATTCCGAAACCACTTGCTGCAAGACCAAAAGACCCTTACTTCGACAGACGGACTAATGACTGTCATTAAACCTTGGAAGGAATAAAGGTCAACTGAAGAGGAAAATCAACGAACGGTCGACGACTATTAAGAAGACAAAGAATTGCGATTTAGATTCTGAGTGATATTTCAATGTTTTGTTCCATGTTTTCATTTCTCTATTTTTTCAAGGGCGAGACACAGTAAGTTTGCAAACAACGATAATTGACGCCAGATGTGTGCAGGTATCTTAGTAGTTTCAATTTGAAAAATAAAATTTAACTAATTGTTACGCGGACTACGACAGATGTCCCAAGCCTTGTGCAGGGTGTCTTAGCAGTTTTAAATTTGAAAAATAAAATTAAACTAATTGTTACGCGGACAACGACATATGTCCCGAGCCTTGGGCAGGATGTCTTAGTAGTTTGACTTAAAAAAACAAAAAACTATCCCTTGGTCTAGTTCAAACTTCTTGCAATGTTATAGGCAATACCAAGCTAATAATAATAATAATAATAATCATAATAATAATAATAATAATAATAATAATAATAATAATAATAATAATAATAATAATAATAATAATAATAATAAATGAATAAATATATAAAATCCCCTTACCATTATAATTACAATTGTGTTGATTGAATGAAAGGTCAATGAATTAATTCATTGTAATTGTAACTAATTTTGTCTAATATGAGCTACTAAAATGGATGACATATTTAAAATCTTAATAACAACATATAATTACATGTAATACAAAGAATGCAAAGCTTTTAAAGAAATACATATCTATTTAAAAAATTCATAATAAAATTATAGACATTATTTTTATTTTACACATTAAATCATTTGTCAGTATTAACATTTTCAATAAAATTCCTGCTGACAGTACTTGTAGTACTTTTATTGCAAAGAATAAGAGTGCTCTCCCCTAGCTATTTTACCTCATATAAGACGTATCGGGCAGTTACAAAAATCGATTGCTGTGTGATAAAGCATAATTATTTTTTCACAAATATTGCATTATTATCATAATATATAGTAATATCCATCATTTCTGAGGGGTTTTCACCATAGACATAGGGGTTTTTACACTATTTCACGAGGTTTTTACACTTTCGATGTACCCACCAAAGAGGTATTTATTTAACTGTATTGTAGACTACTTTTGTAATTGATAATAAAATAGTTAATTGAAACTACCTACGTTGTTATTAGGGAACGCCACTTTGTTGCGGAGGCCTTATATTTATCAGTCTGTCCGTCCATGTGTCCGTCCGTCCGTAGCTAATCGTGTCCGAGCTATAACTTTTTTATATTTTGAGGTAGGCTTTTTGCTATTTGGTATATGGGTAGATAATATCAAGGCGATGTGTCGCATACCATGGTTGATGACCTTTGACACTGACTTCAAGGTCTGAGGGGCCCACAGAGATACTATCTAGTTCTGTTAATATCGTTTCTGTGGGAGATGTTTTTATATATGCCGCGTCACATGTGTTTAAATCCCAATATGCTTTTACTATAAGTACCTTGTACCTAACTTACACAAATTTACTTATAAGCGCCTTGCATCTGTTTATTTGTTGTCAAACTAAGAACAGAAGACTAAATATGTATTAAATACATGCTATTCAGATTTGGCGCAGTAATCAGGAATATAAGGGTAGAAGGAGTAGTTATGTAACCAACAACACAGAATTTAATGCCGTAGACATATCGACAACGGATTCTCTATTAGGTAATGTACTTTTAGTTTAAACATATTTATTTCAATAATATCATACAAAGTTACAAGCAGACATAAACATAAAACGCAAAGGATTCGGAAACAAGCTAATAAAAGCTTATATCAAGTCCGTTTCCTAATTGTTGAAAGAGTACTACATATTAGGATGAGTAAGCATGCTACATGAAGGAAATATGTTTATATAATTTAACCCTTGTTTGACAATATATAACTAAGGAATAACAGAAACAACACAAATATATATATAAAAAAACTGTAAAGTAATGATGAAATGCAAGAAAAAATAAGATATTGCTAAGAATCGTTTACTTGCTATGATGAAGTTTTGAGTTTTGATAAATATATCTGTATTTTGTTCAAGCGTTAGGCTATCTGACCCAAACAGTAAAAGGTTTACATCAACAGGTACATTGCAGTTAATAGTGAAAATGGTATTGTCTCTAATGTTTGTGTATATATGGCAGTAAAGTAAGTAATGAGTAGCTGACTCAGTGTGTCCACATACACAGTTGGGTGATTCGATTAGATTACGTGAGAAAAGGTGTTCGTTTAGAGAAGAACAGTTCATGCGTAATCTAGAGTGGAATATTTGACCTTGTCTAGAGCCGGCATAATAATATTCTGGAGGTAACTTATTACCTTGATTTTTTAAATTGTTTTTAAATTTCGAATGTCAGGTGGGAGCTTGTTCCAGAGTTTTATCGTGGACGGTAGAAAGTAGTCCGAATAGAGGTTACTTCTAGTGCGTATTTCAGATATATTATTTGATTGTCGAGTGAAATGGCCATGTACAGACGACACTGAGTTTGGAACTAGATTTCTTAAATATTCTGGCGTTTGTTGGTTGATAATCTTATATAAAACCATTAATCGATGTTTTTCCCTCCTGTCCGAAAACTTCCCCCATCCCGTTTCTGTTTAAAGTTTTTGAATAGATGTCAATTTTGTCCCACCCGTAACAATACGCATCGCCTCAATTTGGACATTTTCTACCTTATCTACAAGATACTGGGTACTAATATTCCATATCACATCACCGTATTCTAGTAATGGTCGAATAAAAGACAAATACATTTTTTCGAGGGTAAATCGATCTAAAATAAAGCGCACCTTTCTCAGGAAGTTAATTCTTTCATAAGCCTTTTTAACAATATAATCAATATGAGAATTCCAACTACCATTGTTTGAAAAATATAATCCTAAATGCTTGTGATTCGTGACCTCTTGACGAATGTGATTATTCATGACTTTCTGGATATTGTTATGGTTTCAGTCTTCTGTGGATTAAATTTAACAAGCCACTTTTGTGACCATTTATTAATAAGATCGAGATCCCTGTTTAAGACTGATGCTGCATTTTCAGGAGTGTCGACAATTATATAGATACTAGTGTCGTCAGCAAAAAGCTTAATGCAGGCACCTAAATCAATAACTATATCATTTATGAATATTAAGAACAAAAGAGGGCCAAGAATGGAACCCTGGGGCACACCTGCCCCAATAGTTTTCCACTCTGAGCACTCCCCGTTTAACACCACCCTTTGAACCCTTCCCGATAAATAATTTTTTAACCATGCCAAGAGTTTCCCTGAAATACCATAGTTATGTAATTTAAACAGGAGACCTTTGTGCCATACGCGATCAAAGGCTTTGCTTATGTCACAAAATACAACTCGTATCTCTTTCCCATCATCTAAGGCCTTTCCAATATCATTTGATATGTCAATCAGCTGGTTAGTGGCTGAATCCCCTTTAGTAAACCCTGACTGAATTGGAGTAATTACTTTATACTGTAGTAAGAAGTTATGAATATGTTTATAAACACATCTCTCCGTACATTTTGAAATAATACTTAGTAAAGAGATTGGTCTATAATTCTTAATTTCAGAGTAGGAACCACTCTTGAACAGTGGCGTTACGTTCGCCCCTTTCCATTTAACAGGAAAATAGGACGACGATAACGACAGATTGAAGAGTTTTGTTAAGGGTGTGTTTAGGACCTGGGCGCCTTCTTTCAACAGTCTTGGATTTAAAAGATCAGGTCCGGAGACTTTATTTATGTTTAATATAGTAAGAACATCTTTTACTTCGTTGTCAGACAGTACAACTTCGCTTAGAATATGCCCAGAGTGATCACTCAGATCTGGAAGACTGACAGAAGAATCATCCAGTTGTGTTTGGGATACGAAAAAATTATTAAACCATTCTGCCTTCTCTGAGTCGTCGGATACAATATTATCGTTAATTAATAGAGGCGGTATCTCAGAGTGGGACGGTTTAATGCCGGATATTTTCTTACAGACAGTCCACCATGATTTCGATAGGCGGTTATCACTCGGGAGCTTACTAATGAGATTTTTAGTATATTTCTCTTTAGCTTTTCTGACTTGAGATCGATGTTACTTTATTTCGTATAGATCTAAATTTACTTCAATCAGTTGGACGGTTAAACCTCTTGGCTTTTCGGTGAACGCGGGTTTTCTTCCTGATTGCCTTCCTTATATTATTAGTAAGCCAATCAGGATCAGATTTACGCACAGTAACAAAGCGGTTCGGAATGCAGGCTTCGGCTACACATAGGATTCTGCGTGTAATTTCATCAACCACCCCGTCAATATCATTCGAGTTCGTTATTGTGTCCCAGTCAGTTTCAGCCAGCATCCCCTATACCTATCAAAATCACCTTGTTCATACAGCCATATCTTACGTCGACGAGTTTTCTTATTGGCTTTAGGGGAGTTTATAAAACCAACAGTAGGGCAGTGATATCTTATATGGTCTTGAAGTGGTGGTCCTACTCCGACGTAAGGGACAAAGTTTGGATCATTAGTGATAATCAAATCAATAAGGGAGGACGAGTTCTCAGTAAAATTGGTTGGTTCTTCAAATAGTTGCTTTAGACTATATTTATTACATATATTTTTTATTTTAGAATTTGTTAATAGTTGATTATCGTTAAAGTCTCCCGTGATTATAACACTGTCGCAATCAACGAGATTAACAATGTTGTCAATGGAGTTTTCTACTTTGCTCCATATATTAACAGTACTCCCAGGTGGGATATAATATGTTCCATATAATACCTTCTTATTTTTTATCTTCAGTTCTAACCAAATAACTTCTAGTAAGTCATCTTGTTCCAAGTCAAATCTTCTAACAGCATGTATACAATGTTTAACATAGACTATAACCCCACCCCCTTTTCTATTTAAACCCCTGTCTCGTCTGAACGGTTTTTGGTAATTTGGAATTTCTATTGATTCGTTAGAGACCGTGTCGTTTAACCAAGTATCAATAAATGATAACATTTCGAAATCTTCGTACTCTGCAGTAATAAGTTCTTGTTTTGGGACCAAACTCTGAAAAAGACAAAGATGTGGACAATGTTTCGTACAGACTCGAGACATGTGAAATATCCGTGAGAGAACTGCTCCGGTCTTCATCTTCTGATGGACCAGGATTAGTTTCTATCCCCGATATGACTAGCAAAATTTGAATAATAAGTAAAATGAAACAAATATTAATTATCGTACAACACACTATTCGCGAAACGGTACCGTTTAGTGATAGATGACGATTTCACTGTACATGGTTATTAATACAGTTAGCAAAGAACTTTTCATTATGTACAAACCACAGTAAAACATGATACTAAAGGCAAATCTCTTATTTTGAGAAAACATAAATAAGTATACCAAATACAAATCAAAAGCTGAAAGTCCATGTTTTAGACTATGCTTTTGGGTCGTTACAGATGTACCCACTCTCAATCGGTATTGTTCAACACAAATACCCATTAATTATGTCACACCTGTTTGATCGACAAGATAATGAGAGTGGACATACTTTAAATGGTTGGAAGTACACGTGAAACCTTTTGTGCAATAGGAGTCATCATAGTAATACAGTAAAACAAAATGCATTTCATCATAATGCAAGTGGAAAAAATATTAACAACAGAAAATAACGTGAAAAAATTCTAGGAGTTGAAAGATAAGCATTTGATGAGAGGTAAAGAAAAATTGCAATTAAGAGGAATCTCGACCGAAGTGTGCTTTAATTACGTAAATGTAATGAGAAATGTCAAAATTGCGATACACTTTAAACATGTTAAAGGTAAGTAAAATGAAGTATGAAAATTCTCTACAGTAGCCAATTTACGGGAAAAGAGGTTGGTAATTTGAAATCAAATATATACACAAGAAGTCTTAAGCGTGAAAAGTATTTCTGCATATCTAAAAGAAAAAGAACATTATTGGTCATAACAGAAATTACAAACTTGTCAATAATAATCACACAGTATTCCTACAATGGGTAAATAGTAGTAACGATTAACCAATCAAATTGCAGGTAAACATACTGTAATGTTACGGATCATTGACCAGATTTACTACAGGATAGTAAATTCATTGATACTTTCAGATAAAGTTCATCTGTTGGGGGTTGCATCATTGGTATCTTTTAGAGGTGGATAGGCGACTGTCATAGCCACAGGAAAGTTCGCAGTAATAAGCTCTTTGAACGCATTGTCTGTAGTTACTACTTTAATACTATCGTTTTTCATTTTAATGAAGATTTTACCATCCACAGTCCATGTTTGTAATATATAGTTCTTATTTTTCAGTTGCCGTGCCCTATATGCTAGAGTGTTTCTCCTTTTCGTAAGGTCTTCATTTAAATTAACTCTAGCAAAGTTCTCGGAATGTTTGAGGAATGTACTTTTATAATCCTTGTTTCATAAACGTATCTGACGTGTTGAAGAGTTGGACTCGTTACAAACCCCTTTATGTATTTTGAAAAAAAGACGGTTTTCTGTAGACTAAAAAGCATAATTCTCCGCACCTACACAATCATTCAGACTTCTGAAGTGGCAGTAATTTATATTTCTTTATCCCATTTCCTGATTTCAGTTGATTTGTTTAACTTGTAATAATTCTAATATGATTTGCATATTTAGAAATGCGTTTATTTGATTGGTCTATATTACTTCCGGTTGAGGTTTTGAACGAAATATATTTTTTGATAAATGAAGTTGACTCCATTTATTTCAGGATAAAGGTGTAGGACCACCATAGTTTTTTTACTCTTCGGCTATATTAAAATTTGATAATTTTGACTTATCCTAGAAAATTTACCTTTGTTTCAAATTAAGTGACACTTCTGTCCCCTATAAAAATGCACTGGCTGAACATTCTGTCAAAATTTCACAATATGTTACATGGCATATAAGAAAAAACGCTCAACCTGAAGTCCACGTGGTCTAAAAATCTACTTTCACTTTCTATTTCAGTCCAAAAATAGTGCTTGTCCCTAATTGACTCTCAACATTTTTATGTTCGTTTAAAACCAATAAAACTTTATCCTCAAGTTTCCTAGAATATTCAGCTTTCCAAAAATACCAAATTTATTCTGGTATCATGTGCGGTTCAAATTCTGTATGATGCAAGAGTGAACCTGTCTGTTGACTAGTACTACTTTTACGTACAACCTCTGGACTGGTTCCCGGTATTTGGTGGTCCTACACCTAAACGACGTTGACCGAACTATTTTTAGCGTAAACAATGTAAACAAAGATGGCGGCTTTCAATATCGAAAGTAGCGATCAACTAACAAATTATTTGTTTGATGAAATATCATTAATGATTTGTTAAATTTAAAACTTTCCTTGTGTTCGATACAGAAAATAAGGTTACAGATTGATGTAAAACTAAAAATTGTGTTTATTAAAATCAGAAAATGGTTTATGGAAATAATCGTACGTTTAAAAATAAACAAAATATTCATACGTTCAGTCAACCCCGCTACCAAATACACAAGAAATATGAAGTTGAGAAACACGTTAGATAAATTAATTTCTTAATGCAATTTTAAAGAATTATAAGGATTTAACACCGTTTTCAATGGATTTATCGGTATATCAACAAGACCAACTCACTCACAAACAAATAAAAGTCCGTTTTCAATGGATTTATCGGTATATCAACAAGACCAACTCACTCACAAACATATCATAAATCCATTGAAAACGGTGTTTAATCCTATACAAGATACTGTCCGTTTACCGTTAAATGAATGCAAAAACAAAATACCGAACACTGATAAAACTGTCAAAAAAGACAATCCACAAATCAAAGTACGAGAAACCGGCAAACTCCAGTATCAACAACCAAAAATATAGTAACTACAGCAATGGTCCTGACTTGGTAAAGGCATTTCAAAAGAAATGTTGGACGAAACAAGGTTTTAAATATGTTCTAGGAATGACTTGTAATTTTTAAAATCCCGTTTTGAATAAATCGTAAGTGCATTTTCCACATCTTTAATTCAATGTTGAAACTTTTGAACAACATGAAATGAATGTTTAGAATAATATCGATCAAATAGGTTTGAAATTTACAATAATCGTAGAAGTCAACCATTTTTAAAATAATGTTATTGGAGGTTTGGCATGCCATAAAACATGGTTTAATGTGATGCGATGAATGTAGGATACACCTATTAGCGACTAGGGGTATAAGATAACCATCCATTTCAATCGACTAACTAACTCACATTCCAATGTAATGGAAGTGGGATTTTTGGCATGCTATAAAACCTGGTTGGTTTAACCACGATTGTTTTTCTGACAGTTTCATCGGTGTTCGGTATTTTGTTATTTCCTTCATTTAACGTTCTAAAATTATCACCAACATCTTTTATAATTTGTGCATGTAAATTAGTCAAAAGCTGTGTTTTGTGTTATCCGGTATTTATGTTTAGTAAATGAATGTGAATTTTATGCAATACTGGAATCAATGATGTTTTGTGCGGTTCAAGTTATGCCAGAAGCCTTCTCACGTCTACAAATCGAGCGCCAATCGAATAAAAACAAACCAATACGAATGCATAGTAGTACCATAACAATGCACTTAACTGCTTGAATGGGGCTACATGTTTCTTTTGGCAAGAGCAATAAAAAAAATTATATTTTTGTACAGGACTCTTCGAATCCAGTAATATGCAGTATGAAGCCGACAGAGACAAATCGGGTAAAGGTGAACCAAGTTTAACTGAAATGACAGAGAAAGCCATACAGATACTGAAAAAGAATATAAACGGATTCTTCCTACTGGTCGAAGGTTATTTGTTTAAATCGCAGTTATTTTTCTTTTTTCTTTTATACTAATGAGGTTAACTTAAAATACTTATTTAGAAAACATATTTAAAAGAAATTTATAAAACACAATAGTTCTCATATTGGTTAACCAGCATTTTCTGTTATATGTAGAAACAGCTAGTAGACATTTACAGGGCGTCTATGGATGATTTGTTAAATAACCATCTACATTTAAGCGCATGAATGTCACTACTGAGGTTGCAGGTACAAGCTAGTCAGTGGTAGTGTGCGCTTGTTTCCTACCTTATACAAAAAAGATTATCCGTTTTCTTGACGAATGTCGGGATTTTCACAGGGTACTCTCTAATAACATATGGACGGAATGATATACCTGGAAAATTTCTAAAAATGTTGGTAAAACCTCTTCAAACAAAGGCATTTACCGAATATGTTTCGTTAAACATGCTTTTGAACGTTATTAATGGTTTCTTCATTTCAGGTGGTAGAATTGATCATGCCCACCACGATTCAACAGCAAGAAAAGCATTAGAAGAAACGTTATCTCTGGAATCAGCAGTAATGAAAGCCAAAGAGTTGACTAGCGACTCAGACACACTGATCATTGTGACAGCTGACCATTCCCACGTTTTTACGTTTGGCGGATATCCTTACAGAGGCAATGATATATTAGGTGAGGTAGACATGATTTATTAGGTGGGTAGACAAATAGTTAGTAGAGACAAATATATGCAAATGAATATATGAAGGGGCCTGTTTTACAAAATGCAATATTTTCGAAGGATTTGATTGTAACTATCTTTCAGTAAACTTTTTCTAATTTATTTAAAACCACATGTCGCGTTTGTGAAGCTCACCATAGATATGACCAGACTTGTATCTTACGGTTGTTTTAAAATATAATTCTGCAAAGAACTAACCAGTTTCTTATTGGTGGTGTGGGCAATTTTATGGGGACCGATAAAGGATATTACGAAAACTGTGAGATTATCGTAGTTTAACACCACTTAATGTCCTTATTTATGTACACAAAGTCGACCAATGGAAATTTATCTCATTTAAATGATCGCATTTAACTCGTAATACGCATTGTGAAAATTCTGATGTAAACGTCAAAACAAAATCAACACGACATACACAGAAAATAAATTACATTTATTAATAAACGTGGTACTGGCAATATGTTTCATTACCTTGTGAATTCATTTAGGTCTCGCACACCCATTAGACTATGAGCCTACGTTAGATGGATTACCGTACACAACTCTTTCCTATGGTAATGGACCAGGATACAACGTAACTGGAGTTAAAAGGCAAAATCTAACATATATCGATGTTAGTAAGTAGGATCATTTTATAATTAATCTTTGATTTAGCGTCCACGACAATGTATTACTTATTTACATAAATATAAAATATTTACATAAAACATTTGCATTACTCCCATAGGCCATACAAAGCCATGGTACACACAACAAACACAGAACAACACAAACACAGACAAAAGCCAGCAACAATTCTTTCCGTTTTAATTCTATCTGTTAATTTGGCATGATTCGGACTATGATTGGTAGGTAGTCTTTTTTTTTACAGTTTCATCAGTGTTCGGTACATTTTTGTTGCCTTCGTTTGTGTGTCTGTCTTTGGGTTTCCACTGTTTCCTTGGCGGGTTTAATATAGAAATCCTGGTATGGACCTTAGCGGGTGATATGTTTGTACTTTAGTAGATGTCAACCGATGATGGACGGTTGACGACGCTACCAAGGGTTCGATTGTAAGTACCTACCCAACACTCTATTTCTTATTTACATTGGCAATCAAACATTCCTCGTAGTTTTGTCAAAGTGCATAATGTACAATAACTATATATCTTTTCATTGTAGCATCTAGGTCATATGTTCAACAAAGTGCTGTTCCGGTTGCCAGCGAGACCCATGGAGGAGAAGATGTTCCAATATATGCTACTGGACCAATGTCACATCTTATTCATGGCGTTAAAGAACAACATTATGTTGGACATGTTATGCAGTACGCCGCGTGTGTCGGCATGTACGCCGGAAAATGTGACCATAAAGTTTCTAAACCGGATGTCACCTGTTCCGGTGCACATTTATCGACTCCAATGTTTATAATTAGTTTAGTATTAATACTTGTTCATTTATTATTCAAATTACGTGCTTAGTTCTTTAAGCATAATAAAGAAAGTATTTCAGGTCGAATTATTCGTACCTCAAGGCGACAAAGTAACAAGTTATTTAACAAAATATATTGGGTAGAATTTAAACACATTCAAACAAGCCAAAACCAGCTTTTTTTTACTTTAATGGTACGACAACAAAATAAATTCCCTTTGCAACTGTTGTCCACGAATATAGTTCGCCATAAAATAGACATTTCTTTGTCTTTTTCTTGTTTTGGGGCTTATTGGAAAAGAAAAAGAATCTATGAAAAAATGTAAACAATACGATGGATTAGGAGTAATTTGGTCTAGTTGGAAATGTGCGAAGTTCCAGTTTTTAGAGTCTCCATTCCTGAAGATAAGGATGCTTCTAGAGATTTAAAAAGAGTTCGGGATGGGACATTTTTCTAATTTACTGATATAGTATGGTACTTTCCGACCACAAAATGGCGTTCCAAATGCGCGGGTGGATTGAGTTTAGTTGACATTATGTTAAAATAAACAAAGGGGCGTTATTAACTGTGCTCTCAGATCTAATGAAACTTTCCACAAAACTGTAAAGTTCATTTCAGTTCAATCTATCTCATATTGAATGAGTTTCTTATACTTGCATATATCGCCGACTTTGACTGGTTATACCCAGAATTTATAGGAAATACCTGCTAATCTTCTAACCCTAATGCGCAGCTACTGACACAACTTCCGGAATAAAAAAATCCTTTATTGCGTTAATTTATTTTCATTAAAATGGAGAAATTTGTAATGTATTTTTAAAACCTGACGACAGTCTTATATTTTCTCGCAACTATTCGTGTGCTGGATAAGACAGTAAAACAAAACTTGCAATGGTAAAATTGCCTCTAAAAGTCGTGAACTTGTCAAAAAATAAAGTTCTCTTCAAGTAGCCTCAACTTAACTGTTTACACTGTTTAGTGTATCATTACACGTACTTTAAAGTAATTAAAGTTAATTAGAGGCGGAATCAGCACGGATAACATTAAATATTAATAATGTTCTAAAATTTTGTCACTTCTGACTGAAGAAAAGAGTATGTGTAATTGCTTACATTTCAAAACCTTCCAGCCATCTAGCCTTATCTAGAAAGGCCCACGCCCTTGCCCAATAATTGCGCTTTCATTAACATGAAATCTGGGGTCTTCCCCTGCTACAAAAGTATATGTAATGTAGCCACAGCAACAGGCAAAATTCAGTTCCATCGGTACTTAACACTCCATATTCTTCCAGTAGCAATCAAGTTATCTGCACTTTTGTCGTTCCGTTTCATAAGTTGATTCATTGTTTTTTTAACTTGCTCTTGTCTGAATATTGCTGCAATACTGCTGGCTGGGCGATAAGCAAACCTAGTGTATTCTTCAAATGACAGGTTTTAGCAAAGTTGAACTATATGACTATTTGAAAAGAAAAAGACTAATTTCTGACAATTGTTAAAATTCATAAAATTCGGCTGTAATAAATGTCATTTTGTTTGCTCAATGCTTAACCTCGCGGCAATTTTGCAGCAGTTTTATGGCGTCTTTTAGTGAGAGGTTCACATAGTACCCGGTGACAAAACATACCCATCAATAGGAGATCTGCAAGGTAATCCTTGAAAATTCACTTTGGAATCGAGCACACCATGCGCGATGACACGAGAGAAATATTTGTCCAGCATAATGTTCCTAAATTATTTATTTCTTATGATCGTATTTACTGTGTTGTTTCTAAGGTTGTATATAGTTGTATTACAATTATAAATGTTAAGATCTTTTAAGTCGTAATGTATACCAAGAATCCCAAAGGGGAGGGGGTAGTGACAACATTGACAAACACTCCAGATTGAAAAAAATGAGTTAAATAGTATTTGATGATTTATAATTATTTATATTCCATATTATTATATTATATACTATGTTATTATGTAATAATAATCCTTTTTAGTATGTAATACTTACATTTTAATATATAGCATACATGTACTTTTTGTCGTAATAAATGAGGCAGTGACTGGCAGACCTCAAAATAGACTGGTGTGGGGTTTTTTTCTTTTGTTACACGCTACTATAATAACGTAGTAACATTATTTTGTTTGAATGGTTTTTAACGCCACTTTTGCCATATCGTAGCGTCCAGTTTTTATTTGGAAGAAGCCGGAGTTCGCCCACGACCTTCGGTTGGGAAAATGGCAATCCTTGTCAATTAACATTGAATTCGAGCACACCTGGCCCACAATAAGGCTCGAACCCCAAATCCATGTTAACATGCATATGATCAACAGTATATAACTAATTTTTGTAAAGTAAATATAGGTTATATACTAATAATATTTACTAAGCAAAGATAATGCAAGAAAGATAAGCAAAGGTTTTAATCAACTGAAAAACATGGTTTTTTCTTTGACTGCGAAAATTAACATTGCAATGCGATTTGATTTTTTCATTGAAATAAATCATGGAATCAAGTTGTGTATAACAAATGAGCCAATGACACATTTATTTCTGGGTATAATTTAAAAGGAAAAACCACTTCAACACATTAAAATCTAAAACGATATATTTCAGAAGATCTTCGTGTTGAAAAATACTAAACGATACTGTCGAATGGGCGTACACTACACTGAATATTTTCACTTCACTGTTCTGAAAATTTTTCATTTTAATTTTGACGCTAGCTTTTATTAGCGGTACTAACCAATGACAGTCCCAAGACTTCCCCCGGATGACTGACAAGTCTTGTCAATTAAGGATTTAGTCCATCTTACCTTGTGCTAAGCTGGAATATTTCAGCTAAAATTCGTGTTAGAAGGATAACAATTTTAAGTATTTATTTTATTATGTGGCATTTTATTAAATATAATTATAGGTAAATAGTAACAAAGAAGGCATATAATTTCAATTTAATTGTTTTACATTATTTTTTTTGTATTTACAATTCAACATCACTTGAGGAGCAATATATGTAATTATATTCTTATTCATACACACACCTCACAAATATAATAATCACAAAAGAAGACAGAACAACAGAAATCATTTACGAAAATCAAATAACAGGAGGGACAAACAACAAGGCATAAACTACTGAACAGTCGCGTTAACATGTGTAGTCGTTCACATCGGTCACAACAATACCCCTCCCCCTTTTTTAATAGAAAATGCATTGATGTAACCAAAAAGTGTAAAATTATTCAACCTTGACTAAAATGGAAGTAGAATCAACCACATATATAACGGTACTTGTCCGCTTCTATCGTTCACATCATTTCAGTCTTCACTTAAAACAATAGCGGATTACATGTAGCCCCGGGAAAATGCTGTCACTAATATTACTGTTCTTTTCATTTTCATTGTCAGGTAAGTTATTAATTTCACGTTTTATTTAATTTTGACATACTAATATATACTTGACGTGTTTTGTACTACAGGCTACTACTACATACATACATTTTTCTTAATCAGCATTTTTTATTTCTCATACTTTTTATGTTTTCATAAGAATATTTGTTGCTATACATTAAAACAGAGGACAGGGGACACATTGTGTATACAGTATAGAGATGTTTACTTTCTATCTTCTTTGAGGATTTATATGACGTTCGAAAAAGAAGGCAGAAAAAGTGTTTTAATTAATTCTAAATCTAGGACAATTAGCTGAATTAAGTTTTACCAGACGGTATTTTGTAAACATTTGAACGCTTTTGGCATTGTCCCGACAATTCTTACTATATCATTTCTATGGAATTGATGACATGGGAGAGAGTTCCATACCGTGACCTACCATCGTCGGTAGGCCACGAAAGATTCAACTGTGCTCGAGGAACGTTATCAAATAAGTTGTGCTTTAGCGACAATGGTAAAATTTATTTCGAGTTTTGCGATTGCTGCTTAGTGATTTTTTATGTGTATAGAGAAAGAAAATATATTCAGGCGCGTAGCTGCCTATACGGAGCACGCGGCTAAATCCACATGATTTTGAAAAAAATTGCAACTGGTCCCTGCAATCAATAAACTGACCATTTTCAACACAAAGTAAACCACATGAGAACTCTCCAAAATGCATATAATTGTAAACTGTACCATTGCGGGGGGGGGGGGGCATGCCAAGGACCCCGTCTTCCTAGTTATGTTGTGATTCCACATTGTCTTGTGCCCCTAATATTATATAATATTAGGTCACCTAAGTTTAAATCTTGTTACAGATTTCAAGAGATTACATGTAGTACGACTGTAACTATAGTGCTTGAAGGTTTATTTACAGATGGCGGATGTAGTTTTTACATGTTTTCCTCTGGGAATTTTATATAATATTTATTACATTGAACGTGACCACGTCGAGACTTTATTATAAATTGAAAAGCCACATCTGGTACGGTGATTCCGGATGTAATGTTCACTTCTTAAAAGTAATTTTATAGTGCATGTGACCTTGCCGCATTTTACATATCTGATGCAGTAATGAAAACCTCGTTACATGTATGAACAAATTGATGAAATTTAAACATCAAAGGCAAAAAGTGTTGGATTTATTTAAGATTTTGGATATAATATAAACAATTTATTTGCATCTATTTTTATGACGCTTCCATAATCCGGATCAATTTAAGCATGTTATACGACTTTGTACCTAGCACAAACGATGCATTATTATGCACTGAAAGTTATTAGATTCAAAATTTGAAGTTACTCACTTGACAAAAAAAAGTGAAACTATCATTTATAAATAGAAGGTCATAAGTGACATTATGTAATTAGAGGTTTGGAACTGTCAGTGCACGGCTGTAAAGTCACAAGTGACAATCAAAAATTTATTACTTCCAAATCACGAATGAAAGAAATGTTTAAATCTTTATACAAAATAAAACTACATGAGTGGTGTGACTGTACTTCATATTTAAACCAGTATACAGCAAGATTGATACATTTTGTCCTGTTGTTGTAATCTTGTGGCCAAATATCCATGTACTATAACTTTATTGAAATTTTCTTTTGTTGAATTATTCGTGACGATATCAGATTGTCCTTTATTAACTTTATAAACATAATTCTCTAATTTTAGTATTTTAGATCCAATTGAAGAAAAAAAAAATTCTATAACCAACCAAAGAATTCTGCCTAGTGTTTGCAATCTTTACAAACGCAAACATGAGGTTCATATTGGTAAAACTATTCCTCTTTGATAAATAATAATGTCGAATTTCCGACTATTTTATTTTATATGTGTTTTTTTATATTAATGTGTATTACATTTGTAGTTTGTATGTAAATCTAGAAGATTAGGCAAAGATATATATACAAACGTCTAAGGTATTGTGACAACCATATAATATATCTATCCAGTGGAATTTTGAAACATCAGAAATACAGGGTTAATATCATATATATACGTGTATATTTATTTTTACGTCTACAAATTAAGCCCAACACTGTTAGAATTAGATTTTTGCTTACCCTCAGCGGGATGCGAACTCGCACCGTTGTGACACTGTGGCACCAATTCGCCTGCACTATGTCCAGCGGTCTTGATCCCTCGGCCAAATCCGCTATATAAAAAGATAGCGTCATTAACCGGGGTGAAGCGTAGACATAGACATATTACATGTGTACTAGCGTGTGATGATGGAATAGTAAACATGTACTATGTCTATGTCCTCGGCCAAATCCGCTATATAAAAATATAACTTCATTAACCGGGGTGAATCGTAGACATAGTACATGTGTACTAGCGTGTGATGATGGAATAGTAAACATGTACTATTTTTAATATTAAAAAAACAGTTCAAATATAACTTTCATTAGTAAAAAAATACGTTTGATTGCATACTTCAATTTCATGAACTTAAAGTAAACACATCATCACAGGTCAACGTTCAGGGAAAGAAAAATCACTTTGAATTGTGTTCAACGCAAAAATACCAGTACAGTCCATTAACTCTCCTCCTCATGCTGTTGACTAAACGACGCGAAGTGTAGCATGTGGTAAATTCTGCCATTCATTTTGATGGCAACACGTGGTTCTCGGAAATTTTGACAAGCAGGTGCTCTTTTATTGATATTAAGGCCAATGATATCCCACAAATGTTCAACTGGATTCATATCGGGTGACATGGATAGCCATGGAAGATGCTCAATAGCTTCCCTTTCGATAACATCACGTTCAATTACAGCTCGGTGAGGTATTGCGTCGTCATCCATAAAGATGGGTCTGTTACCAAGTGCATGATTGTCAAAATGTGGCCCAATAATAGGGTTAATGACGTCATTTCGATATTTCTGCCCTGTCATTGTCCCATCAACCACATACAGATTCAGTTTACAGTCGTATGAAAAGCCTTCCCACGTTGTAACACCGCCAACGCCAAACGCTGTAGTGCCTAGGATGATCTTCTTATTGTAAGCAGTGCCTCGTTGTCTCCAAACGCGCATGCGCCCATCAATATGACGAAGGAGTGTACTCGTCGCCAGCTTCGACTATTCTAATTGCGGTGATATCGTGCCCACTCTAAACCTGCTTGGCAATGTCTCTGTGTCAACAGTAGACGTTTCAAGGGACGACGAGCCCTCAACCTTGATTTGTTTAGGCGTCTCTTAACTGTTCGAAAGGCGACTCTGGTTGCAATATTCCAATCGTCACGAAGGTATCTTGCAGTGGAAAACGATTGGCGTTTGGCTACATGAACGAGTGCTCTATCATCCATTTCAGATGTTTTTGGTGGTCGACCTGACCTAGGACGTTCCTGGATAGTTCCATCATCTCGATGGCGTTGCAGTAGCCGGGATACAACACTAAAGTGAATGCCAAAGTGTTGTGCAATCTGACGCAAGCTCTGTCCACTTTTACGCATTCCAATGATCTGCCACTTCTCAGCTTCAATTAATTTCCATTACAACTTACATTGTAAAAATGTACAGATGAAGTCGAAAAAGACCAGGAGATGAACACGAAATCGTTAAGGAAAACAAGACTTTTAGGCGTGCTCGACTACCGTATTACAAACTGGTTTTGCTATTTAAAGATTTACCTGAGGAGTTTATTAAAGTAACTTTCCCGTACTCGAATGATGGCTTTAGTACATAAATAACACAAAGTTAATATTCATTCAGATTTTTGAAATTCTCGAAAAAAAATTAGGTGTTGCTTAACTTAAGGCGAGGTGTATATATATGGTTATTCTTTTAAGATCATATTAAAACGAATAGTGGCCGACTGGTTAAGGTAGTAATATACTACTGATGTCACACTATGGTTGCGTTAAGTCTCACTTCATGCAGGGTGTGCGCGAACCTTTATTGACAATAATTGCAATTTTTCATGTTCATGAAATGGATGTGGGGTTTTTTTCTGGGTACTCCAACTTCCTTCCCAATAAAACCTGGACAACATGATATAAATTGATAAAAAGTGGCATTTAACCCTATTCAAGCAACCTAACACTGTGACAGTTGGTTTTTAATACAGAACAAAAAATGAGGGACAATTCATGTAGTCAAAGATACCAGGGTTTTACAATTTTCTACGCCAGCTCCGCGTTCATCCAATCTAGACATCTAAGAGCGCATATTAGTGCACCGTGTTGGGAAAAATGCCACGTTCCTCGCACTTTAAAGAACGCTGCTGTAGTATTCGCTATGAGTAGCGATTTCGATCACGCTACTGGAGGCTAAATTGCCCGACCCTATCCATCCTCCCATTTGCCAGTGGCAATCTAAAATCCGTTACCCCTATTTTTCCTTGTGTCCCATCCCATTTTCATTCATCATCATTTCATGTTCATTTTATCATCCATTTCATGTTCATCGCCTGAATATAGCTGAAATATTGCTGCTCGGGCGTTAAACACCATTAATCAATCAAACAAATAAAGAGCGCAAATAACTTGAAAGGTTAAGTATTATGATGTTGAAGAGATTTAATTTGCATTGCTCCATTACAATGGCAAGAACGAATTCCATTTTGCATTTTAAGAAACATTTTATGGTCGTCACTCAGACAGTACGGAAGCTCGTTAGTCCCATGCTGTGTTTTATTTTTTAATCGTTATAACGACTAACTTGCTCGAAATAAAGACTAACTTACTTTATAACTACTTAGCTTACTTGTTATAACGACTTAGTTACTCGTTATAACGACTCGTAAGTCGTTATAACGACTTAAAGTAAAACACTAAATGGCACTAACGGGCTTCCGTACAGAACCGCAGTTTATTTTAGAATTGTTTCAGCAAATAATCTTATTACCCCTTTTGTCAATCGTAAATTGTATCAAAGTTTAAAGAATTCATATGTATAATAAATCCTGCTGAAGGAAAGATGCTCAAATATCGTAAGCCAACTGAAGATGGAACATTAAACATGAAGCCAAAACATAAAAACTAACGGACACAGACAAAATAACTATGATTGATTGATTGATTGATTGATTCGTTCTAACAAGCACGCAAAAACTCAGATGCGCACACATCGTAATCACAAAAGAAATGTTCAAAATTCAAATAGTTGAATTGATGTCAGAATTTCTAGGTGCTTTCTGCGTTTCCCAGAACATTTACCTTGACCGCCTAAACTGCAGACGACATCACCCGAAGGATTTCGAGTAGACAACCATCGATTTTTCCTAAAGTACACTTCCGTTCTAATTAAGGTCAAATTTTAGTATGGAAAATAGCCCTTTCAAAATTTAAAAACTGCCATATTTCAAAACGCTGAATATCTCGAGGCAATGATTATTGATTTCAAAAAGTAGATTTCTTGATCTTCAAAAGGAGCATTAGCGGAACCATACGCGGTAAGCAGTTTTCATTTTTCACGCAAAAAACCCGCTCCACAGTATAAGTGCTTTTTGAAGTCCTTATTTTTTGAACACTTTGATTTGGGCAAACTACGTCCTTGTAAGTAACAAGGATTTCCATTTTTTTTCTTGAAAGTGTCGTAAAACCTCAAACAATCTTTTGGTTCCGTAAAAATTAAGAAATTAAACAGTTTAATGTGCGAATATTTCTCATATTTTAAACGTACTTGCCTATTACTCATACATGTGAGTACAAATTCATATAAAATTTTTTTTTTAATATCGCAATTTCAATAATTGAACAAATTGACAACAAATATCGTATACAACACGCCCATATTCTGACAACCTCGAACGGAATTAGAAAATGTTCGATCGACTCTTAGCGGTGACTCGTAATATGTATTTTTATTGTAAAGACATCAAATTAGAATATGTTGCAACCTTTTACATGCGTATGTCATGTTCAGTAATCATCTCCGATATATAAGTAATTAAATTTTCTTAAATGCATGATTAATTCAATTACTGCACTGACTTAACTAAACTAAAAAAAAGCAGGAACCTATAAATCACTAGTCCCAAAAAAAGTTATTAGAATATATCATTGTATGCATTACTAACCAAGTGTATATTATGTTTTTAGATAATGTAAAGGTAATGAGTTGTGTTACACCCTAATCCTTAAATGTAATATGCACGAAGTAATAAAAATGGTGTTCATTTTATTACTTTTTTCATACTTTTTTGCTGGTAGTACCGAGAGAAAAATTTAGTACTGAGATGTGTATTATAAAATTTGAATGCATAAATCGTGGATTTGATCTCCGCAAATTACGCAGTAACAGGATATTTACGTATATTTAGGTAATTAAATCATATTTTATTCTCAAATTTCGAAATACTTTGCGATTTGGACAATTGTGTGACCGTTAATTTAGTGCATTAAAATGTAAACGTCGTCTAATGAGAATCGTTTTTATAACAATTTTACTCTTGAGTATAACTAAAATAATAATATGTGACTTCAGCTATAGTCGAGCAAACAACTGTCTAGTTTTTATAAATTTGGGGTATTAATTATTTTCTTTTGAAGGTGCACAAACAAATTGGAACAAATTAGCTAAAGACAGACTGACGGCGGCCATTAACTTAAAAATAAACAACAACAAAGCTAAAAACATCATCCTGTTTATTGGAGATGGGCTTGGTATCTCAACTATTACAGCTTCCAGAATATTAAAGGGCCAGAAGCAAAACAGACCTGGCGAAGAAACCATTCTGAAATTTGAAGAGTTCCCCAACGTTGCTCTCTCGAAGGTATTTCCAATGCAAAATGTATTACTGACTCATTTATTCCAAGCTAGTTGTCTCCCTTACACGGTAAGAAAAATGTGTAATTTGTTATAACGGCTGTGAATAATCTATGTTCCAGTCAGGGTCTTGCTTGGTGTTCAAATTTCAAACAAACAAAGCTCTACGATCTAAATTTGTTATAATTTTTCATGACATTTATTACCAAAGTATCTACCGCTTCACTATATTGTGATCATTGAGTGTCGATCACAATCAAAGTATAAATTGAAATGTTAATTGTTTTTTAAAGGAAAACTGGATGAAATTAAATGAGTGTATTTTCTACATTCACTAGAACGAAGGCTTCATTAGTATAACAAAAGTAAAAATTGTCGTTCCCGACATTATATTATATGTATTTTAATAGATTTTTTAACGTCCAATAAACCGTACTACTTCAACCTATATCCTACCATAACAAGTACGTCAACTAATATGGTCCACGAAATGCCTTCTGTATTATAACAAAACAACTCACAGACAAGAATTCCCGGAGGTTCGTAGGCAGCCCTGGGATCCTGTCCAATGTCCAGAATATATATGGAGTCGAGGTAACATGCTCGAACAAATATCTAAAAAGTTTACTTAAATAATTATACGTTACACACACACAAAATTGGAAGCTATTCCTTTTTATAGGTTTCATAAATATAATTTATATTATATCATTTTACAGGTATATGGCGTAGATCGGCAAGTTCCAGGGTCGGCAATGACGGCCACTGCTCTAATGTGTGGAGTAAAAACAAATTTCAAAGTGATAGGTTATAATGAAAATGTCAAGGGAGGCGACTGCGCGGCGGCAACACCAAATAATATCGCCCACTCGATTCTTCATCATTTTAAAACAGCAGGTGCGTAACAAGAGGTGCTAATTTATAGAAGGAAGTTGAAATGGAATATTAAATAATATTTCTTTAATTTTATGCAAGGTCCAGCAATGCTTTTGCCTTCACTTGACGTCTGAAGTTGTAAATTAAACAATGTATTTCCTCCTTACCGCTGTGCTAATTTCAACATAAGTTTGCATTTGGCACGTTTACAGTGTCACCGACTAACCAAAATGGCAATAGTACATATTGGTAAAATGCATGCAGTTGTGTTATAGCTTGTAATCCATGAAAAACTCAGAAAATCTCACATCTGGGACAAAATGCTCAGAATATCACGACATATCTACAATTCTTTATTGAAATTGTCGTGCGTTTTCTTGTGTAAGATTTGTTTGGAGATGCAGAGATGGTAGTCATTTGGTTCTTTTCGCTTCATTTTTGGTGAAAAGAGACTAATAGCAGTAATAGTCAACAAGACCAGAACTATAAATAAGTCAACATGACTGACATTGTCGTCAACTTCTATCTAACACGAGTTTTTGCCCCTTTGACTACTTTTTTTATTGTTTTGTTTTTGTGAGGCACTAACTCGGACATTAAATGATCTCTTCCGCTATATAGATGATTTTCGGTTTCCATTTGCATTTAATCTACCCATGTGAGCTTAAAGGTTCACCTTTTTCTTTAATAAATACAGGGTCCAGGAAAAGTCTAAACTAAACTCTACGTCAATAGATATTTTCGTCTTTTTAAAGTCAACCTCTCATCTATCGATAGCAACACCCCACCTATATATTGGTGTATACCACAACGAAAGTTTTGGCCGTTACCATGACAAAATTGGTTGTTATCAGAAATCCATCTTTTAAATATGATTAACATTTTCGCCCATTCATATTTAGTCTTTTCTCTTTCTTGATTTGACTAGTAACTTAACATGACAATAAGCGACTTGATGTTTAGTTGACCTAATTAGTGGCACTACTGCTTAATCGTCTTGAGCACTTCGGTGCACTTCCGGTTGTTATTTAGTTTGGGTTACGCACTTTCAGTTTTGGTTTCCGCTTTGTATGGTGTGTTTGCCTAAATCTAGATTTCTAATTTCCGCTTTGGTTTCTGTTGATTGCATTTCTTGCTAAAATTCGATAAGAGACAGTGACAACCCATATTTATCTTACATGATTTACAAGAGAAAAAAAGTACATGTGATTGTCAGGTGAGAGGGAGGCTAAGGTTTATTAATCAAATCAGATTGTTTATATATTACCTCAAGATGTTATTATATACAGTCCGCCATAAGTTAAGCATCACCTACTTTTCCGGATCTAATGTTTTTTCAATAACATAAACAAATGAGAAACTGTTTAATTTGTATGACAATGTATATATCATTAGGAAATTTGAACCTGTAAAATTCTTTATTTAAATCCTCAAATTGTAAAATTAAATTCTAGTGGTCTAATAATGATCACAAAAAATAGGCCAAAAAACAACAAAACAATAGGTGATTTTAAGTTTTAGTTTGACACAAAATTTTTCATTGTTTACAAAATTACAGTCATTCAACAAGTCTTGAGGTGAAAGAGGAACAAATGGACTGTCGTTTGGCGTATTTTCCATCAATATCTGGTATAACCTCCACGCTTCCGGTGTAAATGTTCAACACGCCGCCTCATTCCAGCAACCAAACGCCTAAGTCTGTACTGTGGAAATCGCTGCCATTCTTCCACAAGTGCGACTTCTAATTCTCGAACATTTTGGCATCTTGGGTTCCGTTGATTGACTTTTCGCCGGATAAAGTCCCACACATGCTCAATCGGATTCATGTCCGGTGACATGGTTGGCCATGGAAGTGTGTCAATGGCTTCTGTTTCAATAAAGTCCCTCACAACACGGGCTCGATGGGGTCGAGCATTGTCGTCTTGAAACATTGGTCTGTCTGCAAGAGCATGGTTGTCAAAATGTGGCCTAACGTGACCATCCAAGATGTCATCGCGGTATTTCAGACCATTCAATGTACCGTTGAGAATCTGTAAAGGGAGCTTGCAGTCATGTGAAAGGCATCCCCATACGGTAACGCCGCCACCACCGAATGCAGTTGTTCCTACAATATGGTTTCTATCCAAACCGCCAAACACGTATCAGACCGTCAAAAGGCTTCAACAGAAAGCGGCTTTCATCTGACCAATGAATACGTCTCCAGCTTCTTATATTCCAGTGAAGATGATGTCTTGCCCACTCCATTCGTGCTTGGTGGTGCCTTCTTGTCAGTTCTGGTCGTTTCAAAGGCCTGCGGGCACGTTATCGAGATCTGTGAAGCCTCCGAATAACTGTTCGGTCACAGATTTGACCACCAGTAGGCCACATTCCTCGTAACTGGCCTGCTGTTGAAAAGGGGTGCAATCTGGCTTGACGAGCAAGGAAGCGGTCCTCTTTAGGGGTTGTTTTACGGGGTCTCCCAGATCTTGGTCGGTCCTCGATTGACCCTGTCTGTCTATGCCTCGCAAAAAGTCTGCTAATAACAGAGTTGTTCACCCCAAAATTGGCTGCTATTTGGCGGTTACTCATTCCAGCATTTTTCATTCCAATTGCTTGCCAGCGTTCGGCGATACTTAATTTTCGTCTTACCATGTTGAAAAGTCTTTAAAAGATAATAACTAACCACAATATCCAAGTGCAATCGGACAAGGCTATTTCATTCAAAGTCAGTCTGTTAATTAGAAGCGGGACAAGTTTTTGAAACCGGTTTTTACACTTTAAAACTCTAATTATTGACATCTGACATGTATGTTATATAAAGGTATTGTTTGAAAGCATTTCATAAATGCATCAGATGCTGAATGAATCGTTTTGTAATAAAATTATTTAAGAAAATATTTAGGTGATGCTTAACTTTTGGCGGACTGTATATTTTGATCTCGAGTATGCTTACATTGTAAATTTAATTGAAACATATAATAAATGTTAGTTTCAGATTGTGAAGAACTTTGCAATAAACATGTCAAATATGGACAGACTTTTGCCAACTCTGCTTTCTCATATACTTCTATTTGTTTTATTCATGCATGTCTGCGTTGTTAGAGTATAACATTAAAAGGGAGATAAATTCGTAATCAATCCCGCAATTTAATATTAGTTTTGTCTTATATATAATTGATTTTTGGTTATTTTTGGTGATTTGTTTTCCTGTCTTTAAGTGATGTATTGCATTGTAAGGTTTGTGTATGCATTATTTACTCTTTAAATAAATAATATGGTTTTTGAAGGTAGGTCAACAGGAGTGGTAACAACGACAAGAATCACACATGCCACACCGGCAGCTGCATATGCGCACACCCCACAGCGACTTTGGGAGAATGATGCATTATTAAAGAAGGATAACGTTACTGGGGAATGTAAAGATATTGCTTACCAACTTGTTTATGAAAATCACGACATCCAGGTATGCAAACTTGATTTTTAGATTTAGGTCGGTTCGATTCATTGATTGTTTCTTTCTTAACGATTTTCGAGCATACTTGGGACGTGCGGGTCAGCTCTGTAGGTCGAGAACTGGGAATCCTTACAGTATGGTTACAGAGGTCAACGTATAACTTTAGGCGAGCAATAGTTTAACTATTATCAGGACAAGGATGTAACTAAACAATAAATCAATTTGAATGGATCTTCAAGCGGGGAAATATGTTCTTTGTTTGTTTAGAGTTTTTGTTTTGTTTTAAGCCGTAATGTGGCATAAACACGACATGCTTTTATTACTCAACTGCTTTGTAATATTCCACTTAAAATGGTAGAAAAACTCTAGCATCTACTTTTAGATGACCAATCGTAAAAAGTGCACGATTTGCCGGCAAGCATCAAATAGTCTTTGCAGTGTTTTATTATAATTTTTACATGATGTTATATGTCACATTCACGGACGTGTTGATTATAGGTATTTATGGGCGGTGGCAGAACTAACTTCTTTCCAAATACCACAACTGATCCAGAATATGGAAAAGCAGGAAACCGTCTAGATGGTCGAGATCTCATTTCGGTACGTTTAGGTAAAACTTTGTATTAATGTCACAGAATGTAAATAATGTTTTCGTAAGTTCTGTGTAAGACGGGAATTCTGACCTTTGGCCTAAACCAAAACATGTGACTTTCCATTTCCTATTATGTTGGTTTGCAAAAAACTCATTCAATGCAATAAAAAAAACATATTGCACTCTCGCGAGAAATTAACGAATAAAAATACCTAGAACGTGCTGTTTCCTTCAAAGGAAATACGATAGCCAATCAAATCTTCTTTCTGAATAACTCTAAACCAATCAAAATCATCGTCTGACTGATGTTCGGATTTTATTGTTGTTTGTAAACACGGTAACGGAAGATTTGCTGATATTTCTAAATTGGAAATTAATTAAATCATTAAGAAAAGAGATGCTGTCAACTTTCGCAAATCGACAGAGAAAGCGATTAGGTTTTTTACGAAATATTTACGTGAAAAGGATATCAGTCAGTTAGTATGGAAACGGTGGACCCTTGGGAATTGGACTCAATTCTTTGTAAATTTTATGCAGAAGCAAAGACCGAGGATGGGACATTATGCAAGAAATAATCAATGCAAACATTTTGTCATGTATTATGTCGATATTTTACCGGTTTTCAAGAAAAAAACATTATGAAAGACAGTCACTTTCGGGAATAAACACAAATCCTGTATATTCTATTTCATTACTTTTTAAATTATGTAATAAAACAATTACTACACTTGAACTTGATCAATATAAATATATGATCAATATGGAGCAGCTTAGAATAATATATGAGCATATGATCAATATGGAGCATGGTAGAATAATATTGAACTCAAATTCGCCTCTTTCAATATTATTCTACCCTGCTCCATAAAACCTCATATTGATCTCGTTCAAGTGCAGTAATTGTATAATAATTCGTATGTATTGAAATGATACCTTTGACGTCATGAGACAGGTAATGCTGCAGTAAAACTTTAAATTGGTATGACTCTGATAACACATAACATACAACAACAACATTGTTAATGATGTAGCAAATACTTGGTTTGTGTAAGCGTGCTAAAATGACGTTGTACGTGATATATTTTAAAACACTGTATAAACAAAAATACATATACAAAAGTGAACTTGCTACAATAACAGTCAACTTAGGAAAAACAAAACAAGATTCAAACTCGTACTACTATTAATAAACTTCGATTATCTCTACTACTGTGCAAATTGCCATAGGCTGTTTAGTCACCTGAGAGATCAGGTTGTCATAAAGATGAGTATATCCTGCTTCACTCTTGACAACCGTCGTGTTACATATGGTCAAAATCAATGTAAGGTCGGGAGAAGATAGAGCAGTAAATTATCTTAAATATCTATTATCAACTGTTTGACAAATATACCATCATGATCACAACAAATGCATAAAAGCGAACATGAAATGTGCATAGGGACGACACCAGTTTGACTATTAAAAATCTTTCTGTTTGAGAGCAAGAATCTTATGTCAGGAAAATAACTGTAGGTAACTGAAATAAAACATCAAAATACCAAGGTTATAATTTACTATACGTAAATATGCGTTTTGTCTAATCAAGACTCATCAGTGGCGCTCAGACCCAAAACATATTTACAATTCAAATAACTATGAGCTATGAAGTAGAGATTTTATTATCCAAAACATTATGTCAAATCCAGATAAGGCCATCTACATCTTGCAGTGGAAAACCCTTAGAATTTTATCGCTTTCGATATTTCAGGGCATTCAATTTAGATTGTGCCTATATCACTGAAAGAATCAATGATATTCTCGTCAGTTACGAACTGTGACCACTGACCTAGTGATACCCTCGGGTAATAACAGCCCCCCATCAGTGGCATTATAAGCTGTGATACATTATTCCATATCGGATGCTGCAAAAATTCTAATAGTCTTCATGTTGTATAATTTAGAGTTTGATTGTATAATATCAAGCTCATTGGACAAATGCGATATTAATAATTGAAAAATTAGCATTCTGTATTGTGAGATTAATAATTTTTTCGCTTATTCATTTAATTCAATACATATTGTGCCCAGGTGTGGAGAGATTTGCAGAAAGCGAAAGGTAAAAGTCATCAGTATGTATGGAATAAACAGCAGTTTAACGCCATAGATCCCACAACTACGGATTATGTTTTAGGCAAGTGAATGGTTTCTATCCAAATTATTACACCAGGGTCAATTTGATCATAATTAAATTACAACAAGAATTCACAACAAGCTGTCAGAACAATAAAAGGATTTAATACTTTTGTTCAGTAAAAATAAGTATTTTTTATTGTGTATGTACATGCATATTCTCTGCCGTAAAATTCTAAAGAGACATCGTAACATATCAGTGGCCGAGGGAGAATTATAAGAAAAGAAAGACCCCCCCCCCCCATCCCATTGTAATTGTACTAAAGTTAAAACTGGGTAGTCCAATCGTCATTACACATTTGTGACGTCTAAATGACCAACCTGACAAATGCATATACCCTTGATTTTCATCCCTTGATTTTTATCAGTTGGATTATGCAGAGCTACAATGGCGTCGCATTACTGGTAATAGAGCAGCCCGGGTCAAGTTGTTTTTCGCTATTAAACTGCTGTTTCAGTCGTTAAATCAATATTTTTTCTTTCTTCCGCCGCTTAGTTTAGTTTCTACAACACCTAATTATTGAGTTAGTTGTAAAACTTACTCATGACATGGGATGTTGTTGCTCAATTACGAGTAACGGGAAGTTTTTGAAGCTTTTAGCTCTTAGATCAGGAGCTACATTATTGTACCTATTGTCTATATGTTGTGTTACAGCACTAATCGGTAATGATATTTGAGGTTTCCAAAACCAAAACATGCCATTCTTTGACATAAGGAAGTGAAGAAATAAATCGGTGAGCATTGCTCAGTTTTAATAGTTTGTTTTGCTTTTATTCTACTGTATTAGTTAGTAGTTTTATTTTAATCTTATATTGATTATTATTCTTACACGACAGGTCTGTTTGAAAATACTCATATGCAATATGAAATAGATCGTAATAAGAGTAGCCTTGGAGAACCGAGTTTGGCGGAAATGACATCAAAAGCTATTCAGATACTTCAAAAGAACCAGAAAGGATTTTTCTTGATGGTAGAAGGTATAATTTTCTTATTTCTAAATTCTCAATTAAAAAGAGAAAAACAGATAACTGGATTAGTCTCCTTATATAATAAACAGTTTTACTAGAGAATGTTACTTCAAAATATACTGTAGTATTGTTTATAACTATGTATGCAGTTTGTTTGTGGTGCAAATATTCGTTCAAAACGGGCAAAAAATATTGTCAGCGATTTTATTTGTTTGCTGGAGGTTTAACACCGACTTCAAAATTTTTTAAGCTATATCATTTTTTGCGGAGAAGAAAGTCTGAGTTCCCAAAGAAAATGTCCACCGTTAGGCCTGAAAACTGGCCTATTCTCGCAAATGTTAGAGTCGAACACGCTTGAAGTAAACCTTAAACTGGTAACCTCATGCATTTCATTGAATCATCAGATTGACATTATCAGCAAGTAGAAAAATTTAAAAAAATTTATTCATATTGGCGAAGTGCTCTTGCTAAACATCTACTTAAGATATTCTTTTATTTCAATATACCTCTTTAGAAACACATAGTTTTGAATCGGAGCTTTAATACCACGAATATAGTGTTTGGTGCTGTATTTTTAGGGGGTCGAATCGACCACGCCCATCACGATACGAATGGTGTTATAGCTTTAGAGGAAACATTAGCATTTGAAGAAGCAGTAATTAAAGCGACAGAAATGACAGATGAAAGGGACACACTAATCATTGTGACTGCAGACCATTCACACGTATTTACAATCGGAGGATTTCCTTATAGGGGAAATAACATCCTGGGTACAGTATTGTACCGTACTTAGCTGTGTCTAATCCGCACTCACTGATGTATAAATGCAGACCAAAATCAACGTTTTCACAAGAGTGATATAAATTTATTTAATTTAAACTATTCCTAGTCTTGTTTAGTATGCTAATATAGTCTGGTTTGATTATTGTTTTGAGCAAAAAGGGAGTAGTATTCAAAACTGATTACATTCTTATCCTTTCATACATGTATAAAACGGGCTGATGATACTACGATTTTATCATAATGATATTATATATACATGTATAGCAATATTCATATCTCAAATATCAACATTGAGATATCCATATCTGCTTGAGGGCCTTTAGTCCCGGTGTTAGATATGGTTCGCGTGATGATACGAGATGGTGATATGGATGTTATCATAATCTTTTTATCATATAATTAACCTTGCAAGTTTTTAAATAAATCTTAGGGATCTCCCGGAGAAAACCCCAACCTGCGGCAGGAAAGCCCGTGATTACCGAGCAGAGCAAATATCCGTTTCTCATGCTAAATCACTTTTGGTATTTCCAATGTCGTCCGTTGTAATTTTAAGACATTTGAACTGTATGTGTATATCTGGTAAGATAAATAATCAGTCACATTTTCCATTTAGAAAAACCCCTCGACCTTTGTTTGGAAAACTTGCAACCTTGTCAAATAAGATAGGAGTCACGTACACGCTGTCGGCAGTGAGACTCTAACCCACAGTATTGACAGGAACGTGATTAAAAGTAGACTAACTACCTTAACACACATGCCCCAACAAATAATATAAACATTTCAACTAGGTCGTTCTATGAAATCTTGCAGTCAACAGATGCTTTAATTTGTGCTGTTATCGATTATTTCGAATTGACGTTTCATTGTGACGTAGACAAGACTTACGAGAGGCTAATTATCGCGTTATCAAGCCGCCCTGTTATTTTGCAGCCGTCCAAGATTGTTTGTATCGTATATGCCAAATTAACTTTTTTAAAGAAATAAATACGGAAAATATGTGTTTACAATGTGCAGATATATAATAATAATAAAATAATATATCAAACTGATTAAAATCAGCTGTTATGTTCGCTCCGTATACTACGTTACTACGTTAGTGGCGTAGTAACGTAGTATACGAGCGAACATAACAGCTGATTTTAATCAGATTGATAATATATGCACTGTATTGAGTGCATGCATCGTCGTTATATTGATAAATCTTTTCGTCACTTGCATAATAAATTCATTTTCGAACGTATAAGACAGAGACCTTCACTGTTACTTGCGAATTCCTACAGCTTTAATACTTTCTCTATTGTACTGTTGAAGGCCAACACACATAAAGATAATTTGTGAACATATAATTTGAATATTGCACTATGTTAAACTTCAATGGTTACTGGACCGGAGATAAATAAGTAAGCAGTTGCAAGTGTAGATTTCAAAATTTACATTTTAAAGCAGCAACATTAACCGATATCATTGTTAAAATTCGCTTTTATCTTTTAATATATGCATTTAACTTCTATATTAAAGTTTATTTCTTTACAGGTCTTGTGCAACCGTCGGACTACGAACCAGCTTTAGATGGAATGCCTTATACTACTTTGGCATATTCTAATGGTCCTGGTGTTAACTTTACTGTCGGTAGGCAAAATTTAACAAATATTGATACCGGTGAGTACTTTTCGAACAAGGAAATGTGTCACGTGAGGCTTGAATTAGGATTTATTTATACATACGATCAGCGCAAATAATAAAATTAATGTATATGGAAAATAAGGTATTCTTTAGCGCAATGTTTAACAAAAGATTAGTAAAAATCGTACAACGACTGTAGTTCGTACAAAACGTTCTACTCGAACCCTTGAAATAAAAAATGTTAAAACTCCAGGACAATGACCCTTTTCCTGTCATTTAGTAAACTCTATTAAAACGTAAAAATATCTTCCTATTATAAGTGGTAACCTTAATTGTACATTCATAAAGATATGCATTATTGATCCTGAAATTTAGTTTAATGATTATTGATATTTTAATTCATATAAACAACTCAGTTTATTTTTAAAAAACCACAATAATATAAATTAAAGTGAAATTCAAATATCGATCTGAATCACGTTGTCTGCCATAATTGGCAGTGTAAGATACGAACTGATGTATTATACCCACCCAATTAATTGTTCTCACAAGTGCTTCAACGTATTTTTAACTATTCCACTTGTTGTTTTTTATACTTGAAAGTAATCAATTAAGCAAAACTTAACACAACTAAGTACAGTAGAAGATTTACTTATTCTACGAGATCAAACCAGTTTGATAGACTGCATGGTAAGCATTTGTTTGAATTTACAGGGCAGTATAGGTATGTACATCAAGCGGCTGTACCTCTTAAACAGGAGACACACGGTGGGGAAGATGTACCAATTTTCGCCAGGGGTCCAATGTCACATCTAATTCACGGAGTTCAAGAACAACATTACGTTGCGCACGTGATGCAGTATGCTGCATGTGTAGGAGACTATACTAACGACTGTGGTCGAAACGTTCGGAGTAGTGACAAAGTATGCAATACGAATGGATCACTGTTGTTCCAGGGAAATTTCGTTCTTCTAATTGTGTTCAGTATTGTTTTATCGTGGAAAAATGTATGTGTTTTATGTTGATGGTGACATAGAAATATGCATACGTCTTGTATAATGAGCTTCTTTTTTTTACATGGTAATCATCATGTCCAGAACATGAACTCGGGTTAGTATTATGAAGGCATTGGTAAATTAAAGTTAATCAAAATATTATATGGATGAAAAAAGTCCATGAATACATCCTTCTTGCCTAGCATTAGTAGCTGTAAAAATATTGTATAAGTTTCTTTTTTGTTGTTGCTATTATTAGTTCCAGAAATAGTTAATTTAATCCTTAAGCATATCGTTCTCTGTATTTTACATCAGGCCATCATCATTATCATTTTTTTGTACGAGAATTTGTAAACAATTTACTTTCATAAGAAATATTAAAATTAATACGGAGTTCTCACCATGTGTACTTTGGCATCATCATACTATAGAAACTGTACGCCATGCACATGATAGACCTTGGGCTCGGTTTCATAAAACATATCAAGTTTGAGATTTCCTCACTCAAATATTGACCAATCAGATTGTCGGAAATTTTGAATTTTAGGAAAACATCAAGGATTTTAGGAAATTCTCAATTTGAGATGTTTTATGAAACTGGGGCCTCAACAAATTGCAGAAAACCCAACTGAAGTAATAAGGGTTATCACTAATGAGTATGGCAAGAGCGTTTTACGTTTTACGATTTTGGATCTGCTTAATTTTATTTTTAAAGAGCTGTCGAATGCATGTTACACATGTCCATTACAAATCTTTGCATTGGCTTGTAAGCATCAGGTATACTATCTGCGCAATTAGTATGCTGACACTTTTTTTGTTATAAATTTATAAAGTACATTGCCTACTTATTTGTTCCCTTTAAGTCGTTCTTGAACCTTGTGTTATGGTGGTATTTGTATAAAATAGTTTCAATTTCGCTAATAAAACGAGGGACACAGTTTGGGGCAGATTAATACAATAAAATCGACGTTCTGATGTATTTGTTTCTTTGTCTTTACTTAAATGGTGGGAAATAATACCATCATGTCTTATAAAAGCAGACAAAATTCCACCAGCCAATGCAACTCTATGTGCATCAGTGGTAAATGTGCATGAAATAATTAAAAAATAATTCATTGGGTAACGAATATATACTTACATTTCCAATGGTTCGCCTTCAGGGGCGAATCCAGGATTTCGCATTAATGGGGGGCGCAAAAAATCGGCGAGGGGTCTGGGGACCGCTCAAGGTGCCCAGCAGATCCAGGGCAGCGCCCTGGTAGGGGGTTTCAGGAGCGAAGGCCCCCGAAAGCTCCAGCGATTTCAGCATTTACTGGGTGTTTTTGATAGTCATTTTTAATACCAAAAAATTTAATCACTGTAAATAGAAATTTTGATGAATTGGGGCAGGAATAAAAGTATGTGGTGTTCATAATTATACAGGTTTGAACACCAAACTTTATTTTACAACCAATAAAAAATACAAAATGAGGGTCATTTCTCACATGCCAAACTTAAATACCATGTATGAATATTCTCTAAACAGTTGAATACTTGATTGTCATTTTGTCACTGGAATTTAGTAACATTCAGAGCTTCAGTGTGACTGTTTTTATAACATGGATGTGTTACATTTATTAGTGTCAAGGCTACAGGTAAAACATATAATGGTCATGGACGTAAACATTCTGTAAAGGATATTACCCGCACGACATACAAGTATCAAGTAATATACCTCCTTGCATAAACAAACATAATAGTTTAAATGCATATCAAAATATAAAAAAAACTGTGTAAAATATCTAAAAGTAATAATTATGTGTAGGTAAAATTATCATATAATATAATTTGCATATACATTTTGTAAGTGTGCAATAAAGTCAATAAGTTAGCTACTGGGCTAAACCATCATTTGGACAATCCGCAACTTGACCTCGGTGGCCACTATACTGTCTAAAAATTTCATTCAACACCGTATTGGTTAAATATGTTATATTAACGTCAACCATACACAAAATTCGTACACTATAGTATGTAATACAATCCAAAGTATAATTAAAATGTATATGTTTCACACCAACACTTATGATTACAGTTTGTGAAGTTCCAAAAAAAAAACATAAGCGCTATGTTGTTCACCAATGTCTTTGTCAGAACAGAGTTTTTA
This sequence comes from Limnoperna fortunei, assembly GCA_944474755.1. Classification (NCBI taxonomy): domain Eukaryota; kingdom Metazoa; phylum Mollusca; class Bivalvia; order Mytilida; family Modiolidae; genus Limnoperna; species Limnoperna fortunei. Next base: position 35,660,932 of record OX104122.1, read on the forward strand.
GTAAAAACGACAATATTAACATTGCTAATGTCGATAGTTTTGTTCGCATCACGTTTGTCGTAGGGTCTAGTTTAGTTTGTAGTTTTTCCACGAGTCTATTTCTAGTAGAAGGTGTAAGCAAGAACGTGAACGGACAGTTGACAATTTCAAAGTTTAAGTCATCACGTTTGTTGTAGTCTATTTTTTTGTTTTGTCGACTCTATTTCCAGGAGTAGGTCTAAATAAGAGGCTGACCTTAGTGTATTGGTGGTGTCTTTTAATTTTAACTACTTTTATCTTTTGTACCTATTTTCTTACAATCTCTGGTTTCTTCAATAATGCACAGAGTTTCCTTGATCGATGGTAACGTGAGAATCTCGTTTACATGAGGTTCGTGAAGTTTACATAACGAACAAGGTGTAAGCAGGTCTTTCTCATTGGACGGTCGATTGAGATATTAACAAGAAAAATGTTAATGCAGAACATGAATTTGCCACAGCCGCATTCTGCATGCGTGTCTCAACATTGTCAGAATCATTACAAAGGTTTTTCTATGTTTTGTTCAGTTCCGTTATATACTGCTGTAATACGTAAAGAAGCTTCAGTCAACATTCGCATACAATCAGCTTTGTAAATTCTAAACAGAACGCATTTTAACATTTTCCCCATAAGGTCCCATGTTGGTTTCAAATTAAAAGGGGTTTTTGTTTGTTTGTTTGAATGTTATTTAACACCACTTTAAGCATTTTTTAAGCTACATGTATATCATGGCGTCCAGTTTTCATTGCGGGAGGAAGCCGTAGTACCCGGATAAAACACTCGACCGTCGGTAGAAACCTGGCAATCCTTGTCAATCAAGATTGGAGTCGAGCGCATCCTGCCCGCAATGAGGCACAAACCCGCAGTCTCGGGATTGGCGAACTACCTTAACCACTCATGGCGTCCAGTTTTTATTGGGGGAGGAAGCCGGAGTACCCGGAGAAAACCCCCGACCTGCGGTAGGAAAACTGGCAATCCTTGTCAGTTAAGATTGGAGTCGAGTACACCCTGCCTGCAGTGAGAATCGAACCCGCAATCTCAGTGTTGACAGACCACGTGATCAATAGTAGACGAACTACCTTGACCACTCGGCCACCGAGGCCCCTCCAAATGGAAATGTATTTGTATGTTAAGCTATAGATTGGAACAGTCCTAATTGAAATAATTTATCAACGCACATGAATTGTGTTTACCGCTATATCAGAAAGTTCTGCTTTCATTGTGGAAGTATTTTCGGTACAATGTTGGTCGACTGACATCAATCAATCAATCAATCAATCAATCAATCAATCAATCAAATCAATCAATCAATCAATCAATCAATCAATCAATCAATCAATCAATCAATCAATCAATCAATCAATCAATCAATCAATCAATCAATCAATCAAGTGCATCGTACATTATTTTAATTAGCAATTGAATGTTAAGTGTGACATTATTATTTGTAAATGGATTATTCCTATAATACGTATATATGTATCTATCACGTACGGTATAGTTAATTTCGTGTACGAGTTAAATGTAATTAAATGTATCTGATATGTAAAAAATATATTTAGATGTTTAGTTACTACCCATTAACATTTTTCTAGTGATGGCAATATTGTCTGCTTAATTTAGTTTAATGACAATTTTACTTTTCTTCTAATCTAAATTGCATATTAACAGCAAAAACACATTTTTGTAAAATGAATGTTACTTTACAAATTACCATGCAAACATTAGTGACCACATAAGACAGATTTTTTAAAACATATTAGTCATTGTTTTTTTCAACTGTTCAAATTTTTCAGTTTCGAATACCTTGAAACATCTACCATTCTTCTGTCGTTTCCATATTATTTTAATTTAAATCATTATTTTAATATTCATACACTCTACTTTAACACATCAACTGTAATAAACTTCACACGAAAGGTAAACTTTACTGTCTTGTAAATATATGACACAATTCGAGTCTGATTGCATGCGTAATATTGCAATAAATATTAAAGACAAAAAATAATAATAATCATCATTTCGAATTCCTCTAATTATTACTCTTTGGTTTATGACCTTGATAGCAAGATTTTATGGGTAGCAGATGATACCGATAGCAAATCAGCCATTCACTACATATATTATTACATCGTCAGTCAAGCTTGTTTTCACTTGTATGTTGGCCTCGTCGACAGACTTACACGTGTTTGTACTGCAAATAATAATGCTACTACACACGTTTATTGTAATTATTCTGCCCTTGGTAAATGCAGGTAAGCAATTGAATTTTTACTTGATTTTAAACCTGTCTCTTGAGAATTTTCATTCATTAGATTTCGTTTCCAATAATACGATTGCTTTAATTTGTTGTTTTCAAATTTGTTTCTGCTTGAAAAATAATTGGGATTTTTACTTTGAATTTGTATTCGTGATGAACGCACAGAAACCCTTCTTCCATGATCTCCCGTGTTTTACTTATTTCTCTTTTTTTAACATTTTGTTTTCTTCCGAGAAAATTATTTTTTGCGGTTAATGTAAAACAAATATATGAGCATGCACGCCCCTCTGGTATATCTGGGGGGGGGGGGGGTGTTAAATATATCATTATTTGGGGCACTTCTAACTGAATAGAACTAAAGTTTAGCTGAAATTTATTTGAATTTGCACATCCAATGTTAAGAAACGACTAAATAATACACCATATGTAAACAGCTTTGTTTACATGAGCTTCAAAAATAGGGATCTCCCTTCTGGTCCCTCGTTAGAACTCTGCCATGGACCCACTGAGGGCCTAAAACGGCCTAGAGACCCCCTACGTCCCCTTAACATGAAATCCTGGACCCGCTGCGAAAACTCATTGACCACTAATCCTAAGAACTTAGCAGATATTTCGATATTTCTGTGTGACATTGATCTTAGACATTTCGTCACTGTTAATTAGTTTTGACTGCTAACTTCTGATTCTGTGTTACCTTAATGGAGTGCTCACCTCCTAATTGATCAGGTACTCAGCCTGTATAATTCATATCGAGATTTTCTTAATAGAGGGTGTATGCTGACAGAAAAGCTACTTAACCAAGGGTTCACAATGGCAATATTGAAGTCATCACCTAGAAACAAACTTTTACGGTCGTCATGATTACACAGTTGACCATTACAGAATACATGTATCACAAATGACCAATTTTTTTTCCAATTATCGTAACCATTTGCTCTCCTTCTCTATATCTACCTCCAATATGACTAATTTTCAAATTTTAACCCGAGTGATACGACGTGTACCACACGTGGAGGAGGAGTTGATTACCCTTCCGGAGCACCTGGACTAACCTTCAGTTTTCAGTGAAGTTCGTGTTAATCAATTTTTGTTTTTTATTTTTTATTTATTTTTTTTTTGGTTGTTGTATTTCTCTTTGTTTTGCTACTGTCTACTCATTTATTTAACACCATGGTTAGATCTACATTGATTTATCGTTTCGTTATATCTTCGCTTCTTTTTCCCATACATTTTTTGAAACCTTCAAGATAGGAAAATTTCTATTAGAAGTCATCTACTTTACACAACTTTTCTGCTGGTCATATGGTTTTAAGACTACATTTTTTAAATGTAACCTATTTTCTATTGTCTGACGTTCTGAATATAGCTAAAATATTGCTCGCTGGACGTAAAACAACAATCAATCAATCCATTGTCTGTTGTTGTAGTTTACATTATAGAATAGATAGTTGACTCTTTTGTGCTGTAAAAGGCAGTCATTAAATATTAATAACTGCAATAACGCTACAGATGAAATCATTGGTATTTCAAGATTTTCTGAAAGTTTTGTTACTATGACAGGATTACCGTAAACTTAGAGATTCATTTGCGTGTGTTTTTAAACGGTGAACTCATAACATGACCTTCCTAGGAACACCTGAAAGTCATTTAAACTTTAGATTGAAGTCGAGCACATCATGTTCACAGTAAGTCTCAAACTATCAACCCAAGTGTTGACATGCCGGTGATTAAAAGTAGATGAGTGTTTACATTCCTCTCAACCATAAGGCCTAGAATGTCTCTGCTTTTATAAAGATATCGAAGGGATCTAATAAAGTTAATTTCATTTTTGTATTCATAATACTATTCAAATAAAAAATGCCAACTCTATAACGAGTATTGAAATTACAACCAAAAGCAACACAAAAAGAATTATGTAATCTTATTTAAATAAATCTCTATTAAAAGAAAACACCCAACAAATTATGTAATCTGTATTAAAAGAAACTATATTTTACTGAATGCGGTTAAATAAATCAATATACAATTGGTACATTTTCGCCTCGACAAGATCATTGTAAATGGCAGACGGTTTTTATTTGTTATGCCGTGTACAACAAGTGTCGCTTGCTATGCAACCAACCATGGACGTTGTATAAAGTTTAAGGCATTTAAATAAACGGGCAGTACTTTAAACTTAGCTCAAAAATAAATTTTACTATTAACGGTGAGAATTTTGGAAATTGGTATTAGTAGAGTTATCGTGTCTTTTAACTCGGAATCCTGCTCTCGTTTCACGTGTGGGTTTAGCGTGTCGTGAAATGCTTTTTCTCGTCCATATCTATCATATTGTGGTATAAATTGGGTCATGGAAGCTCAGATATGTTGTTTTCATGTTAATATTTAAAAAACATAGTAAACCAACGCAAATAAAGCAAATATTTTATCATTTTTATTGCTGAACCGACAGTTGACGTCACAATACATTTTTACGGGAAAAGGAGCGTGAAATTCTTATCTCACCCACGGGTTGAGACAAGGATTTCTCTAATTTTGACGTAATATTTCAACCGCTTGATCGGTGTGGAAAATATAGTTCTCGTCACTAGTGAATTTGTTGTTCTCAGCATTTGATTGGTTTAAAATAATAACGTCACAATTAGATCTCATGACGTCATAAACAAAACACCTTCCATTTAACGCGTATTCAAGTCATAAACGTAAAATTGGGGTTGGGAGAATTTGTACTTCGTTTCGCAAAATTACTACTTTTTAAAATTAGAGAAACAGAATCTTACATTAGTACTCTTGGACTATCGGATTTGAAAGGCTCGGACTTAAAATTCCATAATTAAACTATCATGATTGGAGAAATCCGTTAATCCACTCGTACTAATGTAAGATCCTATATTTCCCCATTTCTAATTATTTTCTTGCCCTGTTGTATGAAAGATATTTATTTTTTTTAATTGTAAAATTATTTTAAATTTTATTGGAAAAGTTAAAATTGAATATTCAAAAATGAATAAAAAGAAAACTAGAAAAAATGAGGATCTTAATAAAACTCTTTATGGCATCCGTAAACAACATATTACCTAACACGTGACATAGATTTTAGCGTATATTTTGCAAAATAGAGAAATGAATATTTGTTTTGGTAATGTTATTTCTTTAATATCACTGGTAATTTAAAACAGTATCCTTTGTTTACCATCTAACGCTCGCACATTTCAGAAAATCTATTGTACGGTCCTTATAAACCAGCATATGTTCCCATTTGTAAATTGATCTCTAAATAATGACACTCTTTAAAAGAATATCTATACGCTCGGCAAGTTTTTTTTTATTCAGTTATCCCGGCGGAGATCCAGGTATTAGTGTTAAAGTGGAGGGGCGAGGGGTCAAGGTCCAGGAGATTTTATAGGTATTTCATCCCATTTTGATAATGAAAAGTATTACTTTATTATTATTATATAGATAGAGATGAAATATCCGAGTGACAGAAATCACGGTAAATCACATGTGAAAATTATCGTTTATTTTCACTCTCGGGTTTTTTCCCGCAAAAATGTCAAAACACAAAAGCTAAAATAATTGTTCACTAATAGACCGGAACGTGCTAGAACAATATCCTATGACATGTCATTTAGCGTGACAATATCCTTATTTGTTATTTCAGAACGAAATATTAGTTAGCTGGCGTCCTGATCCAGATAAGGGCGGCCATGTTGCAGTTGGTTTTGTACTATACAGATATTCATCCGCCGTTCATAAAATTTAGAATTAAGCATTAAACTTTTACGAAAACAATTTTGATCTATATAATAAATAGGATAATCAATTGGGCATCGTGAATATCCAAAATATGATCACTCGTGCCGCATAAAGCATCAGATTAGACTCGTGCACGGAACAAGTTCCGCGCACTCGTTTAATCAGATGCGTTATGCGGCACTCGTGATCCTATTTTGGATATTCACTGCGCCCAATTAATTATCCTATAAAGGTTTTCTATCATATGTACCATAACAAAATACAAGCTTTTTTATTCAAATTCGGCATTTCGTTTAATAGTTGTCGGCAGATGTTTAGGGGGGCGCCCCTTACATCCGCTACAGTAATTTCGCTGTGGTCATCAGTATTAATGAACATGCACATGGCTGATTGGGCTACGGTTTCATAAAACTTCTGAAATTGAGATTTTCCTCAAATCCTTTTCCCCAAATGAAATTTTTTTCCATTGGTCTGATTGGTCAATATATATTTTATTTGAAGATAAGTTTAGAAATCCTCAAACTTTTATGACACCGGTTCCAGTAGAGCGACTATAAGAGTTCGTTTCGCCGTAATAATCTTATATCCCCAATGTAGTTGTTTTAGAAGTTGTTGAAGTTTTTAATTAAAGGAAAGGTCTTGTTAGACCACATGCAACACAATGTAACGTAATTTATACCATGATCACTTACGTAATCCGAAACCTTGCTTTCTCGGCATGACGTGCATTTTTCAATGTCTAACAAGTGAGAATGAGGCTAAACATACATTAATATATGCTTGAACAACCGCATATTATCTAATTAGTGGTCAGTTTGCGAAGTTCTTCGCCATGTAATTCAGACACCCACAGGTTTACCTGTGTATTGACGTAGAAGATTAAACCATCACCATTTAGCCTCGTTCAACAAAATAAAAATGTTATTCCATGTGTTAACTGCCATATTTCTGCCAGTGGTAAATGCAGGTAAGAAATTTTATATTTTAATACCTGTTTGATATAAAATTTTACAAACTGCAGCTCGATCATCTCTATCGTTCTTAATACTTAAATTGCACTATAAAATAATTTTATAAACAAACAGACGGCAAAATCTAATAATAATAGTACACAATTTGTAAGGTGTTTTGCCAATTTACCACCCTGTTCCGAACCCCCGTCAAAATTTACCACCCTGTTCCGAACCCCCGTCAAAATTTACCACCCTGTTTCGAACCCCCATTCAATTGGTTTTTTACTAATCAAGAAACAAAATTACGATCACGTGACTTGCTTTTTCAAGAGGTGAAGTGTCATGAGGTCAAAGGGTAAAAAGAATTCAAAATTCAGCCGTTAATATTGTGACCGCGTAAACCTCTTGTTACGTTACGTGGCATTCCGCGTGTGCAAAATGGGACATATCGGTTAATATATCGTTTGACGTTATAAGGACGTCATATTAGAACTGGTTATTTTGACTGGACCACTAGTAGAGTATTTAAATTTATCTAAAGTTAAGTATGTATTTTGTCAAATCTGAAAATTTAGCGATTGATACAACCTGGGTGAGACAAAACCTTGTATCATGTATATTAGGTGATTCGAGAGTTGTACTTTTGTCGGACCTAATTTTTGACGTCATAATGAATGTTATAACGAATGATTCGCGATGGTGACTCTCATTTTATGAATGAAATGTGACGTCATAATGCGTTTGACGTTAGGGACTATATTTTGTCAAAATGCTTCGTTGAATATACAAAAATTTTAATATTCAGGTTTGCTATACATTTTATACTTCTCGATTTTAGATAAACTTATACATTTAAGTGCAGGTACAACTACCTGTATCACGTCTCTACAAAGTTGCATACATTCCGCATTACAAATCGACGATACGCGTCTCGTAGTGATACAAATCTGCACAACTGTCGCGATGTGATACAGGTAGTTGTACCTAGACATAATGTATGTAATGTGTATTTATCATCAGAAATGCAAAATTATACAGCTGTGGGTATGAAGGCATAAATAACAAACAATTAATCAAGCAAACATAAACACGGTAACCTTAAATTTGTGCGTTTTCCTGAGTACTAAGGACTTTTTAATGAATGGAACAACACACTACATCGGATGTGAGCTGAATGGTTTTTTTTTCGATATCATTTATAGGTATATGATTATAAAGAAAGTTTTATTCTACATATATCGTATATCTTTATATTTTGAATTTCGGCTTCAATTAATTTTCATACACTTCAGATTTTGCACCCATATTTGAAGGTTCTGTATGACTAGTACAGAAAACTGTTGGTGTCAAGTTTCTCTGTTTCCCGCCTTGCACTTAATTATTTATATTTTAAATGCTATAAAATATTGTTCTCTATAAAACGAATCCCTTTAGCAATTACTTGACCCTGTTTATATCCGGTTAACCTTTGAACCGCCTTCACCCCAACTAATAACTTGTTTCGCAGTGCCATATGTTTGTGTAAACATTTAGTTTATCGTCCAGTGGTTCAGAAAGTACCTGACAATGGAGCTTCGAGGGCAAATAATGCCTCATGTTAGACTCATTGACTGGCAATAAGGTCTCAATAAAATATGCATAGTGCCCTGAAAAAAACCGTTTGGTTAGACAAATGTATTAATATGACTGCAGGCAGAGATTTGCAACATCTAGGAAGTCTTTTGCTTAAATTTGGCAATCGTAGTAGCCTACGCTGCGTTATTTTTATTAATACAGACACATTTTAGTGTCGCAGAACAAAAAGCAACTTAGTCAAATTGTTGGTTGTTCAGTTTTGATGAAATAACTATAGGTTGAAAGTGTGTTATCTCTCCATTGGCATTCACAAGCATCCAATCAATCAATGAATCAATCAATCAATCAATCAATGAATCAATCAATCAATCAATCAATCAATCATCAATCAATCAATCAATCAACGCTATTTGTTTTATTAGTTTCTAGTATTTCATGTCTTTATTATAATGCCACCTTTACGGCACAAAACACGTAACTGAGGTTCCCAGATGATTGTAGTTGACGTGGGATACTCAGAATCCTTTGCACGGAAATTGTATAATTCAATTAATTCTTTATTCTCTAGACAATAATCATCTGATTTTTCATTAGAAAATTGTGTATATATATATAGTTAACATTATTAAGACAATTCCAAATAAATTACTAAATTACTATACTTTGTGTGCGATAGAGAGAAATCTGGGGGGTGGGGGGGGGGCGTGATAAAGACGATAGTAAAGAACATTTGTTGTATTAAAAAAACTGTACACTACCAGGGACAGTCTATACTAACAGTTAGTATAGACTGTCCCTGACACTACTTAGTACTAACTATATAATAACATTAGATATGTTACCCCGAGGTTTTGTTTACTTTAATATATTTCCTCTTCAATGCATTTAAAAGTTTATCAATATTGAATCAGTATTTCTATGTGCGTGGACAGACTATAAAATTAATTTCCACGAGAATCAATTATTTTAAGTCATTTATTTTTAACAAATAAACATGACTGGTAAATTAATACATATTTCTTGTAAATTTTTACATTTAGAATCATAGTCCAGTGGTACCAAATTGAAAAATGCCCCTATATTTCGACCACATTTTGGTTTTTACAGGATCAGAAGAATGGTACAAGATTGCACGAGACAGTTTAACGGAACAACTGAAAGTTAAACCGAACAATAACATTGCCAAAAATGTTATCTTGTTTATTGGCGACGGGCTTGGAATGCCGACCATTACGGCATCTAGAATATACAAAGGGCAAAAGATGGGAAAAACTGGCGAAGAAACGGTTTTAAAGTTTGAAGAATTTCCATATGTAGCACTTTCTAAGGTAACCAGCTTATATTTTTGACCGACTTTTTTAAGAGTTGACATTTTCGAGTGATAGTATTCGGCTTCCGGCAAATTATGTTACATGAAGATACAAATTCCAGGAATTTCTGGAACATTTTAGGTAAAAGACAGAAATGCTGCTCAGTCCGGATTGAGTTTTGCGGAATTTTAGCAACAGGTTTATTGCGTATAGCTTTGATTTGGGGAGGGGTGTGGCGGATTACCCAGGATGAATTCCCGACTTTTAACTGGCAATCACCCTTGTGTTGAAACATGCACTAATAAGCATTAAAAGATAACGAAGTTTGTATATTTATTTGGGAAAAAAATATATTTTTGTGTGATTTGTGTGCATGCATTCTGCACGCTCTTTTCGCAAAACTTTATTCTGTTTAATCTTTTGCAATGGTGGCACAGTATGTGTGGTTCTGGTTTCCGTAGCTACCTGCCTAAATTTTGAGCACGATCTGTTAACTTATATTCTGCATATAAGAAATTATCCTTCGTGTACACGTACATGATTACGGAACACATACATTATTTTTGCCGGTTCCATTGTTTTTACAAGGCACGTACTATGCACGTACCTGTTTACTTCAAATACAGGTATCGTAGTTGTTATTCTAGATCGTGCTAAGTTTGATTACAACTGGAGTCACATGATTGAAAGAGTAAATTTTTAAGCTAACATAACCATTAAAAATTGCTGTTATGTAAGACTATTGTCGACCTGTACCAAACTTTGTGAAGTCGTACCATTATCTAATTCTACCATGTCTACCAAAAAAAACCTTCCATTTTATTTGTTCACTACAGTTGAAAAAAGAAATTAAAAATGTAAATGTGTGCAAACCCTACCGTTTTATTAATTCGGTTAAGGTTTTCATCTATAATTGATCACTTGGTCTGTCAACACTGAGGTTTCGGGTTCGAGTCTGAAACTCGACTCCAATCTTAACTGACAAGAATAGCCAGTTTTCCCATCGAAAGTCGTGAGTTTTTTCCGGGTACTCTCGGCTTCTTCCGCACATCATTAAAACAAACAAACAAACAATCTTTGCAAAAGAAAATACATGTACTGTGAAATTGAAAACTCCATAAGATTCATCCTATATACCTAATAGAAATTTAAGCGTAATTGGTAAGATACTGTCCTAATCATTGTTGCAGATGCTTAATTCAGAATTTACATGTAAGACTCAGTGGTCCATAAAAAATATATACGTTTCTGTAAAATATGTTGATAATACTTGTATAACAAGAAAAGATATGGATTAAACCCATATCCAGAGATGTTCGATTTATATGTTATAGGTGTATCCCATTTGGTTTAATAGTTTTTTTTCAATTTGTTTTATTTAAAATTTCATCATATGCTGTAAAGGAATGCAAATACAGACGATTGTGAAAGGCAAGAAATAATCATCTTGATTATAATATCTCAACTGTGAGAAGAATTTTTTTCTGTTGTATTATTATAATATATATAACTTGCTTCGTTAAAATATCTTAACATCAAAATTTTTAAATCTTGAATTAAACAAAAATCTATATCTTTTGTGCTTTTTTTTAATATTGAGAAATGTCTTTTCCCTACTAATTTCTACCACATTTTTCACGGATTCAGACATCAATTTGTTTAAATAACATGCCTGTTTGAAAATCTAATTTTGTATATATAGTTTATTCTCACACAGCCAATAATACAATTGGTACAGAGAAAGTAACAAATAAACAAACAAAACAACAGGCTATATACAATATATATATAAATCATAATTTAATTTAGCCATTTTAGCGGCTTACTATGCGAGTCTAATTGGTCTTTCATTTTTACCTTTCATCAAAGTTCAGTGTCAGGTAATAAATAATCAATTAGCAAATAAACAAGGCACATCTAATATACAATTACATCACAGAAATGTCTCTGCCCCCTCCCCAAAACCACCACTACCACGCACGAATCGTTCACGAGAGTTTGTGATTTCGAAACCGTCAATAAACAAAACCAAGGGAAATTAAATTTAATGTTCAAGATGACTAATTTTCTGCATAAAGGTTCCATTTTCTACCTTATAAATTATGAAATAATCCAGAAATAAGTTTTCTGGATGAGTGGTCACAAGCGCGTTAAACAAAATCTAAAAATGCTCTTTTATTGTCAAATTATCTAAGTAATTAATGAAAGAAACCGAAAAATATACATTTATCATGTTAAAATAAGAATGCATAAAAAATTACAAAGCTTGACGTATAAATCATAAAATAATCCAAGAAATACAATTGAAGCGATGAAATACATTACGTAATATAACATAACAACATTTTTAAATGCCTTTTTCTTATCAAATTAAATAACTAATTAATAAAAGAAACGCAAGTATATACATTTTATTATGTCAAGAATAGAATGCATTAATAAAAATACTATAGTAAAATAATCCAAAAATAAAAATTGAAAAGATCTATTCATACTACCGAGATATACACTGGTTAAGCGCGAATTAATATGCAATTATGAACATCTTTACTTCTTATTAGATCAGGACAAAAAAAATGTATTTTAAAGCTTGAAAGATTTAAAAATACGAAAAACTGTAATTAAAATATTTTCTTTAATATTAAATTAGCCATCTTATCACTTACAACATGAACTATATTGTAGAGTATGGTTTTTACCTGTTTGCTCAATTTACCCGAAAACAATTATATATCATTAAGAGATAATAAGAAGAGATCGAACATATGAAAAATGGAATTAACTGCAAACAACATGAGCCGATACAATCAATTAACAGACTTCAATATTTTTTTATTCTGATGTATAGTCTTTAGTAAGCTAAGTAAGCTTAAGTAATTCCACAGAAAGCATGTCTACATGTAAATGCAGATAACACGACATTGATATCAAAATTACATGTAAAGTACCCTGATATATAAATTTCACAGGTACTTGTGACGTAATACACTTCTTTGATGTCCCATATATCTTCAGTCGACTGATATGTATAGAGTTTAATTATATGTGTATAAAGTTCGTCATTATATGTTGTCAATATTTAAAAACATCTGCATTTCACCTGAAAACAATTTAAATAAACTTTAAATATTTTAGAAATAAAAGGGGGGTTGTTATGGGTATACATTTGTATTGTTATTATATGTCAGCACAGACTTTCGCTGTAGTATATTAAAATAATGTACTAGTAAAATCCCACATATGTATGTAAAACAACTCATCTTTACCATACTATCAAACAATGAGTAGTGGTGTTGCCACTATGTAGGACATGGACATTATAATGTCCCAGCACTAAGGAATTAAAATGCACACCAAATTGAATTCAACAATAAAAAACACCATCATGTTTAATTTAATCTAAATTGGAAACCAAAAAAAATCCCACAAAAATTATCGTAGGAAGAAACAAAACAATTTTCTTGCAAAGAAACAACAAAAACAATAGGACTGGATTAATGCTCACGAAAAGGAACCTTTTGGTTATCTTAATTTGGTTATCTGGATGATGGTAGGAGATGATGTATTTCTTTGAGACGGATGTTTTATGTAGAAAGCTTTCAAAAGTAAAAAAAACTACCGCTCAAATCCAACATTTTTCACCTGAATCCTTTCGATGTCTCTTACTGTACTAACATATTTTTTGCCGATCTAATTTCCTAATGTCAGTTGCATGTGTGACACTTATTATTAAGTTATATTTTCGCAATACTCAATTTACCCCAATCTTACTATAAATATACCAATGTTTGTTCGTATTACACTATTGCCTGGTGTGCATGCAGACTGGCACTCTGCCAAACTGTATAATGTCATGCATACTATTAATTTATATCGGCGCGGATCATATGGACCATGCCATTTTCGGAAATTTGAACAATAAATGGCGTAGTTGTTAGCAGAACTAATGGGTTTCATATCGTCCGATTTTCAACCTAGTTTTCATAACTTCTATATCTCTTTAGCTGCGTAAATAAGATAAAGGAATTTTTGTTACAAAATACGTCTGACCCAAATGACAAGAAATGATCTTATTTGTCAACACCAGTCTGAAATACAGAACTGCATTTTTTAATAAAACCAAATAAAAAACTAAATGCTTCGATTTCTGTGATTTTAGATCATTTTGTAATAATTTATCGTTAAAGATTACTATATAAAATGAAATCGTACGTTTTAAATGGAAATTCGAAATAATGGTTAAAAAAATCTTAAAAGGTAATATACAGATAATCAACCTCTTGCTGTCTTTGCTAGTAGTAATGTATTGCTGATCTGAGCGAGCTGAAAGATTGGTGAACAAATCTTATTGTCTATAAAATCTAAAGAACCTTAAATTATTATATTTTAAATATATACCACAAAGGTAATATCTCCAAGATGTTTGTTTTTGGAAGTGATACGCTCAAGTAAATGAAAAAACTCAGAAAATGATAAATACGATAAATTGAATAAAAGTATTTATACTTCAGCAGGTAACTGTATGAATATCCATCGGAAGTTTGGGACAACATAGGAGTGAGTAACTGTAATACGCTCAGCAGTTACAGATTTATCAATAGATGAAGTTAATAACAAAATAACGAACACTGAAGAAATTGTCAAAAAAGACAATCCAAAAATCAAATTCCTTTAAACGGACAAACTCCAGAACCAACAACCAAAAATATGGTAACTACAGCAATGGTCGAAATGGTGGGTTAAATCAGGTTTTATGGCTTGCCGAACCTGCCGTTTCCATTAATGTAGTATGTGAGTTGGTCAGTTGATGAACATGGATTGGTATCGTATACCACTAAGCAAAAATAGGTGTATCCAACAATCATCGTAGCACATTCACTGTATTTGAACTGAATTCAAAAATAGGGAAAACTATCTGTAACCATATTTTCAAACCTGATATATTTTTCGAAAATAAATTGGTATTTATTGTAAAACTTATTACAGGCGAGGATTAGTCCTTTTTTGTAACATTCATTTTTAAGTTTATCCGGAAGAAATGGGTGAAGTTAACAAAAATCAGTAACTTTAACTTTAAATCAGCACGCTATTGCATACCTGATCGACTGAGAAATATAGACACCGTATGCAAGAGAAAGTGGAATATTGCTGCATAGGTGAGGAAGATTTATAATTTGTAAATTCTCGTTTGTCGGAAATTCTTGTGTTAAGATGACCGTTAGTGTCATATTCGAGGGGCAAGTCTAAAAATGATGTCGATGAAGCTGTTTTAGTGGTTTCTTTAATTTCTCGTTCTAAAGGATATATTAACGGTATATATGGTAAATTAAAGGACCTGGCTTGTGCTATCTTCTTGTTTTAAATAAGACGTCGAAGAAATTCAGTTTCGTGAGAATACAGGAACAAGTCGGCAAGGAGTAGGGTACAATTTGAACACATTGGAATCCCGATTGTCTGCTGAAAAACAAATCCTCCAAAAATTACAAATATGTCGTCGATTAACAAATCTAGCATATTATAAATCTATAGTAAATAAATAACTATAAACATAGAGTAAAAAATAAAATTACTATTTATACGATAACTGGGTGGCATCTTTGAGCGTATGAAAGTCCACATGCTTTATACAATACAGCATAATTTTTCCCTTCCCAACGGAAATTATAAAATGAATTCCTTTTTAGACGGTGCTTTACTCAAAAAATCATTCACACTCATGATACAGTTATTCTATTCCCGGCCGCCAATGCCGAGGGGACATACTTCTGGTCTATTGCCTGACTACCCAGTAAATAACTGGTTTATTGTTTAATCCGTTTGCATTTTTGCAAAAAAACAAGTAATGGAAAAGTACACTGAAGTCTTAAGTAAGAACTTTCACCCAAAACTTGTTTTGTAAAGATTTTGTCAAAATTAACATCTAATTCATTCAACCGTGTCCAAAGGTGATGAATAATGTGAACAACACCATTTCAATGGTAATGATATATATATAAATTTTGAAGGTTATTAAAGTTATTATTTGGTTAAGTGTATGTGCAGTTGATAAAAAAGACATGTTAAACAAAAGCGAGTACTTCAAATTTGTCGCGGGTATATATGCAAGAAAACAGTAGGTATAAGCCATGTATATCCATGACCTTTATTTGCCCTTTTATAAATGACAATAGCTTACATGACCTTTCGGTTCAGGTGAGGTAAAAATTTGATAGATTAGCAAGCAGTAGAACCTAGGTTAAAACTAGTAAATTACTTGCACATTAAAAAATTACTTTACTGTTAGGTAATAAAATCAACTATTCGACATTGAAGCGCGCGTTTGCGGTTGGCAGATATGGAAGACCTCCTTATTTAATTTTGCAGATTAAAATACGGACAGCCTGACCGCGAACTGTAATGTGATTCGTCTTTGGAGTGCACGACATTAACCACATTAGTAAATTTCGAAAAAGATTAGGCTAATTTTTTACCGCTAAAAATTGCTACATTCTGAACTTCTACCCATTACTCCATGGTCAAAATTTTGTTTCCAATGTCACACCCCTTTGTACTGTTAATGTTTTGTCAATTAACTAAGATTGTAAACTGAACGTTGATCAATTAATCGATCGTTTAATCGACATGGGAACAGTCTATAGATAATCCAATGATCATAGTTGACTATATTTTCGTTCAAATATGAATTTTAAAAAAATCAACCCAAATAGATTTCCAAAATGTGATGTTTGACATCGTAAAAAAGTCAAAATCCGAGCTAGTACGTTCAGAATCCATTTAAATTTTGACGTATTGATGGGAGGGTGGAATTTGGCCATAAAGATTTCGTAAAACTCACTGAATATAATGCCTCAAACAGAATTTAAAATAATTTGACAATAACCCGAAAATTCGTACATTCTCACACTATTCTGGTCAAATAAACAGAACGGATACGGTTTTTAGTACATTAACGTGTTTGAAATGATATTTAAGGGTTCTTGCACTGGTAATAATTAAAGTTATTTTTAAAAAGAAGACAAAATAAAAAATTAGTTTAACATTGGTCTCATTCCTGTGCATTTTTGAAAAAAAAATAATTCGTTTAAACTAAACTTCGAAAGCGAATAGTCCATTACCCTGTAAAGTGTTTGATGACTAAACTCGTTTGATGATTTTGTTATTTGTATAACCCTTAACCTTAAAATTTGTTATTTTTATATAGACATTTTCAGTACTCTCATTATATAAATACAGTATAAAGATGTTTACACTGTTAAACTAATCCTTTGGCAGTGTTATGGTTACATATTAATGCTAAGTGGTTTAGGTAGATAGTTCATATAGTTAGTCATCCACTATTGATCACGTGGCTTGTCAACATCGAGGTTGCAATTTCGAGCATTACTCGAGCAGGCCGTGTTTGCTACCTGCTTCCGTTCTTTTAAAACCAGACGTCCAACTGTTTGGTCAACGTCCTAGTTGAATAAATACTTTTGTACTAGGATAACGTACGTTAAGTTTGGTCAGCGTCTAGTATTTATATCCAATTATGATTTTAATTAAATATTCTAATATGACGTCCTGCATTCGCTATGTAAACAAAGCCGTGTTAAAATTCCAATAAATTTAGTTCGCACATGCGCAAGTTAATTTTGGTTGAAGTCGTTTACATTTTATTAAAAAACTAAATTTTTTAAACCATAATCCATCGTTACTGTTAATAAATTTGTTATTTTAAGTCTGAATTCTGCAATGTGCATGATTCAACATTCAGCCATTAAATTATGTTTCCACCACTCTATATTATGAAAAACGGGAGGTACGTGGAACAGTCAGTCACTAGCGCACATTTATCATGTTTATATGCCGCTTCACTGTACCGATTATCGTATTTGTCATAATCAGAATAGAAATAATTCATGGATACCATACTTTATTGTCGTTTTAACATGGGTGGGCATTATATTCATGATATTTTACCACTCGCTATCGCTCGGGGCAAAATATTCAAGAACATAATGCCCACCCATGTTAAAACGACAATAAAGTTAGCGATAGCGAGGCAAAATATTCAAGAATATAATGCCCACCCATGTTAAAACGACAATAAAGTATGGCATCCATGAATTATTTCTTAAATCATGTAGCCAGGTTGTTTTTCGATTGTCTATATATTTCAATGGGGCCTTTAAAAAAGGTAAATACAAGTTAATGGTTTTTTTTCTACACGATCGTGTGCAACTTGTTTTGGTTTCTGCGATAAATAAACTTTAAGAAAATTACAATTAAATCAGTCTAATTTCTGAAGAAGTTTCTTCGAAATCCATTTAAAAATTGACCATATTGACGATGAAATCGACCACTGATCGCCATATAAAAACACAATAAAAATCCATATTTCCATTACAAAACATAATGATACTAAGCGTGTGCAACTTATTCGGTAATCTAGACACATCCAGCTTTTAATTTATATAATAGTTTTTGTCAGTTTAAATTTTGATATTCGTTATTCCTATTTCGTTTAAAGATGTTGAAATTTTAAGCAGAACTTTTTTTCCTATACGACGGCGCTCGTCCGTATAGATGGGGCGCCGTGTGGCATTGCTATGTCCCTTTTATTTTAATGAAAGTTATTTTACTTTTAAATTAGAAGTAAACGTTTTAAGACTTAAAAAGCTTTGAAACTATTTGAATTATTCGACTTACCGATTAATGTCTTAAGAAATAGTGGAATTTGTCTTGTCATGAGTAAAACATATGGTCACGTGCATGTGGTAATGAACTTATAAATTTACATTTGTGATTTACATTTATAAATGGTTTCTATAAAATTAATTGAAAGGACCCTTAAAAAGTCATAAAGTTTGTCAAAAGGCAAGTTTTTATGAATAAACTGTTTAATAAACATCCTTTACAAGTTTATAACACAAGCCCTATCAGGACAACACAGCATGGGTTAAATTTATGACTTTAAAGGTGTTCTAAATAACAAATCTGTAACAAATGTTTATTAGGTAATCAAAATTTATTGTTAATTCTTTGTATGTGCCTTTTTTAAATTATAAAATATAGTTATACTTTTGGAGAAAAATATAATGAGTAAACAAAAAAAAAACATATAACTTGAAATATTCTAAAATTCTGCAGTTAATGATATTTACGTAGTTAATTGAAAAACAGAGTTATTAAGCCTAATTATGACCGAAATAGTTGCATATGTGAGTATGGGAGTTTAAATAAATAATATTTTTGTCCTAGGATAACATAAGTTGTTTGGTCAGCGTCCAATTCTAAAATATTGTAATTTGAATAAATAAATTTGGGGCCCATCATAGTCTACGTTACATTCTGGTTCGTTTCGTAGATTCCCTTTTTGGATGCCATTATAGCTAAACTATTCCTAAGCGGACAAAAAGGAACCCAAAATAAATTAATCTTACAATACAGCTATAATTGGATTGTTAACATGACTTAAGACATCTCATATTTTTGGTTTAAACATACTAGTAATTAGAAAAAGAAATTAAATCTGCACTAACCAAATTGCTTTTAGTGAAAATACATGTACATATTGGACCAATTTTGGAATGTTATTTCACATATGCGTTTATATTCATTTATTTGTATGGTGTATGTATTCGAATCAACAAAAAGCAAACTTATGTTATTGATTCTCTGTTTGCTAATTCCTTTTTTCCATCTTTTATTTTGTGAAGACTACTGTATAGAAGTGTTGTCGACAAAACATTAATATAATTTCTCACATCCACAGAATTAATAACAACGGCATACGTATAAGCTCCAGAAAAAAGGAAATCAAAATCAATATAAAAACATGCAATAAAATATAAAAATATGCAAACTATTATAATACTAATAATGTAAATAAACATTAATATATGAAAATCCTAAAACGCGAAATGCTCAATATACCAGCGGCGGCCGTTACACATATGGTTCTTGAGGGTCCCGCCACTAAATGTGGCAGACGCCCTTTCAGTCTGTTTGTTCGTCCGTTCATCCGTAAGATATCGTGTTCTGACTAAAACTTTTTTTGTCTTTTGAGGTAGACTTTTGGTTTTTGGCATGCTGGTAGATCATTTCAAGATGTTTTATGTTTTGCACCATGTTTAGTGGCCTTTGATCTTGAACTTAGACCTCAATGTTACAATCATATTGCTTTCTGAATTACAAACTCGTGTCCGAACTGTAACTTGTATCTTTTGAGCTAGGCTTTTGATATTAAGCACTTGAATAGATTATTTTAACACCAAGTTTGGTGACCTTTGACCATATACTTTGAACTTGAGGCTGCATTGTTTTATTTCTACATGACAAATTCGTGTTGGGTTTTCTTTTGAGCCATGGTTGGTGACCTTTGAACTTGAGGCTGCATTATTGCTTTCTGAATGCGAAATAAGTGTCCGGAATGTAACGTTTTTCTCCTTTGAGGTTAGCATTTGATATTTGGAATGTGGGTAGATCATTTCAAATCGATGTATCGCATACCATGGTCGTTGACCTTGAACTTTGAACTCAAAGTCACATTGCTTGCTAAAAGACAAATTCATATCTGGTCCTTAACTTTTTTCTCATTGAGTTAGACTTTTGATATTTGGCATATGGATAGATCATTTTAAGTCATCGTGTCGTGTACTATTATTGGTGACCTTTTACCTTGAACTTTGACCTCGCAGTCACATTATCTCCTTCCGTAAGGTCATTTCTCTTAAAAGTTTCTAATCGAAACCTGTCTCGCAGATGGATACCATCTCAATGATATCTAGTTTATCTTTAAAATTATTAAGATTATTTCTTTCAGACGTACGGCAGTGATAGGCAAATACCTGATTCGTCCCAAACAGCCACAGCGTTGATGTGCGGCGCAAAAACGAACTTTTATATAGCTGGTTGCAATGATAACGTCAAACAAGGCAACTGTTCAGCTGAAACTCCTAGCAACAAGCTGACTTCAATTTTGGATCATTTTATTGCGGATGGTAGGTGGTTAAAGCCCAACCATGTGTTTATGTGAGGGGAGGGAGGCTGGGATTTTTTTGGTAGGAATATTGTATTCTTTGTCTGGCTAAATTAAAAACTATCTATTGCTGTTTAATTTCTTGCTTCCCTACCGGCTTTTCGATACGTTTTGATAAAAAGGCCGTATCTTGTTATGAATAAAATAATCGACCGAACAGGGCCTGTTAGATAATAAAATGGTTGCTCATTTAATCCTGCTTAAAAATGCACACAAAGAATGTATAAATATTAACATTATCACGTTTTAAAAGAAAACAAATTATTTAAATTCGAATTTCCAACTAGGGTTTGGTGAGCGTTTCTTCTTTAAGCCTATCTAAATTTCAGATGAGGTGTTTGCGATATGTAAAATTGTGTGCCGTATAACCAGAAGCATTGTGTATTCAGGTCCAAATATCCTAGCTCTGCCGTCCAAGGCTTACTTTAGACTTCACTGTCCCACGCTTCCAACCAAGTCTTAATAAGCGTTAGAATGCTTGCTTAAATTTCAGCAATATTATGGTTTCAACATAATACCAGAACTTCCGACCTTCGACAGGAGAACTGGCAAACCCCATCAGTTTTGGTTAAAGTCGAAGACATCTTGCCCAGACTCGCATTTATGTATAAAGAAAACTTATCACACGCAAACTAATATCAATAAGAAAACATAAAAGTGGAAAAGACTCAAGTGCCAACAAAAACCAACACAAAGAATGTTGTCAAAGATACAACGTAAACAAATATATTAGTTGAAATTAAAGGCCAACAGAAACTAGCTTTTTAATGCGTGCTGGGATATATAATATATTTAATTATATATAATATAAGTGAACTGATTTGTCATTACAAAACAATATTAGGATTATAGGCTTAGAAACATGGAAAAAGCTAGTCTCATATTGTTTTTATTTCTAGTCAATACACTGTTATTATTTATCCAACCAGCAATCTAACGTCCTGAATATACCAGAAATATTGTTTGCTGGATGTTAAACATCAATCAAGCAATCAAGCTATCTAATGTACAATATTTAAAAATGTTTCATAATTTTGTCATCTCTATTTTTGTTAAATTCGAACCCATATCGGGCCTCTATACATTACGCATTGTTATAGAGACATATTTTTTCAGAACACAAGAATGCATTTTAATGCGCAAAGGGGATATAACATCTTTTGATTTATATTTTCAGGGCGATCGGGAGGATTCGTGACAACAGCGCGTTTAACTCACGCAACTCCGGCTGCATCGTATGCTAACACAGCAAATAGATTGTGGGAGTATGATGGCGCGATGAAAAATGTTGTTGGTGGTTGTAAAGATATTGCTTATCAGTTCGTGCATGAAAATGCAGATATTCAGGTATATCTAATAAAACTTTTTGGCATTAGTATAAAAACAATGTGTAGTTATTCTTTTGCCTGAAATATGGACAATAATAAAACAAAATTCATGCAAATCCTTGTTTAAAATAATTAACTTGGGGTGAAGAGAGTCCTTCCTCTGTTATGTATATATAAATATTCTCTCAGATCTGCAACAGCTGGACTACTACATATTCCACAACCTAATTCTGAATATTTCAAAAGAACGTTTGAATACTCTGGTATTATTGTTTGGAATAAACTACCAATTGAAATAAAGGGAGCTGAAAACTTTGAAACTTTTAAAGTAAAAGTATCAGAATACTTAATTAAGCTTCAAAATGAAGGTTCACAAACTGTCTTGTAAACATTCTTGCCATTACCAAACATATTTATATACCTGTAATTTCTTTTATTATTGTTATTGTACTATTTATTGTATATGCAATTAGTCTGTAACATCATATACTGTGTGTGTGTGTTTTTTTTCTTATGTGAAGGCCTCTAGCGAGATTAACATTGTATTGTTAAATGAGTTGCCTTCGTTAAATAAAGAATTTATTATTATTATTATTATGTCTGTCTAAAGAACTGGGAAATGAGCCATGATTTGGTTGCGTGGTTTCGACCCAGTCCTTGCAAACATTGCTCACGTTTGCTTTCAATTAAGCTGTGTATCAGTACTAGTGTTATATGATGTAAATGATACATTTGATTTATATATGTTGCATTACAAAATTTCATCAACAGGTGGCACTGGGAGGCGGCAGAAGAAACTTCCTTCCAAATACAACAATAGACCCAGAATATAATTCTACGAAAGGATGGAGACAAGATGGCGTCAATCTAATTGCAGTAAGTAAAATTTATTTAAGATTTCATAACAAATAAGTGTTATGTTGTAACTTAACAATGAATGTTTTGCAAACAATAAAAATGGGGTGGAAAGGGCACGGTAGTTTTCCTGTTATATATACTTAGGTTTTTAAGGTTTTAATACAAATTCTAATGCCAATTTTATTGGACGCCCAAAAGGACACAAGCTCCGGAAACTTGAAATAGAAGTTATCATTTTTTTAAATGATTGACATCTACTTCTTTTTCAGCATTGGTCAAATATTCAACAATCGAAAGGTAGAAAATACAAATATGTTTGGAATACTGAACAGTTTAATGCAGTTGACCCTGCCTCGACTGATTACTTGTTAGGTATTATAATTATAAAGTTTTGCAAAATGACATTTAAGTCATTGTTGGGAATCAGAAGGCAAAACACAATTGTAGCAAAGGTTATTTTGATGGAAATTGCATGTCAATTAACAGCGCACAAATCACCTTTATGATTATTATTTCAATTCAATATACTTAATTAAGTACAGATCTAAAGTCCGATCACATTGTACAGAACTATTTCTCCTTTGTAGGAATTCGTACTCTTATCGCATTAAAACGGATTTGTATAAACTTTTTGGTTATCGTGGCGCTGACTAAAGAAATGAGACTTAAGATACAACCATGTCTCATTAGTATATAAGATGAATAAATTGAATATATAGAATCGCACATATAGCAAAAAATCTAGCCATAATAATTAAATTAGTATGTGTTTTTTTAAAATAACACTTTTCTTGCCTGATTAGTGTTTCATTCGCCAAGCTCAGACGAATATAAATTACTTATTAAAATAAAACTAATGCATGTGTATGTTTAAGTATGCCAACAGGTGTATCAGGGTTTATTTCAAACACAATTTTAAAATTTAAGGAACTTACAATGTCTTTCATTAGTAATGTACTCCATTAGCATCAAATACATTACAAACATCAGCATCTATCTACAAAGAATTCGATCGAATTTAAATACATCATCGAGTAAATATTGGGTGGCCGGGCTGGTATCTCAAACACGCAAGTTGCTAAACCAGTAGAACGGCAAATTTCGAATAAATGTGCAACTCATCTGAAACTTGCATAAATACGACTCTTCCCGCTAAACAATTCATGACATGCACGAGAAATTATGCAAAAATATGCAAATAAGCCAACTGAAGCCACGTGATTTTATTTGTAAACAAAAACACTTGCTACCAATGAACATGCTTTCAGCTAACTTTAATGAATGTATTTTCATAGCATAGCGCTATGTATGACTTGATATCATGTGTTTGGAGAGTAAAAGTCTTTATCTGAATGTTTAACAAACCATGGTAAAGCATTTTTTACAGTTATTCCTTAATTTGTCGTAGCAAGGTTTAAAGTTATTATGGTACTAACCATAATACTATATTCTCCATATGGCAATCAAAGATATATACTCGTTCGATCACCTATGAATGTTAAACAAACCATAGTAAAGAATTCTTTACAGTCATTCCTTAATTCGTAGTGCCAAGGTTTAAATTGATATATGGCATATCCATGATAAAATATTCTTTATTTGGCAATGAACGATGATTACCTGCTCAAGTACCCGTCCATTCCCCGAAGTGATTGTAATTCATTATTTGCTTATGTCCTGGTATAAGCTGAAATATTACAAGTTCTACCTGCAATTGAAACCATTGTCTTATTGATGCATATAACTACAAGTCTTAGTTGCATGTTTTGTCTATTTTAAGTCCAATTGACGTTTTTATTTGTGGATTACTCAATAAAATTAATTTATATTTTTCAAGCTTTGCTATGAAACGTATATATTTGCAATATTCAGTTTTCAATAAAGTGAGGTCCACAAGAGTATTGTAGGATAAAAATCGTATCACCCATAGCCTGGTTGGTTGGAATGTCTCGCGTCTACTCTTCCTTTGTGATAAGTAGACGTTTCCATGATTATTAAGTCAGCCACACCGTAAAATGTGTAGACCACTGATGACTACTAAACACCGAATTTGCTGAGACAATAAATTTGATTGGGAAACATTAAAAACTATACTTGGAATTGTTAGGTATTTAATTTAAACTATTAAATTATAATACTCTGGTATTGATATTTAATAAGGCTGGCAGATATAGAAAAAATATTTTCTTTACATACAATAATGTGGTAATTGAGCAAGTACAAAGATACACTTATTTAGGAATAAATTTTGCTGCCTCTGGCACATTTTCATATGCAAAATTAGACATTCATAATAAAGGTTTAAAAGCATTTTATAAGCTGAAGAAAACATTTTCTTCAGGGAAACCAAGAATATCTACTTTAATTCATATTTTTAATCATACAGTAAAACCAGTATTACTTTATGGTTCAGAAATATGGGGAGAGTTCTCAGTAAAAGCTACCCAAAAAGAAAATGAAAATTTTTTTGCAAAAAATATAGAAAAACTCAAACAGGAGAATATTAATTTGAAATTTTGTCAATATGCTTTAGGAGTAAGCTCCAAAACTTCAAAAAATGGCATGAGAGGAGAGCTTGGATGCCTACCACTAATTTTTGATGTGTACATAAACATGGTTAAATATTGGTTAAGACTCCATGAGATAAGTTATGACAACACTTATAATAAGAAAAGGGAAAATCATACAATATTAAATGCAGCCTTTAAAGAATCAGAAAAGATGGCAAATAATAACCAAGAATCTTGGTTAAATTGTATTCAAACAATATTCAAATTTTTAAACATTGAACATTTATATTTAAATGCAACCAGTTATAAACATACATATATTATTAATACAATTAGACATAAACTAAAGATGAAGCTTATTGATATTTGGTTTAAAGATATAAATAATGATATTAAAAGTAAAGCTAAAGTAGGAAATAAGTTGAGAACTTACAGAAAATTTAAATATATATATCAACTTGAACCATATCTAAATATAGGTTCTGAAAATCAAAGAAAATATCTAACAAAATTAAGACTCAGTGACCATGATTTAAATATAAAAAGAGGTAGATATACCAACTTAGAAATACACCAAAGAATATGTTACATGTGTAAAAATGAAGTGGAGGATGAGAAACATTTTTTATTAAATTGTCCAAATCTAGAAGAAATTAGAAAACCTTTTATTGAAGAAATAAATGATAAATATTGTAATTTTAAAAACCTTTGTATTGATAATAAATTCTTGTGGTTAATGAGCAATGAAGATACATTTGTTATAAAACTTTTATTGAAATTAGTCGTTGAATTGAAAGAAAAGCGTAATGTATTAATCAGCTAAGATGATAGAGTTGTCTCCCCTTGCTCAGTTCTTACTGGATAACCTTATTACATTTATATATCTATGTTCTTATAATGAATACAATTATGTTAAAATGAAACTTTTGTTTATTTATTAGGATTTGTGATTTTGTTTCTTTCTTTGATTAAATTGTAATTGATTCTGCCTCTAACGGGCACCTTTAATTGGTAAATAAAAATCTGTTCTGTTCAAATCTGTTCTGTTCCATGCTCTTTTTAATCAGACATTATTGTAAGGAATTATAATATATTTTAATATGACGTTATTATAACATCAAACGACGAAACGTCACAATATTAACGGCTGATTTTAGAAGTTCTAGTTAAAATAAAAATCAATAAATTAGGCATGGAACGTTATGGTAAAATATTCAAACAATTTTTTGTCATTGCAGTATTTATTTTTCAGGCCTATTTGAGCCCAGCCATATGCAGTATGAGGTTGAGCGTAATAAGGGTAGTGATGGAGAACCGAGTATTACGGACATGGTTTCTAAAGCTATACAGATTTTAAAGAAGAATCCTAAAGGCTTCTTTTTAATGGTTGAAGGTTTGTACTCTGTTTATTTGGTGATACTTGTATTTATCTTCAAATAATAGTTCAAATGTGCAATTTAACTTAATTCAATGCTGAAATTATTTTGTTACGAAATTTATGATATTTTAATATATAGAAACTAAAAAACGGGAAAATTGATATGGAAATAAAACTATGGTGTGACAACGTTTTTTTTCTAACCCATATCAGGCAGTCAAAATGACTACTATTGTTACTATTTCTTTTGTTGCAGATGCTAATTATTTACTTCAAATAATTTAAATCGGCCCTGTTTACATTTGTTAGCCTCACTACTAAATCCTGGCACGAATCCAAATGCTAACAACTCGGTTATTACACACTGCTGAGTCTTGAGTAGACGAAGGCGCATGGGGTGTAGTAAATTCTTAACCTTGGTATCTTTGATGACATTTGATAGCGAGAACAGCTCGCAGCGGGCATCGAAGATGCCCGCGAAGAGCGTTGAGCTCTACGGCAATTATGTGATCAAAATGAAATCACGAGATCAAAATCTGCTAAATGCTGATATTAATTTTTTTCGTCCGGAAGTTGATATCGTCAAAAAAACTGTATCAAAGTAAATTAAGAAAAGTACTAAAAATAATTTTAAGAAAGACTTGAAAATTAAGTTGACATCGATAAAAAATAAATGTTATATTTAAAATTAACAACAAACATTTCATTCTATTTTTTGCAATCTCTTAATCGATCTTAAAAAACCGACAATCAAATTACATTTCATGTGACGTCACCGTTACAAAGAAAGACGTCACGTGACCACTGAAATTTAGAGGCACTTTTAGGGTGTTCAGAAGTTACGTCAATTATGAAATGCACATTGAATATTGATAATAAAGGACTTTATAGTCTGTGCTCGCATTTTGGCAATGCCTACATACTCCATATTATTAATAGAAGCAGCATCACAAATGTTAAAACGTTGATACAACTCAATCACACAACAGCCCTGGCAATACACGTGTTTAATTTTAAAAAAAGTCTACAGCTTAAGATTCATAAAAATGTACCTTTGAATGATAAAAAGTATGGAAAGAGATGAAAATAGCCATTTTTATAATATTTAGGTTCATCTCTAAATTATCAGTCTTCAGAATGTACATATTATCATTGTAATTGTAGGAAGCAACATCGACATTGCCCACCATGACACACTTGCAGCTAAAGCTTTGTCCGAGACTGTTTCCATGGAAGCAGCTGTTATCAAAGCTGTGGAATTGACCAATGAGGCGGATACACTGATTATCGTGACCGGCGATCATTCCCATGTGTTTTCCATGGGAGGATACAACTATAGAGGAAACGATATTTTAGGTAATTAATCAAATATTTTATTAAATAAGGATTAGAATTATCTCAAGTTGTTAATTTTGGAAATGTTAATGCCATTTCTTATCCAGTTTTGTTCCAAGGTAACCAAACGCTAAAGTTGTGTATAAATCACATAAATAATCCAGATTATTTTCCGTGTCTGGACGTTTAATGGAACTTCAAAGAGACAAAATGGTTAATTGAAATAATTGCCTATATAATAAAGTAAGTTTGCCAGAGTGTAAATCAACATCAGCGAAGATACACGAACAAGTACTTAACTCTACTATGATTAATCGTTCACAGGGTTAGCCAACCCAACAGATTATGAGCCACCTTTAGACGGTATGCCCTATACTACCTTGTCATATGGAAATGGTCCAGGAGTCAACTTCACAGCTGGAAGACAAAACCTGACAAACGTTGATACAAGTATGTATAGTTTTGAGAACATGTCAAAAACGACCATTACGAAATCATTTTTGAGGTCAAGTTTTTTGGTGTTAAATATATAGTCACAAAAATCAGAAATTCTGTGAATTTTTGACATAATAAAAAGGCGATTTAAAAGAACTATCTGGATATTTGTTTCAATTAAAATCTGTGATTTTTAGACAAAAAATACCTGTATGAGAAAAGTAGCAAAGAAAACCGACCGAACAACAAGAGCCAAAAATCAAAGAACAGTTACCAATCCGGATATAGACAAACCTACACAACGCAACACAAAAACCGAAAGAGAGTAACCAGAACCCAATAAGAACCATGGGTGCACTCAGGTGATCCGTACGAGTAAGCAGTGCCTGCCTCTAATTAGGCATCCGTCGAGTTACTCATTGCCATGTCTAGGAAAAAGTCAAATCCAGTAATAGGACACACTACCTATGACAGCGAAAATATCCAATCCTATTTGAGAGATTGATTTTCCATAACGATCAATTAAGTCATGGTGACGACAATAGAACTTTTGGAGAGATAACATCAACCTAGGTACAACAAACTCCTATTAGAGTAGTTTAGTGGTCGACAGCAGTGATTGGTCTAGAAAATCGGAATACCGATCGCAGAATTGTAAAAATTATTATATGAAATTCTTTTATTCACGGATTCATCTTTCTGCATATTTTAAAAAGACTTGAAAGCAGAAACTTCCTTAGTGCACCTATGATGTTTTATTGGGTTCCAGTTACTCAGTTTCTATTTTTGTCGTTTTAGGTTTTTGTTTCGAGTTTTATGTCTGTTCAGCTCTTGTTGTGCGGTTGGTTTCTTTTATCTTCACAATGTTTCTGACAAGCATATTTTCTATTAAATACGCGTTAAGTAAATTTATTTGATTTTTTTGAAGTTTAAAGAGCAGTGCTGGACCTATATTTATGACGATAAAAAGTTAAGAACAATAATGATAAGTATAACATAAGTGCTGCAGGATATTCTGATTATGCCTCAGGACATAAAATTAATCAAGGGTCCAGTTAATAGTTTTTCTCCATTTTCCAATAAAATCCTTAAATTCATCATCTAAACTTTAATTTCCTCAAACAAACCTTAATTTCAATTGATCAGGTATGCAAGAGCTTTCAATGAGCTTACTGATTTTTGCGTCACAAATTTCTTCGGAATAGATTAATAAACAAAGGTTACAAGAAAAAAAGATTTATGTGTCTTTTAAGAAGGTTTTCTTATAGATACCACTTTTTGTTGATTAATGTTCTATCTAATATTTGAAAATATGATTGCATATAGTTTTCACAATATTTTAATTCATCAATAGTAATTGTGATACTTCTATACTGCCTAGAGGTGTGTTATACCAAATTATGTTCACCAACACACTCCAACTCACATACTACAGTAATGTAGGTGGGAGGTATGGCATGCCACAAAATCTAGTTTAACCAATTTCTTTTGAAAATGACTGTATCAATTCAGGATCATTGTCGTAGTTGCTATATTTTTTGTACTCAATTTTTCCGGTTTCTTGGACTTTGATTTGTGATCTTCATGGTAACTATCTTTCTGACCAACCCAGTTTACATTAATTAACATATAAAAAATGATGTAACTTAAAGCTGCTGCAGTTAACAAGGTTAAAAATATACAAAATGTTCCAACTTAAAGCTGCTGCAGTTCGTATTTATTTCCTAATTTCAGGGTCGTTTAATTATAAACCTCAAGCTGCAGTCCCAGTAGAATATGAAACACACGGTGGAGAAGATGTTCCGATATTTTCCAGAGGACCAATGGCCCATTTATTGAGTGGTGTAAAAGAGGAACATTATGTTGCTCATGTTATGCAGTATGCAGCTTGTGTAGGCGACTTCAAAAATGACAAACACTGTACATCTCCTACAACAGAAACAACTTGTTCTGCAACCCATATAACAAGGAATTTGATTGGATCAGTACTTTTTTTTGTATTGTATTTGTTGATAGCATAATACTAATGACACAGAAAAATGACTTGTACAAGTGTATACAATTTTCAACGAAATCCGGGTATCCTACGTCAACCACAATCACCTCTGCTACACTATTAGTTGACGTCATGAGAGATATTAAATGATGAGTAATACAGTACTATAAATGTAAAACCGTATCAAAAGTGTATATACTATATAAAAAAAAGATCATGTGCATTTTTCACGTCCGATCAAGGGCATTAGGTTGTCGAAGGGCGTAAAAACACTCCCAAGTCGAGTGTATTTTTTACAAGCATCAATCGTTCTTTACAACGACAAATATAGCCAAGTAGAAAATGTGGAAGGACGCGTGGCAGAAATGATATCTTGAAACCAGTTATGTTCTCTGTACCGAAGAGTACTGTGTATTATACATTTTATATTTGTATTAGAACATGTTCCTTCCATATTTTGTATAAATTTGTATATCAAAAAACAATATTATTTTTATTAAAACTATTACCTAGATAGAGCTTTTAAACATTTTTAATTGGACGGATTTAACAGGCCAGCAATTTGACCAAAGTACAGTCGCCATCCCGTAGTTATGATAAACTGACTTATACATCCGCAAATATTGTTTACTGAATTGTATGTTTGCTGTGTGGTGAAATGTACTAAAAACACATGGCAAAAACATGTTTCGATTAAAAAAACAGAAACGGGTCCTTTTACTGTCAATGAAATAAAACTACTTAAGCAGCGGTTCAATCAGCATAATCATTTCTGAATATCAATTAAGTTTCGTATATCAGAGGTATATCAAAGTTATATCCCTACTAATAACCGTCTTTAAGTACACATTTTACAAACCAGCTAGAATAATCCTCTATGAAATCAATCACAATCGTTCACAACTTTGTTCTATGCTGCAATCGAGTGTACAACACTCCTAAAGGCGTATATATTAAATACAAACTAACACTCTTTCCTTATAATAGATATTGCTAATCATATCGATATGTTCTTGAATATTAGGAGGAAGAAGGAAACGCCGACAATATATAAGTTCAAGGACAATCGAGCAGACGTCATTACATTTTGCAATATAATTCACCATAAAAGGATTAAATTTCAGACACCTCCTTATCTAAAGGATCAGTCAACATAAATAATTCCATACACCTTGCTTCCAAGATATTCGATCGTCTGGCTTTGCTTAACCTAAGGGACCGGTCATTATTTATCTCCGGGGGGGCCGGCAAAAAAGTAGGGGGGTCATCACAATTTAGCTGACTATTAGAGGGTGGGTCGTCACTATTTAGCTGACTATTAGAGGGTGGGTCGTCACTATTGAGCTGACTATTAGAGGGTGGGTCTATTTTACTATTTTTTTAGTAATTCAACCAGCGGGGGTCATGATTTTTTAATATAATATTTTCAACTATAAAAAAAATTATCTAGCCTCGCTTCCCTCGGCATGTATACTGAACAAAAATATTATTAATGATCTGAATTTCACAGAAAATGGAATCTGGTTATAGTGAGATGGGTGGGATGGGGTGGGGTGTGATTTTCAATAAACAATTTCTCAGGAACTATTAATGGAAAGGTTCTGAAATTTTGTATGCAGATTCCAGTGGGTGGTCCAAATATGGTACTTAAGATTCCTTTTCGGGTCTGTCTGACATATACTTCCTGTTCAACGAAATTTGTGTTTTTCGGTCTTTGACCTTTTTTTAAGTATAGAATGATATGATCACAACTGTTCAAGTTTGTAGAAAACTTGTGGTGGTTTTGCTACACATATATTTTAGAAACAAAAACATGACCGATACAGATCAAATGATTTCTCAATCCAATATTATCTATATGACAGTATGATGAGTTGCATTTAAATATCTTTATTATTAGAATAATATGTAACTGTAACATTGAGTAAAAATAGTAAATGTAAATAAACACGAAATAAAATTTAAGCTGGACAACAACTGACTAGACAAAAATAATACTGAATATTAAAATAAAATATATGACAGTGACTATTAAAATAATGAAAAAAACCATTTGTAAACGTTTACTACAAATAATCTCAATTTTACATGTGAAGTATTTATAAAAAGGTTCACTAGGTCTTCAACAAGCACGGTTCCACAAGCATGAACCTTTAAATCAAGACCCACCAAAACAGGTATAAAGTCCCCACTCAAATTTAAAAGCAATGGTTTTGGTGTCTTCATCCTTTAAATCCTAGTTTGTTGAAGTCTTCCTTAAACATGTTAAAAAATAATTCTAAAGAAAATCCCTTACCACATATGTGCCATCCCTGGCTTGGAATAAATAAATAAATAAAAACGCCTACCTACTTTGCCCTGTTTAAGAAATCTAATGTCTAAGAACCAATTTTGTATGACCTATAAATAGTTTGATTCGCTAATGTTTTGTCATAAAAATCTCAATTTTTATCCCTGAAAATTTACTCCAAATTATATATCAGTGATGCATGTTAGAAATGCATTTTCTTTTATACAATATATTTGATATAAAGTTGTATATTCTTTTATGATACATGTACTCCAATTCTGTTTTTAAAATCTCAATTGTTAACTAATGGGGGGGTCAGTAATATTTTACCATTTATAAATTACAATTTGCCGGCCCACCCCTGGAGATAAATAATGGCCGGTCCCTATTTACCTCAAGCAAAACTGCCAAATGAACTTGTTTCATGTCCTTTAGAAATTGCAGTGCTTCTTAGCATATTATTAGTGATCACCTTAAAAAGTATTTTATGTATCAAATTATTAAATTTTTTTGAGTGTACGAGATAATAACAGAGAACAGAACCATAAACTATGCGCAAACATAGAAGCATATTTTATACCCTACCTGATCGGTCAAAGCAGTAAGGGTGTTAATACAAACTAGTTCATTTAGTTCAAGCTTTTGAATGATCGTGAGCCGAATAAACTTTTCAAGCTATAAAATAAACAATGTTTTAATAGTGGCTATTATGCTTGCATCCTAGTTATAACATGGAACAAGGATCAAAATCTCCCCAAATCTCCCTTTTGTCTACTAGTAACAGAAATTACACAATTGTTCCCTACCCTTACACAAGAAGCAAGTGTTAACAAACGGTGATGTCGTAGATGTAAATTTTTAAATCAATATCCCGATCTCAAATTTCATATGTCAGAACCTTTGATTTTTCGACTCTTTATACCACCTTGCCTCACGAGAAACTTAAATAACGTCTTAAAGAGTCATAAGCCTTCGCTTCCCTATATGCTTACAAATATGTAGTTTTTGATTACAATGACACTTTTATTACTAAAGAACTTAAAGGCAAAAAATGCTAGAATGAGGAACAGGTTTATAGTATGCTAGATTTTCTGAATATTTGTAACTTTTGGAAGATGTGTTTTCAGCAGGTAATCGGAATTCCAATGGGTACAAACTGGCCGATTTGTGTCTGAAACTGAACTTCTTAAACGTCTTATTAACTACGAGAAGAAAACAGAAGCTAGGTAATTTAAAATCATATATAGTTATATTGATGATGTCGTTTCATTTAACAAACCTCAATTTGCTCAGTGGCTTCTTTTAATACAGTCAAACTTCGGTAGCTCGAACTCGGATGGCTCGAACACCACAGATTTCTCGAACTGTTTTTAAAGTCCCGTTATTTATTTCTATATATATGTTTGTACAAAAAACCCGGTTTTTCTAACACCGATTTCTTGAAAACTCGAACTCGTTTATAGGTCCCTTTGATAGTAAATTTGTGTAAGTCACCATCAATAACTCGAACTAAAATTATAAGCTTCGGTGCAAAGTAATTAACTTCGGTACAAAGAACGTTGATAACAGAAGCCATAACAATTAGCACAGGTAGGTCAATTTAAATAAAATAGCAGATAATAATTATGTCATGACTGGTGATTGGTTTTAACATGCAAATAGACGTTAATTATTTTGTAGTTAAAAATATTAACGGTACTAAGCGGATTATAAAATCAAATCGCAACCATCCGAATTAAAAATCATTTACGACTTGTGTTAACATTTGCGGTTAAATTGATATTAAAATACCAATTGTTAAACTAGCTAAGATAATTGATATAAAAAACGTTTCGGCAATAAATACTGTGGAAATTATTTACTTAATTTAACTGCAATGGAAGATATACCGTGCACAAACTGGTTTTTTTAGCAATCAACGGAAGTGAATAATAACTGATGATGAAATTTCAAATTTCACAAATTATAACAACTAAAATAACTTTATTCGTGTCAAAATTCATGAAATAAACATCTACATTCATTTAAAACGAATTTAGTTCCCAAAACAACCATTCTGCGTGTAGGAAATGAACGAGCAACCTAAAAACAAACACTGTCGCGGTACGGAACAGATACATTTCCAGAAGTTGTCCAACTTCGGTGGCTCGAACTATTTTTAGCGACACCAGCGAGTTCGAGTTATCGAAGTTCTACTGTATATCCCTTAGAACTGTAAATTACAAAAACCACAGAAACAGTTTCATCTACATCTTTGTAGAATTGCACCTCGAATATGACACCAACGGTCTTTTAGAATTTATGACAATCGAGAAGATTTTCTTTTCAAAATTCTAAATTCTCACTATGCAGCAATATTCCAGCTTTTCCTGCATACGGCGTCTATATTTCTCAACTGATAAGGGATGCAAGGCCTGCAGCGTTTATACTGTTTTTGCAAAGACAAACTTATGAACCAAGGCAACACGAATACGTAACGCCTTTAATAAGTTTTACTATAGAAACAACTTCCTTGTTGAAAAATATTCACGTTCGAAAATATGATTGCAGATAGTTTTCCCAATTTTTGAGTTCAGTACACAGTGAGTGTGCTGCGATTGTTATTATATAACCCTATTACTGACTAGTGATACATGATACCCATTCGTTTTAATCAACAAAATCTAACCCACATACTACAGTATTGGAAGCCATAGGTTTGAAATCCCATAAAACCTGGTTTAACCCACCATTTCTGTTGAAATGTCTGTACCAAGTCAGGACCATCATTGTTGATATATTTTTGGCTGTTAGTTCTAACGTGTGCCAGTTTCATGGACTTTGATTTGCGGATTGTCGTTTTGTTCGGTATTTTGATATAACCTTTACTTCACATATAAATACTTGTACTTAATTTTCCATTTATAACTGTTTGTTATTTGTAAAAACGGCACACTGATTTGGAAAAATAAATTATTGAATGATTCACTGTCAACAATTATTTTCGATATTATATTTGTCTCATTTGATGGGTACATATTTAAATACAACAAGCATTCCTATGGGCACTTATAGCGCAGGACTATATAAATGTCTTGCAGATTACAGCGGATGTATAATTCCTCTTCTCACGTGGGACTTCTTAAAATCGCGGAAAGACGCAAACTAAAAACTACGATAAAAAAAAATAATTCAGTTTTCCTATTCTAAACAGCTTATGAATCATAGCTTTCTCAATTGACAAACAGTAGAGCTTCTTAACTTTCTTCAGTTTAACAGACTTCGCTTGAAGTTAAATTTTGCAGTCACATAAACTACTGGGCAAGGATACGCTGGAAAAACTTATAACTACCCTACAGATAGATACAAGGTAAGTGTCTTTACGGCTGATCTCTTAGCTTTCTTCAGCTTCAATTGTTTGTTGTTAAATGGCCCGTGATTGACCTACTCTCAAATATAACTAACAGAAACCCGGCCGTTTTATTAATAATGTTGTTTCACTCTTTGTAGGATTACGTATTTTCTTTATAAAAATTTGGTCGGATATAGTTTTGTTTGAAATGTTGCCTTCAAAACAACATCCATGCTGAATTTTGTTCCAGTCGACTTGGTGATTGTGCAGCAATTTCAATCAATACCCATTGTATACGATAGTAACAAATGTATGTTAACTTCTACTTTTCGTGCAGCCGAGTTTAAATTTAAAATCATTTTGATAAAGATTCAGTATATGATTAGCAAACTTTTTTTGATTCGAATTCTTTTTAGTTTGTTTGAAACAACTCTACAATAAGCAAATTTTCATTTGCCAACAGAACTATCATAAGATATTTTAGGAAACTGGCACAAATCTTAAGAGAAGATTACAATACATAATATTAAGGATACCCGGCAAAAAAGTGATGGCACATGACATTCGTATAATGAGCTTTACTGTAGCGTGTAATCTGATAACAAAAGTGTAGAGGTGAAAAGGTCTGTTAATCATTACTTAAAAAGAAGTCTTTTTGTCTTTCGTTGCTAGGTGTATATGATACACAGTTTTGAACTATTTACTAGAACCATACTTTTAGGGTGCACAGTGCTTGACTTACAGAGCTTTCCAATGCGTCCCTAGGTGGAAGATAGGGGTGCCCTCTCCTTTGGATGTTGTCTGGTCATAATACG
Organism: Limnoperna fortunei; assembly: GCA_944474755.1. Lineage (NCBI taxonomy): Eukaryota > Metazoa > Mollusca > Bivalvia > Mytilida > Modiolidae > Limnoperna > Limnoperna fortunei. The sequence continues at coordinate 35,698,097 of OX104122.1, forward strand.
GAAAAGATTACCGCGGACCACAGTGGGTAAAAGTTTGGAGAGTGCCATGCTCCTTGCATAATAAAGACCCATTTTGTAGATGTCCGTTAGAGTAGGCGCGTTGTAGCCGATTCAAATGGCTAAATTTTCACCCTTACCCCATACTATTTCAGTGGCACTCAAATTATTTGCCCTTTGGCTCAACAATTTCCGAACCGAGTTATTTTTTATTAACATGTTCTTGACCTGGATGTAAAGTAAACATATAATCAATCAATTAATCAATAGAACTATTTAACAACTTAATTAGACAAGACCTGCATATGACATAATGTTTGTTAATTATTATTCTTAATCATATTCGCCTTCGTCTCTTCGATGTAATTACATAGCATTAGTTCTCTATGAGCATCCTACATAGTGACCTGACATGTATTGACCTCGTATATAAACCCATTTCTCGTGCAGCACAATAATTCTTTCTCTGGAGCGTTGTAGTGTACGTTTGGCTTGTACACCACAATTAAAATATCCGTTTTTCAAGTGAGTAGTTATAAGAACGTGGTTCTGAACTTACTTCACTGACATTTTCTAAATTTGTTTAACACCTTTTAATGCAACGGACTTTCGACGTTTTATCATCTTGTTCTTGTTATTATTTTTTTACTTGTCTACGTTAAATAAAATTTGTTTTACTCTCTACGTGGTACGAGAGTTTATTGTTTTATTGAACGTTTTTCGGACACCACTCAGTGTATCTGCGTGTGGTTAAGTTATAATTGTTTATTTTATCAATACTTCTGTTTTACACACCTGTTTGTCGTTTTTGGAGTTGTGCTGTTGAAATATAGAAATATTATGGCTGATGACCAGTGTGATGTGTTGTTATTAGATGATGGCAATGATTTGAATGTCTCTGATAATAGTATGGATGAACATGCGGGGTCTAAATTGATGGAAGATGACCCTCAAGTTGTCAAAACTAAAACTAGAAAAGGCAAAGCCTCTGTTGGTAGAGTTATAAAGGGCTCTGCATTAGTTGATAAGGTTATAAAAAGAAAAGCCAGTAAATCAGCAGGGGATAGGCCTGCAAAAGAAATTAAATCTTCCTTTTCACATAATGAAATTCAGGAACTAAAACAGAAAATGGGTATTGACTCAATGGCTAAATCTTTGGATAGTATTGATAAAGTATTACAAAAATGATTGAATCCACAGTCATCTAGCACTGTTACAAGGGCATTTAGTGCTGCTGCAAGGCCCACTTGTATTAATTCTGAAGTGCCAAGAATGGCTCTGAATTCTTACAGGCCTATTCTTTCATTAGAGCCAAATTTAGATTCATATGATGTTGTTAATAATTTTGATACAAATTATTTAGGTAATTCACCTGTATCTAGTTCTTCTTTAGCTAGTGCTAGTCCTGCGACTGTTAATGCTAGTTCATTTGATCCTGCCAGTGGTTTTGCTGTGGCTTTTCATGATCAATATATTCAGCAGGTACAACCTGACAATACGCCTGTTTCTACATGTGATGTACAGGCCCAGAGTAATGGTATATGTAGTACTTTTTCTAGTGCTGTACATGTAGCTTCGGCTGTTCAGGACACAAGTCGTAATGTTCTGTGTCATGCTGATGGAATTGATTTATGGGAAATTCCCCAATTAAGGTCAGAAGAACAAACTGTTCCTTCAATAAATGTTGGTCTGGCAACAGCTGTTAATGCTGCGGTTACAATTAAACCTAATGTTGATAGTATAAAAATAATAGAAGATAAGTATCTCAGACCACAAAACTGTGACAATTTGTGCTGTCCTAGAGTTAATAATGAAATTTGGGCAGCTCTTCCCAAACCTGCACAAAATGCAGATTCTAAATTACAGGAGGTCCAGAGATACATGGCAAAAGGTATGATCCCACTTGTTCAGTTGGCTGATCTCTGTACAAAAACTGAGACTCTAGACCCTGTTAAAACAAGGGCTATGCTGACAGACTCGTTATGTCTTTGAGGTACTACATTTCGTAGTTTTTCACAGAGGCGTAGGTCTATAATGAGACCAAACTTTAATGAAAGGTATAAGCCTATCTGTAATAATGATGTACCAGTTGATAATTTGTTGTTTGGTCCTGATGGTATGAAGAAAATGAAGCAGTTGGGGGATTTTACCAAAATGTCTATGACAATAAAGTCTAAACCTCTAGGTAAATCTTAGGTTTTTGGTTCTGGTTTTAATTACTATAACAGTAACCATGGAAATTTAAACTACAACAGCCCTGTCATGGGACAGGGCAACATATTTCCAAATCCTCAGAGAGGCAGGAGCAGAGGGTCTTACAGAGGAACCCCAAGAGCGGCCATGGGCAATTACAGCCGATATTAGAACCTTCTGTTGAAAAGGTGAGAAATCTTAATAGTTCTGAGTGGTATAAAATTACTGAAGATCTATGGATTTTAGATACTGTACATAATGGCTATCAGATAGAATTTGAAACCTTGCCAAAGATTTCATCAGTAATGAGGGAAATTAATTTCTCCACTGATAAAGCTATGGTTGTAACTGATGAGGTTAATAAACTGCTAGGGGACCGGTCATTATTTATCTCCAGGGGGGCCGGCAAATTGTAAATTATAAATGATAAAATATTACTGACACCCCCCATTTTTATATTTGTTAAAATCCCTGACCCCCCTCTTAGAAGTGCCATCAAAAATCTGTCCCCCCCCTCTAGGATGCCTTTGTTGTTTGCCTTGAAATGTATACATACAGAATACTAAATTTGATTTCAATTCTGTGAAATTCAGATCAGTAATAATATTTTTGTTCTGTACATGCCGAGCAAAGCGAGGCTAGATAATTTTTTTAATAGTTGAAGATATTATATTAAAAAATCATGACCCCCCTTGTTGAATTACTAAAAAAATAGTGACGACCCACCCTCTAATAGTCAGCTAAATAGTGACGACCCACCCTCTAATAGTCAGCTAAATTTTGATGACCCCCCTACTTTTTTGCCGTCCCCCCTGGAGATAAATAATGACCAGTCCCTAGCAAAAGGAGCTATTTTAAAGGTTGATCCTGTTAAAGTGCAATTCATATCAAATATTTTTTCCTGTTCCCAAGAAAGATGGAACTTTGCGCCCAGTTATTAATTAAAAAAATCCGAAAACGTTTGTCAAATATCAACATTTCAAACAGGAGAACATTTCTTTTGCATGAGATCTGATTAATAGAAATGATTTTCTAACATCCATAGATCTTACTGATGCATATTTTAGTTTAGGTATACACAAGGATTTTAAGAAATACTTGCGTTTTTCTTGGAATAACAATTTATATGAATTTCAAGTTTTGTGTTTTGGTCTTGCATCAGCACCTAGAGTTTTTACCAAAGTATTAAAACCTGTTTATGCTTTCTTCAGAAAACTTGACATTAGATGTATTTATTACATTGATGAATCTCTTTGTGTGGATAGAAATTTTGATGATTATCAGCATAACACTGTATTTATGACAAATCAATAAGATAAATTGGGTTACAGAGTCAATTTAAAGAAGTCTGTTCTTGTTCCAACAACACGAATAGTTTTCTTTGGTTTAATTATTGATACAGTTGTCTTCAAAGTCTGTTTGACTGATGATAAAGTTGATATAATTGTCTCCATTGTTAAATTGTTGTTAAAGAAAGAAAGGGTTTTAATACGCTGTTTAGCTTCCTTTATTGGATTAGTAGTTCATGCTTTCAATGCAGTGACTGTTGGTCCTTTGCACTATAGATCTTTGGAACGTGACAAAATTTCAGCTTTGTCAAAGCTCTAATAGTGATTTTGATACCGAGAAAAATTTATCTGATATTGCAAGAAAGGATATATTATGGTGGGTTTCTAATTTGAAAAATATCAATGGAAAATTAATTAGACCAAATACTGTTGATTTTTGGATTGAGTGTGATGCCTCAATTGAGGGTTGGGGCGCAAAATTTGGTGATAAATTGGTTGGTGGTAGATGGAACAAAGAGGAAGCACAAAATAATATAATTTTTTTGGAATTGATGGCTATTATCTTAAAGAGAAATCACTGCATATAGGCATTTGCTCAGACAACACAACAGCAGTGGCTTATATCAATGAAATGGGTGGAATGGCATCACCCTTGTTGGATGAGTTGTGTTCTAAAATTTGGTCTTGGTGTTTTGATGCAGACCATATGTCAAGAAATTTTGCTGATTCCACAGTAAATTTTTTGATGGAGAAAAAATTTACATTTTCTGTAATTAATACTGCCAAATCAATGTTGACTCAGACTTTACCGTTTTTTTTGGTGTTGATGTTAACAATTGTAATCCGCCAGGAGTGCGGTATGTACACATGTGGGATGTTCAGATTGTATTACGGTATCTTATTACTTTGTATCCTTTGGACAAACTTAATTTGAAGTCTTTGACTTTTTAAGTTAATAACTTTAGTTGCTTTAATTACTGCAGCAAGGTCTCAAACCTTAGCTGAACTGGATTTGAACCATGTAAGGTTTTATGATGGACATAAGAAGGCTATATTTTTGATTCAGAAGCCTATGAAGACTTCTAGACCTGGTATACAATTACCTGAGGTGACTTTACACAGTTATGTGTAGCCTGAATTATGCGTTATTAAAACTCTTTTATATTACATTGAGAAGACAAGAGATGTCAGAAAGACATCCAAGTTGTTTATTTCATGTTACTTTTAGTGGAGTTACTGCATCAACATTAGCTCGTTGGATTAAAACTGTATTATTTCTGGCTGGTATTGCACTGCTGCTACATCGCCTTTCAGGTTGTACAATGAAAGAAATTCTTCCAACTGCAAACTGGACTAATGCTAAAACTCTTCACAAGTTTTAAGATAAAAATATTGATGAAAATCTGGATTTTGCTAATGCTGTTCTGTCTTTGAATTAATTGTGTTATCAATGTATTAAATTTTGTTTATTTGAAGTTTGTGTCAACTCTTTAAACAATTTATGTAATTACTTCGAAGAGACGAAGGCGACTATGATTAAGAATGTACCCTCATCCAAGCATACCCAAGGGGTGTGAAGGATGAGGGTCATTCTTTGAATAGAGCCTGAGGCTCGAGAAGTAATTACATCCCCACCCATGACCCACTCATTATGTTTATTATTAAAGTGTCTGTTGACTACAAACTCTTTCAAGAATGATTGTGCTGCACGAGAAATGGGTTTATATACAAGGTCACTATATGTCAGGTAACTATTTAGGATGCTGATAGACTATAGGTATTCTATAGTCTTTTTCTTTTAACGGAGATTATACTGTAACGCTTCAATGCTCATAGAAAACTAAAGCTATCTAATTACTTCTCGAGCCTCAGGCTCTATTCAAAGAATGACCCTCATCCTTCACACCCCTTGGGTATGCTTGGATTAGGGTACATTGTTTTTTTATATATGTACCTTTTAAAATGGTTAAATATGAACTACAATACATACATGTCTGATATCATTACAAAGAGGTAATTAACTGGATAAAAGAATATTGTAATTTGGATCAGATTATTGAGAGTCGATGCATCTATATATAACATTAATTTGTGCTCTTCATTAACACATCCATATCAAATATACATAAATTGTTTTAAATAATGTTAAGTAGGCTGAATAAGGTACTATTCACAAATTTGATTAAGAAACAATAACAGCTAATGAATATTTATTGCATCACTTCACATTTTCAGTGCATAATATAAGTGTATTGTATAAACAGACATAACAAAGAGACAATAGAGACCAATTGTTGTATAAAGACATAACAAAGAGACAAAGGAGACCATTGTTGTATAAACAGACATAACAAGGAGACAAAGGAGACCAATTGTTGTATTAACAGACATAACAAAGAGACAAAGGAGACCAATTGTTGTATAAACAGACATAACAAAGAGACAAAGGAGACCAATTGTTGTATTAACAGACATAACACAGAGACAAAGGAGACCAATTGTTGTATAAACAGACATAACAAAGAGACAAAGGAGACCAATTGTTGTATAAACAGACATAACAAAGAGACAAAGGAGACCAATTGTTGTATAAACAAACATAACAAAGAGACAAAGGAGACCAATTGTTGTATAAACAAACATAACAAAGAGACAAAGGAGACCAATTGTTGTATAAACAGACATAACAAAGAGACAAAGGAGACCAATTGTTGTATAAACAGACATAACAAAGAGACAAAGGAGACCATAGTTGTATAAACAGACATAACAAAGAGACAAAGGAGACCAATTGTTGTATAAACAGACATAACAAAGAGACAAAGGAGACCAATTGTTTTATAAACAGACATAACAAAGAGACAAAGGAGACCAATTGTTTTATAAACAGACATAACAAGGAGACAAAGGAGACCAATTGTTGTATAAACAGACATAACAAGGAGACAAAGGAGACCAATTGTTGTATAAACAAACATAACAAAGAGACAAAGGAGACCAATTGTTGTATAAACAGACATAACAAAGAGACAAAGGAGACCAATTGTAAGTTCTCATTATTATATAAATGTAACAAATTATTTTAAGAACAAATAGTTAACATATAACATTAATTTACATTCAAATGTTTGCTTTTGTTTTCATGTTTATGCTGCATTTGTGTCTGTGCATAGTTAAACTATACAAAAATGTCCCATCAGATCTTGCCAAGGTGATGATTAATGTTATATGGAACATTTCTTGTCATGATAAATATACAATAAACCTAGTGATGCTAAGGACCATTCCATTTAAATATGCCATGTACATGGTTAAAAGAAAGGATTTAATGAAGTAGGGTGACAAACTATTGCAGCTATTTCCTTTTTCTCAATAAAGATAGATTATACACCAAACCATGAATGTGATTTTTATATGGAATATTTTACCATGGTTTTTGAGACAGACTTTATTCATGCAAGTAGCAGGGTGATCCTCATATATTAATCTGTTATACACTTGTATTAAAAAAGGAAACGTCTTATAATCATTTTATCAGTTATTTACCTATGTTAATATATGCTGGCCAGTACACTTACTGACTTTTTCGGTAATTTACCTACTGACCCAAAAAATTTGGTGTTAGATATTGTAGCATAGCTCTGAAATTAATTTAAAAGTAGACAAAAATAATTTTGACATAGATAAATTGAAGTGCTTTTTTTAAATAACAACAAAAATATAAAACAACTTATTTGCAATCTCTGAAACACTGAATTTTAAATTTACATTTCTCTGACATCACCAACACATAAGAGAAAGATGATACATCACCAATGGAATGCAGAGTCACTGTTAGGGTTCTCTGAAGTAATGCCATGAACCATAAAATATTAGCATTTATGCTGTGCCTATATTCATATTACACAAAAAATCAAATAGATGAAGCAAATTATTTGAACCGCTAAGAACATTAGATCAGGTGGTTCTTATAAAGCATCAATCACACCACCAATTGATGGTAATAATGAGTAAAACTGAAAACTCCATAGAAACTTTAATTATTCAACTCAATGCAAGTGATCACCAGGGCTTTTACTGAAAATTTATTAATTTACAAATGTGTATCAACAAATATTAATGTACCTAATATAACATCACAATCCTAAATATGCAACTTTTTCAAATCATAATATAATGTATTAAAACGCTTTTCTCAAAAATTGCATCATTCAATACTGGGATTCATCTAAAACAGCAGTTATTGCACACAAAAAACAAATTTAATATTCATGTTAGGCAGATACACAAACTACAAATGTAACAATATAACATATTAAAAATCAACAATTATAACAAAAAACAAATGATTGTAACTCTTCTCATTATGTTTATCATGCCTCTGTATATATTCCACTTTTTTCCTAAGGGCTATTCCAGAAAAAAATATACCCCATGGGCAGAACGCCATCGACCAAATAATGTGTAGGAGGAGGGTAAAATTGCATATTGAAATTTGTTGGGTGGGGTGTCAAAAATAAAATAATAATAATTTGATATAGGAAAATTGTAGGTTGGGGTTAATTTTTTATTTAAATCTATTGGCGGTTCTCCTTAATTTAAGTGCGTCCTGCCCCAAGAGACATTTTTTTCTGGAAAAGCCCTAATGTAACTTCTATAATTTATCACACATCTTTGTATCTATGATTATTTTTGCTACCTTAATAAATCTTTTACCTGGTTAATTCCTAATATTAACAACCATTATACAACAATTTATAAAATCTCTATTTGGCAAATAAAAGCAAAACGACAAGTTGTTTTATTGCTATATTTAAAAAAACCCAACACATTCGGATTTAAAGTTTCGTTCAAAGGGAGAGACAGTTTAAAACACTAACACTATTCTTAAGATGGTTGTTTGCTTTTCATGACAAATATCTACTACATGTAGAATGTAATGGTTTCATATGCTAAAGATAAATAAAACAAAATTTTGTCATGCTTTGAAATATCTTATGTAAATGTAATTCATTTTAAAAGACAGTCATATATATATAATGCAGAATTTTACAGTTTAGACCTATTCAAACTACACCAATTTTTTCATAAAATATATGACACATGTAACATACCAAAAAATCTTGGGAGACTTCAGGCTTCAATGCATAATAATTAATATAATTAAATGTTCGTGTTTGTACTGCAATGTTTGGGTGTTTTCTTGACAGCATATAAGATACCAAGTGCCAGAGGGTAGGTAACAAAAGATTACATTTTTTTTTTGCTTCAGCCCTGGGGCAAAACATAAGGAACTACCATGTACAAATGGAATTCTGAAGTGCCTTTGCTGGTACCACACATGTTTCACAGTATCATCTACCAGATAATATGTTAAAAAATGTGATTTACTAGTTGATATCCAGGAATCACACCAGGGCTATTCCAGAACAAATTGGGTTTTAATATAAAATTCTATTGGAGGCTGGTTCTCAAAATAAAATGTAAAAGAAGTGAATATTTTTTTCTTATTTATATCAATAGTGAGTGTTTAAAAATGACAACCTCAAGTTTTTTTCTGGAATAGTCATCCAGATTGTAACATGACCCCCAGCGCCATAAAACTATTTGTGTTTAAATGTTTTGCTCGGCAAAAGAATTTTCTCAATTACCATGACAATAAATTAAATCCTGTTCTGACTGTCAGAGTGATGGAGAAAAAAATTCTAAGATTTTTTTTTATGGCACAGGTCTAGACATAACATAAAACATTTAGGCACAATTACATAGATCGTTCATTATCAAACCCTATGTAGAATATTCTAAAAAGTTATATGCAAAAGTTGACAATAAAATGAAAATTGTGTAAATTAAATTATGTCAAATACTTGTAATCCTATTGAGGATTTCTTTAAAAACATCATATACACATGTATCATTGTTTCATTTTGCTTTAGTGTTATTCTTAAATTAAGTTAGATTTTACTATTGATCGTTGATTCATTTCTCATTTCAAAAAACATATCTAAAATAAATTTTTATACTATAAAACATTTCTGCAAAGAGAAAAAGTTTTATGTCTTTGAACATCTAAACTGTATATATTTCAATAGATAAATATACACACCGTTCAGAATTTACTTATAACAATTTCCAGATAATCATTAATAATAAAAGAACAAATACTTTAAATACAGCTATAGAAATAGCTTCTATAGTACCGGTAAATACTAAGAGACAGATGATAATTTCTTTAGCATGTATAACATCTATTTTTGTTATGATACACTGCATAGATAATATTTTATTCGGTTTTTGTATTCTTTGCCATGATTTCATCCAGCGCTGAACTAACTCCTAAAAACTTGTATAATGGAGCCATTGCCCTGGCTGGAAATAAACTGAAAAACAAGTAAACTAACTCAATTATAATATCATGTATGATAGATATTCTTTCATATCTCTTAAAGCACATTTATTCATGTCCATAAATTTCTATTGTAATAAGAATGGTTAGTTGTTTGTTTGGGGGTTTATGGAACTTTCAGCAAACTTTGCAATAAGATATAATGGCATCTAGTTTTTTGTGGAGAAAGAAACAATAGTTCCCAGAACAAAATCCTGGACTTTGATAAGTCTTAAAAATTCACCTTCCTAGAGGTCAGACTCAACATTGTAACCTCTGACATGTCAATGATCAAAAGTACATGACTGACAACCTTAACCAATCTTTCCACTGAGGCCCCAGCCTATGGCATGTTTAAAATATAGAATACAGAATAAAACATCTACAGAATATAAAATCCCTTGGGTAAGTAAGCTTACCTGAGACAAGGCACTAAAATATACATAATAGCTGGCATCAAAACACTCTTCTGATTTGTGAGAACAGCACTGACTGTAGCATTAGCTACTAACTCTTCCGACAGAGCTGGTATCAACCAGGGAAATCTGAATAATAAAATATGTAAATACCTGTTATGGAGTTATTCTTTGAAGTTTCATTTTATATGTGATTAGGAAGAGCTTAAACTGTTGCTCCAACAAAATCGGGAAAACTGAATTGCTTTTCAAGAGTTTTTGATGGGTTTTATTGTCGCAAATTTAGTTTGCCTATTGAGGTGTAGCAGAATAATGGTGTTCCTTCACATACATGTATTTTACTTTTGTATTGAATTCATTTTTAAACTATAAAGAGAAGTCAGTGACAGATACAGCTATGTTTAGTTGTTTATCATTTTTAGGAAACAGAGGACAAAATTGTTGATATTGTCGACATAGAAGTGATTTTTGATGTTGCCCTTGCCCCACAAGCAAAAACTCTGATATGATAAGCAAACAGTAAAGCTTGTAATATGGGTGACTGCAGTCTCGATTTTCTTCTTCTGGAATAATGCCACCAAATCTTGTTTGAAATATTTTAAACCCATCAATTTTTGACAGTTAAAAAATTTCCATAGCAGGCCAATAAAGTCATTACCCGGGTACATTTAGCATTTTTTCACTTCACAAGTGTCAATCATTTCTTTTCATTGCTTGAATCGGGTGTATGCCACTTTCAGCAAGTGTAGACAATACACATGTTGTTGAGATGCTATATTAATCAATAAACATAGGTTTCATTGGATAAGATGACCTGTAATGGGATGTTGTTAGATATTCCACAATGCGACATAACAAAATAGGAGGAGAGGATTTAATTTTAATTATATTGTGAAATTAAATACTTGGACTCTTCCAATACCAATTAAGGATCTAGATCCTAATACCTGAAGCTGACATTTTTTGAGCCATTACCTTTTCATATAATATCCAAAAGTTTATTATTATTTATATATGATGTATTGACATTGTGCATTTGCTGTTCCTTTTGTGTTGAAAACAAAAGATATTTCTAAAATTTGGTCAAACTTTTTCATTTGAAACCTGCAAAATGTTGCATTTTTCAGTAATGGAAATAGTTTTTAACTAGATATCGGTGAGATGGTACCAATCTCTGTGGGCCCCGCCTACCTTGATGTCAAGGTCAAAGGTCATCAACCATGGTATGAGACACATGGCCTTGATATTTTCTACCCAGATTCCAAATATCAAAAGCCTACTCCAAAAGATAAAACAGTTACAGCCCGGACATGATTAGTTCGGACGGACGCACTGACACATTGACGGAAGGAGGCATGGACGGAGGGACTGATCACCATAGGGTGTCCGCCACAAAAAGGTGGGACCCTAATAAATTAACTGTATCCTGCTGATGTATGGTTGTGCTTGTCTAGTTTTTAATGTCTCTTTTAATTGTGTGCTAATTAATCTCTACTACAGAGTGTCGCAGTTTACTCTGGGTACTTTGGCTAATGCAACAGCATTAAACACCATTCAAACAATAATTGTCACTTTAGCTGCAGAAAAATTGATTTTCTGATTGATATCACATGCAATTTAAAATACCAAAAATGTTATTCCATTGATACTCTAGGAATTTTTAAAGAGTGTAGTTATTTCTAGATATCTTTTCGTATTTGTACCAGTAAATGCTGAGATTTTATATTGTGCAAAATGTGATCATGTATTCCACTGATGTTTAAATTAACACATGTGCCAACAAAAACTAATGCCATTGCACAAAATATGCTTACAGGTTTTTTCAAGGACAAAACATTTATATTGTTGAAGCAAAGTAAGATTTTATTCTGTATATTTTTATTTATTAACAACAATTATTTAAAACTAAAACAAATTTTAACCAATGCTAACCTCAATTTTAATCCCTTGAACATTTCATTGGCCACCTGGTAGGGGTAAACTGAGGTCAAATGTATAAAAGGATAATCTTGTAGCTCTAAATCTAAAGCTTCTGCCATCCCGGTTGAAGCAAACTTGGAACCACAGTAACTTGAAGCACCCTTCAAAGGCATCATACCTAACATTGAACTTATTGTAACAATATGTCCTCTGGCCTGAGATATCATTCCTGGTAAAAATGCTTTGTATGTCTGAAAAATATATTCATTTTGATTTTTGTATTAAATAAAACTGTCTACAAAATGGAATAACATGGGAAAATACCTACTATTAATGGGTCAGATTTATACATCGGATAATCAAAACCCAAATTCTCATTAATCACTCAAAAACTGAAGAACCACCTAAAATTAATTAAAATAGGACAAATAAAAGGACATAAACTACAGAATCCTTTAACTTAATTATGATCAATATTTCATTAGAGCTATTCCAGAAAAAAATGTCTCCTGGGGGCAGAACACACTTGAAATTAAGGGATACCACCAATAGATTTAAATTAAAATTTAACCCCCAACTACAAATTTCCCATATCAAATTAGGCCCCCAACCAACCGATTTTTTTTAACATGCTTAATTTTAAATTTTCAGTTTTCTTTATAAAATATTTATAATTTGCATGTTAATTTGTCTTTCTATACTCACACTGTTTGTGTTGCCAATAAATGTGCAAAAGCTTTTCATTTTAGCTCAGTTCTTTACATCATATATTTTAGACATGAGAATACCACTTCATGCCCCAACCACACCAATGTATTTTTTTTTTTTTTTTTGACATCCCACCCAACAAATTTTAATATGCAATTTTACCCCCACCTACAAATTTTTTTATCAATGGCGTTCTGCTCCGGGGGTTTATTTTTTTCTGGAATAGCCCTTCACATCATTTATATTTCCTTCTGTTATTATTTCTTGGGTTTTGCCAAAGTCACCCTTTTTGAAACAGTGTGAAAACCTAAAGCATCATGATTCCATTTTTTTTTTTAATTTCAAATGGCATAATTTAGATCTAATAAATACATTTATGACAAATGAGATAGCTCAATGATTTGATCATTTAAAAATAATTAAGTTAAAATAACATTAGGATAACTTATAGTTTTTATTGTGGTAGAACAGTTGGAGTACCCAGAGAAAACTAACAACCACTGGTAGGAAAACAAGCAATTCTTGTCATTTGAAATTCAAGTCTCATGTGTCTAGCAAACCCTGCCTTCAATGAGACTTATAAACTGTGTTGACAGGCAACTGATCAAAACTAGATGACTATCTACCTTAACCACTCTGCCACCGAGGCCCCCTCAGTGTTGACAGGCTCATGATCAATTGTAGATGACTAACTACCTTAACCACTGCCACTGAGGCCCCCTCAGTGTTGACAGGCTCATGATCAATTGTAGATGACTAACTACCTTAACCACTCAGCCACCGAGGCCCCCTCAGTGCTGACAGGCTCATGATCAATAGTAGATGACCAACTACCTTAACCACTGCCACTGAGGCCCCCTCAGTGTTGACAGGCACCTGATCAATAGTAGATGACTAACTACCTTAACCACTCAGCCACCGAGGCCCCCTCAGTGTTGACAGGCACCTGATCAATTGTAGATGACTAACTACCTTAACCACTGCCACTGAGGCCTCCTCAGGGTTGACAGGCTCATGATCAATTGTAGATGACTAACTACCTTAACCACGGCCACTGAGGCCTCCTCAGGGTTGACAGGCTCATGATCAATTGTAGATGACTAACTACCTTAACCACTGCCACTGAGGCCCCCTCAGGGTTGACAGGCTCATGATCAATTGTAGATGACTAACTACCTTAACCACGGCCACTGAGGCCTCCTCAGGGTTGACAGGCTCATGATCAATTGTAGATGACTAACTACCTTAACCACTGCCACCGAGGCCCCCTTTTGTGTTGACAGGCACCTGATCAATAGTAGATGACCAACTACCTTAACCAGTTGGCCATCAAAGACTGTAATTAGTTCATTTATCTTTTATATGTATGATACAGGAGGTACATGTATCTCTGTATTATAAATTGTTTCTTTAACTATAATTAAATACTGTTTTACATATATGGGAGGTAACTCAGTAATTTGTACATTTAACTAAATCAGCACAAGCATGTGAAACTGTGAAGAAAACTTAACAAAAACAGGAATAAATGCAGATTAAAATTATAAAAATAATGACATGTATTTTTACATGTGTCCACCACAAATGATCTACATTTGGGTTTAGAATGTACAGTGAAACCTGCTTACACCATACACTGATATCAGACATGTGTCTATTTTCGTAATTTCACTCGTCTCTTTACTGGATACCACCAATGCTTAAAGAATTTCCATGGTCTAAAGTTTTTCACTGTTAATTAATATATATTTATGTCTGTTTAGTCTCTCATTCTTTTAATATCTACTTGATACCTTCCTTAATTTGTACTCGGTTTTGATAAATATATATATCACTTCAATTCTTCATAAAAACAAATAAAAGACATCCGAATGTATACCATTATGAGCAATTTTGTATATTTCAAAGGCTGTTACATTGTGGATCATCAGTCCTCATAAACCCATTATATAAGTAAAACCAACTTCTGGCCAACCTTAATGTAATAGTCATCATATATTATACAGTCAAACCTCGATTAGTCGAAGTTTGTGGGACCGTACAAAAATATATCAAGTTATCCGAAGTTCGAGTCAACCGAGTTAAGGTTGTGACGTCATTTTCATTATCTGATGTTTAATCTAAGGTTATTTATTTCATGTATACTGGTTTTGAACTTTGGCATCGTTTGTGTTTGCAGCGTGCGAAATATCAAGTATTTTTGCTATATATCCATTCAAATAAATCGACAATAATTAATAAATAGTGTAACCAAATTTAAAATCTTTATTACGAAATCATGGGAAAACATTTAAAGAAAACACTTATCAACTTACAGTTCTAAAGAACTAATTAAACAATACAGATTGTTTTTTTTTTACATAAATGACAACACCACATAAGTTAACAAACAACAGAACGTCTTTAAAGAAACGAAACTAAACCACATATATCATTGATCAGATCAAAAGAAATTTTCCATAATAATCATTTTTAATTAAACATGACAAAATAATTCTGACAGTAATTAGTGGATCATCATTTAACCTTAGTAATGCATGTACTGCGCTTGGGTTATCAATTCGTTTTATTAAATTGCCAATTCAAAATGTAATAGCCAATCAATAATCGTGTTTACTGTATGAAAGGTGTGTAAAATAAACAGACGCGAATTAAGTAACAAAACAAATGAAATTGTTAGTTTCTTTTTATATCGAGAGAAAACTTAACTTCGAGACAACGAGGTTAAAATTACACTAATTAGTATTGTACTGACTACAAAAATCCATCGAGTTAAGCGAATTATCGAAATAACCAAGATCGACACATCCAAGGAAAAAAATCATTGTTGATATGGGAAAAATGCCGGCACTTAAAATGATATCGACATAAACGAGGTATCGAGTAAACTAAGTTCGAGACAAGGAGGTTCGACTGTACATGCATATATTTAAACCTGTAATAATTGTAGGTTTAAAGAATACATATTTGTCTTCAAGGAAAGGTTTTATTTATCCTACCCATATATGTGCCAAAGCATTTGAAGCAAAGGTTTTCTGTATGTTGTCTACTGTATCATCCAACACTGAAGCCCCATTAAATACACCAGCATTGTTTACAAGTATTGTCACATCACCGATAGTTTCTTTGATCTCCTCTGCCTGGAAAAAACATTAAACAGCTGATATATAGATTTTATCTTTTCTTTCCTTAAATATATTATGCCATGAAAGTTAGTCTGTAATGTGAAGGAATGCTGACACATGCATATTTGGATGTCGTACAATTTTTGCATTATCGGAAAGTGTATTAGTAAATGTCAAAATCATCAAATTTAAAATAAATCCAAGAGAGAATATGACCCTGGCTTCTGATATGGACTTTGAACACAAATTGCACATTAAAAACAGAGATGTTGTTATCTGGGCTTCCGATTGGCAAAGATTTTGTTTTGAATGAAGTCTCAGGTGATGTAGTGAGAAACATAACAGAAACTTAGGGTTAGGGATAGTGACTGGACCAACTTACAACAACAATTAAGAAAACAAACCCTTTTATAAACAGTTTCTCTATTGCAGACATCACATGTAAAGATAGTACATGGCACACCACGTGTTAGCACATCATCAGCTGTCCTTCTAAGGGGTTCCTCATTTCTTCCCCAAAGAATTATCTACAAACAAACAACAACAAATTTCATATCACAGAACAAATTACAAAACACAATTATTTACAATTCAGATAACATTTTATTTAACATTAAAAGAAGTAGTCCCTTATCATTAATTACATGTAAACTGTCATCTGGCATAGCTAGAGAGCTACATGTATTTATCAGAACAGTTCTAATGGCCATATGCTATCCAGTGTTTTGACCTCTTTTGTTAAACAGAATTTTTGTTTATTTGTTTGCTTGAATTGTGTTTAATGCCACATTCAGCAATGTTTCAGCTATATCATGAGGCCACACCTAAAAATATTTCAGTTTGGACTTACCCTACCCATTGTTTTCAGGTTGAGTAGGTAGGTAGGTAAACTTTTTTTTTTTTTTTCGCTGTATTTCAACCTGACAGACGAAGACAGAGTGAATCTGTCCATGATTTTGCAGAATTTACAAACCAGAAATATGTCGATAATTGTAAAGATGGAACAATGACGGAAACGACAACAGGAAAATTCCGGAAAAAAAACTTTCGTTTTTTGGGCTAATAAAAAACTTCCGGGTCGGCGGGTTTTTTCCCGGTCGCTCGCGTTAGTGCAAACAAACATATTTTTAATTATGGCCTGACATCCAGTTTTTATTGGGGGAGAAAGCCGGAGTACCCAGAGTACCCAGTAGGAAAACTGTCAATCTTTGTAAATTAAGATTGGAGTCGAGTACACCCATGCCTGTAGTGAGACTCGAACAGATTTGTTTGATTGTTTGAATGGTGTTTTAACGCCACTTTCAGCAATTTTTCAGCTATATCATGGCATCCAGTTTTTATTGGGGGAGGAAGCCGGAGTACCCGGAGAGAACCCCGACCTGCGGTAGGAGACTCGAACAGCAACTTTAGTGTTGACAGATAGGTAAGTTTCAGTGTGACCTGGCTTTAAAATGTCATTATGAGACATCAGCTGATAAAGTTACATGCATTACCCACATTATGTTGTACAATAAAAGTGTAAGTAATTGGAGAAATGTATAATGGTATACATACAATATCCTAACATTGACAGAACAAGGAAAATTAGTAGCCACAGATAAAATTTCCTAATAATGTGGGTCGGTTTTGCTTAGGCTTGCTGATCATTTTATCAATTTACAATGTCAATCCAGCTTTTCAAGCTGAAAATTTGGTCAAAAATCATAATTTATTCACTAAATGATCAAGAGAATAATATTCTCATTAGTGGCAGTCCTACATTTTTGCAAACATTTGTTAAAAAATTGTACAACTACAACATGTATGTAATATCATACAACAGAACATAAATTTTGAAATTTATCAAAAATGAATTTAACACATTTGAATTATTTTTACATGAAAAAAGTTCAGGTGAACAAATTTCATACCTAAAATCTTCCAGTGAACAAATTTTAAATTATCTCTTTAGTCTCTCTTCTATTTTGACCATACATAACATGGCAGATGTCACTAGTGAAGTGGGATACATGTTGTATAATAATCCTTCTGGAATACCCAATATCACCTTTTTGTTCTGAGTGGTTTGTGCTATAACTGCAGAAAATGTAATGAAGTAAGTGTCACCACTGGGCTTTGAACCAGGGACCTTGGCATTATCAACCAGCCTGCTAACCGAGTAAAGTACAGAATTTCTGTTACCACATTCAGTTTTTATATATGTTACAATTGTATGTTTTTTTAAAATATTTGTTGCTTGTTATGTTTATTTCAGTTGGCCAAGGGTTTGTTATTTCATACATCGATTTTGTTCTTCATTTTTTGATTACATATGTATATATATATTATATATATATATATATTTTTATTTACTTACACCTGCCAACACTACTGATTAAGCGGTAGACTACAGATCTTTGGGTTTATACACCGCCTACTGATTTGAGGCAATTTTCTACCACCGGAATTTATAGAATATTTACATAATATTTTTTTATAAACATTTATACTTTCATTTTGATCCTTTGATGAGCCATTACTTTTGTTCAAAGATGAAGCCCTTCCTGATTATTAACAGACAATATTTTTACATGATAATTTGTCCTACTAAAATTGCTTTTAGCAATTGGGCTGTTTACAAAAAAATTACCCCAACAGGTTATGGTCCTCTAATTTTTTCAAATATATTTATATTATTTTTAAATAGTTGAAAATGTATATCTAAATGTGGGGAACATGTCAGCAAAATTTTTTTAAAGATATCTCAGAAAACAAAAAAGTTATGTCAAAAAAACATGCCAAAATTGTCAGGAGTGCAATGCTTTCCTGTGACACCTAAAAAAAATTTCATTTTTTAAAAGGTCAACAAATTGTCAAGTCTAGCAATATGTGCATAATTCTTTGTTTATTACAAAGTTTCATGTGTTAGCTTATTAAGAGATATAAAAAGAAAGTATGTTGCATTTAAAAAAGTATGAAAATATTGTTTTGAGAAAAGAACCACCCTGTCAGGAGTGCAACACAAACAAACTGGTAATCTGATATAAGGACACCAATTAATCCAGCTACTAGTACACTGAAGCATTAAATATATATAGATACCTTTCACATTAATTTTTTTAATGTCATTGTCAGGAGTGCAGCAGTTTTTTATTGATCTTGAATCACATCATAATATGAAATACTGTAAGAAGATTTATTTATTGTAATTAGGAAACTCTTCTTAGAAATTAAGTGTTATAATAGCATTTTATGAGCTTAAGATTTTATAAAAATTCATATTTTGTGTGCAATTTAGTTGGCTCTCATATTGATACCAACTGTTTTTATAATCTACTATCTAGAGACATATTTCCAACAGCTAATTCTTTTATATGTTCACTTTTCAATTGACTTTAAAGACATATATTGTTGAAAATTATATCAATTCATTTATCTAAGATGTCTTTTTTTAAATGTCAGTGACACAATATATAAATGAATCTGATTGCAGATATACTCCTTTTTTACAGTGTTACATGTATGTGAATAGTGCATGTGTACAGATTTATCAAAGAAAAAAAGAATGGTTAAAATTATTGTAAAGCTGCCTCCTCTGAGAAAATCAAAAATAATAACAATTGACAAGGATTCCTACTGCAGGTCGGGGGTTTGCTGCAGGAACTCCGGCTTTCCCCCCAATAAAAACTGGATGCCATGATATAGCTGAAAAATTGCTGAAAGTGCATGTGGCTTTAAACAATATCAAACAAACAAACAAAGAATTACAGAACAAAATTACATGTTGTCAGGAATACAATATATTGTTATAAAGATAAATTAAGGTCCTTCAACAATGTTCAATGGGTTTCTTACTGTACTGTACTTTTCCATTGTGTAAAGAATTCAATTATGCTATAATATGAATTTAAATCTTTAAAGATGAAATGGAATATTAAGATTTTTTTCATTCTATACTGGTAAGGACAACAGATCAAATGTATATTTCTCTAAACCCTTTTGATTAAAATCAAAAGAAGATATTAATAGTATTATTTCAAGAAATAAGTTTTTATTTTAAGTTTTAAAGATGATTATTAAATGTATTTAAGCATTGCTTAATATTTTCTATATTTGTTTAATTTTTATTTTGAATTATATTTCATCAATGCATTGTTCTCAGGAGTGCAACAAAAAGGATGGAAAGAAATGAAGTTTTTTAACAACAACATAAGAAAATAAACTTTCTGACTTAAACAAAATAGTTATATTAGTAAATTAAGTTTTGGAATTTCTATTCCATTCATGTTTTTACAAGTTTTAACTTGTTTGCATATTGAAAAAGTATATTGTAATTTTTAAAAAAGTATGCCTCTATTTTAGTTGTAATTTCTGATAAAATGTTATTTTAACTCTCAAGTTATCAAAGAGTTGGTAAAACTATTGCTTAAGTGAAAACACATGTGATTCACTGCTTATAGTATCTTTCTAAAATTGCATATACTTCTGACAAAACTTGTTTTTGATGATAATATTTTGTGAATTATTATTTCATATGGTTTTTACAAAAAATTATTGAATATTTACATGTATGACGATTATATTCATTGAGAAAGATATCTAAAGAAGCGATTTATAGCGAGCACAGCTCGCAGCGGGCAGCGAAGCTGCCCGCGAAGAGCGGTGAGCTCTACGGCAATTACGTGTCACGTGATCAAAATGAAATCACGTGATCAAAATCTGCTTAATGCTGATATTGATTTTTTTTCGTCCGGAAGTTGATATCGTCAAAAAACTGGAACAAAGTGAATCAAGAAGGGCAAACATTAATTTTAAAGAAAGACTTAAAAATAAAGTTGACATCGATAAAAAGTAAATGTTATATTTAAAGATAACAACAAAAATTTCATACTATTTTTTTGGAATCTCTAAATCGATCCTTAAAAACTGACAATCAAAGACATTTCATGTGACGTCACCATTACAAAAGAAAGACGTCACGTGACAACTGGAATTTAGAGGCACTGTCATAGGGTAGCGACAAGTAATAAATGTGGTGTTAACATTATAAATTAAAAATTTAGAATTTGATGGAAATTAAAATAATATTGTGTTTCAAACAAAAATTTAGTTGCAAGCTGTTTGCCTTCTTGATTTATTTTATAAAATAAAGTAGCGTGATGAACCCCCTTACACTACACAACGAGGAATTTTCATACATTTCAACGCACTTTTGACATTTGTACAAAATAATGTTTCGAACAATTTTGTTATAAATGAAGTAAATTCTTCATTATCTACCAAATATATAGTATTTGTCTCTATATATGCATCGACTACGGCTCATGCGCTTACTGATTTTCGCTTGGTACAGAATATCTATAAAAAGTAAATTGACCATAATTTCTTCCTGCTAATTCAACAATTTTGGTAAGAATAAGATTATGAATTATTTAATTGTATAAAACAGTGACTAACACATACAAATTCTTATGTGCATAAAAATTAAAGAAAAACTAACTTTTCCCAATCTATTTCTTCAAGATTTATTACGTAATCGCCTGTTTATTACCTGTGGCACAAAAACGGAACAAGAATAACAAGCTGCGAGTTCGTACCTTTTTTAGTCCGAAGAAGGTTATTTCATGTTTTAGATTTATTTCTTTAAGTCTTTAGCCGTTATTTAAAGTATGCTAATTATAATTATAATATGGCTGCAAAATCAGAAAAATACAACACATATCAAACAAGACTGTGAAGAGCTCTACTGGACCCTAATTAACTTAAATTTGTCTCAATATTTTCGCGATAGTTAGCCAAATAAGAAAATATTTTTTAGCCATACAATTTTTTAAAAACTACACTATAACATGTATTTACTTTGTTCAACTCTAAATGTACATAATCATCACCAGTTATACTACTACAACTGCGGAACCGTACTGTATTCGTACCAATTTTTTTGTGTATAATGTAGTGGACCAAATTATAACAAGCTACGGTTCCGCAGCTACAACATCACATTACACAGCGACAGGTCCCGTTTTCAATTTGTAACAATTTAATAAAATGCAATATAGCTGACCAAACTGTATATGCGTTATTTAATACGAAAAATACAACAAACTGTAAAGTAGATCAACATGAAAAAAGTAAACTTACCACTGTAGTATAATATTCCCTAATGACACAATATTTCCGGCAACATAAAACCATGAAACATCCAACTGTAACTGGAACTGATCCACGAAAACAAAAGAATCCTCACAAAATGTTATTGCTCCATAGAACACTTTCTTATCACATGTTTTTAATCATGTTATGAACTTCTTCACTGACAAAAATCTAATTTAACATCTGAGTATGAGGCACAAATGACACATTATTCCACCAACATAAAACATAAGTAACGGAACGGATCCATAAAATCAAACTAATCCTTACCAATATGTTATTTCCCCGTAGAACACATTCTAATCACATAATTATTTATCGAATTATGCAGCTGTTAACTGACAAATTTCTAAAATATCGAAATAGAACATATTTTGAATATTTTCCGCCAATGCAAACTGTGTCAACCTGACTTTTTTAGGTCAAGGCCCTTAATTTTCATTGGTTGTTTAAAAAGGGGTTCCAAGTAGGGGTTATGGGAAGGATAGTAACACTGACCAAAGCGGGATAACTCTTAACAAAAGTTAATGAAATTCTGTCTTCTGAAATCGGAGGGGCTCAGATAGTATGTCCGAAAATGGAAGAAGGAGTGAAATCTGTATAAATGGAACTATGCTTAATGTTTATTACAAAATATGACTTAATAAATAGATAAATAAATTGTTGGCATCTATTTGACTTAGTTACTTATTGTTGACGCTATAACTACATGTAGTGAAATAGTGTATTGTACTAAATGTTACACCCCCCTGCGCTAGGTGTTTTGCTTGCATTTTTTTTATTATTCCATATTGTACCTTTGTAGTGTTATCCAATTTAAAACATTTCTACACAATAACACGTCCATATTTTATATATTATGCCTTTGTTGTTGACATGTTCCAAATCGTCCTTGGCAATTGCTACGGGAATTTTAATAGGAAGTCAGCCATTTGAATTTCTACAGGGACCTCGCGTTGTTTTCAAAAAGATCGTCTGCTTTCATAACGTTCAGTGGTATTCAGACAAACCGCAAGGATTTGTCCGCCTTAACTGCAGACGATATTCCCTGAAAGATTTCGAACAGACGACAATAGACTCTTCCAAACATACACTTCCGTTGTAATTTAGGTCAAACTTTACTATAGAAAATTGCTCTATTACATTGAAAAATACGCCACATTTCAAAACGTTAAATAACTGGAAAATAAAGTGATGAATTCAATTTACACATTTATTATTCTACAAAATGAGCGTAATCTCGACCATACGTGGTAAGCAGTTTTCATTTGTCACGCAAAAACAATAACCAAAATACATCAACATTTAGTATAAGGTCCTCACAAAATTAAGGAACAAAGTAAAACAAGGAATTATGTGTAAAAGTTAGAAAAACATATTTGTCTGTGCTCGCATTTTGGCAATGCCTACTCCATATTATATAGTTTAACTGGACGAAAATATTTGTTAACATCTGGACACGATGAAATGTGCCAACTCGGACCTGCGTTGCAAAATCCACTGTTTGCTTATGCCGAGCTCTCTGACGTCCCACGCAAAAAAAATTTTAAAAAAGAAAAAAAGCGTTGGACGGCAAAGGATTTTCGGACTAAGTCTAAAAAGCATTGGACGGCAGAGGATTCTCGGACTAACCAGTATAGTGAACAATGGTTCAGCTTTAAAATGACAAAATCGAAAATGAGTACTTGAGAAAAGGTGTAATGTGTTTTTCTTACATGTTTTGGCTTTCTTTTAGCAAACTTTAAAGCTATCTGCCTTCCAATTCCTCTTCCTCCGCCAGTTATAAGAATTATGTCGTCTGCAATAGACTTGTACTTCTTGGGGAAAACACGTAGAATTACACATTTAAAAGTAATATATACCACTCTCAATACTGTCAATACAGAAAATATTGTAAAAAGAACACATTCCTTTAGAATGACTAACACGTCAGACTCCATAATTTGTTATTATTGCAGTGACAGTAACAAGTTTCAGATGCTGGTAGCAAGTCATTTCCAGTGCCGCTTACGGCATTTAGGATACTTATAACATTAAGGAAAAAGATACCTGATAACGTCTTATATTTCTTTTTAAAATATATATTCAATTTACATAAATAAATAAGTATTGTTTAAATGTATAGATATGGTTTAAACATTATATATGTTTATATATCTTATATTTTTTAACTTTTAAAATATATACGGGGCCACATTCTTTAATTTTACCAAATTTTGTTTTCTGCATTCGGAAGCTCTCAGCAACAAATGGCAGACGAAAAAAAGTATTTTCTCACATTAACCAGGGACATACAATACATAATGTCCCTTTATTAACCTACGTACATAAGTTGTTTTAATACAATATGAAATTTATTACGTCTTAAATGACTATTTAGAGAGCATGATTAAGTTCTCCAAAATAAAATCATTGAGAATTCTAGTTGAAATTAATGTAGCATATTTTATGCAAAGACGTACGCCCCCCCCCCCCCACACCATTCAATAGTTTCTTTCAAGGGGGGTTCTAGATTTGGAGATATACCTTTGCTGGAGCAAAATAAGGCAAAAGTGGCAATAAAGCCAAGAGCCTCCTACTTAGAATATCCCCTTTTTGTCTTGCACTTCTATTTCTCTGCATCTTGATACATGTGTCTTCTTTAAATTTGTAACAGGAGGCCTATCTGCATTGTAGCAGGTAGTAGGTATATAGCCAGTCAAAATTGACTGAGCTAACGGAGTACTTCTTTAGCTCACTTGGTTAGAGGGCTGGCTGGCAATACTGAGATCCCGGGTTCGATCCCTGGTGGTGACATCTCGTTATTTCATGCTCTACCGTTACATTTGGCGCCCAACTGAAAAACCCACATGGAGGATTTGTCGATTTGTTGTGAATCATCATGAGTATGATGATTCTTCGTAAGGGGGGAAGAGTGTAACAGGAGGCCTATCTGCGTTGTAGCAGGTAGTAGGTATACAGCCAGTCAAAATTGACTGAGCTAACGGAGTACTTCTTTAGCTCACTTGGTTAGAGGGCTGGCTGGCAATATTGAGATCCCGGGTTCGATCCCCGGTGGTGACATCTCGTTATTTCATGCTCTACCGTTACAAATTGTTTCATCATTTATCTTTTCCATTTTAATGGTGTTTTTTTTCAGTTTTTATACTAGGTTAATACAAATATGTTATTTCAATTTTTCAAGTAAAGACAATAAATTTGTTTTAATGTTAAATCACCATACAATGATTACTTTTTTTTTTAAATAATTTTACGGAATCTATTAAAGCTAAGATACACATAATCATGATAATTGCAGCATTTAAGAATGTTTAATTGATAATGTTCTTACTAGTACATACAAAAGTTTTATGCATGTAAAAAGTCAAAGCAGTATTTTGCTAAAAGACATCAATATATTATTCAGTATTTAAGCTAGCTTAACAATAAATATGTAGCTACTTTTTTTTTTTTTTTTATGGACGGAGCTACAAAGAGGTCCTATTACTCATAATGGAGCAAAAACACTCTTGGGATTTATACATATTTTCGGCTATTACACTGCTATTTTTGTTTAATTTAAATTTTTTCCTTCTCTGCCGTTCAGTTGACATTTCTACAATGTCCAATTAAATAATTTTAACACGTTTTCGTCATCATGGCATTGTTGACAAAAACTGAAATTGTGTAGTGTAAATGCAATACATCCAGAAAAATTTTGATCCGGATGAATATTTTTCCAAATCGGTTCAGAAATTATGCTTCCGGAATTCAAATTTTTACAACAATGCCATAATTACAAATAAAGTGTAAAATTAACGAATTACGTGTTGTAGAAATATCAGTTAAACTTTAAAGACATTAAAAAGTATGTAGCAATTTAGAGAAACAGTTGAATAGCTTATGATTTGCATAAAACCCCCGGGTGTGAATCACTTCCGGCTTGCTTCATTGTGAGTAAGGGACCTCTTTGTAGCTCCATCCAAAAAAAAAAAAGGAGCTACATTATTGTAGCTATATTTAGGCTATCTTATTTAAACTTTTCAAACCTTCTTGGAGTGGGGGGAGCTATTTTTATATGCAATCTACCAGATTCAGATATACATGTGTGACTGTGTGACTTATATGTAAATTGTGATTGAAAACATTAAATTTTCTGTAACATGGCAATGTTTCTTACACTTGGGTGCAACCATTTCATCCAGAAAAAAATATATGTTTGTTACAATAGCACCACAACAGGTTGAAGTGTTTGTACTTTTTTCTGCGGTATACATTGCATGAATAAACACCATAACTTTTGCAGTTCCCCTCGGACAATAACTTGTCTCTCTTCTATATAAATGATTTCAAGGTCTTTGGTTATTTGTTTTCAGGATCTATTTAGATTACAATGCCACAACACCCCTAGAACCTGAGGTTGTACAGGTTATTACAGACAGTTTGACAGAAGCCTGGGGAAATCCAAGCAGCTCTCATGATGCCGGTATAATTAACAAGAAACATTGTGAAAGTTTATTATTAACTTTCAGTTATGTATAAAAATTGTTCAGTTGAAGATGATGACTCACATTTATACACATATTAAGAACTTCAGAACTTTTTTTTAGTATTTCTTAAGCATGTTAAGCAAAGTATATTTTTCATTTGAAATGTAAGGAGACAAATAATAAAATTTATAAACTAAAAAAGTCAAAACCAGACATGACAAACAGATAAATAACAGCTATTGAATAAATACAGAATAGGTAAAGCCAAGAATCCACAGAAAGTCTATTCTATTTATTATTGTAATGAACAGACAATTATCAGAGACAAAATGATATGACAACACATAAAGAAACGTTTATATCATATGGTGCGAACAGGAATCGGGGCAAAACAAATCAGTGCGAACAGGAATCTGGCGAAACGACCCAGGGGCAAACAAGATTCAGGGTGTAACAACCCGGATTCATAGAACAGAAGCAGTAGTATTCATTTTAAAGTGAAATTCTTAAATCCTCAAGACGTGTTTTAAGAGTATTATAAAACTTCAAATTTTTTATTGTTGATTACGTAATGCCCTAATAATTTTTCCTTAAAATGGTCTTCATATAACATTCTTACCTCTCTCTTCTAGTATTTATTTGTTCTATGAATAACCTCAATCAAAAAATAATTTCAGGTATTAAAGCCAAAAAGGTAATTGATGACGCCAGGCAGAATGTTGCAAAAATGATTGGAGCAAAGCCAACAGGTATTTCATCAGACATTGTTTGTATTTATGATTATCCCAGAAAAGCATACCTAGGGGCCTTGAAGATATCATGGTATTCTGTAGGTTGTGGCACATAGAAGCACTCCATAGAAACTTCAGTGAAGCAATTTCTTATATAATTATTCATTTCCAATCTATAGGAATTTCAAGAAAAATTCTTTTTACATGTTTGTTTTATTACTATATTACAGTCTAGGGCTGAACATCTCTTTTTTCCAAACACTTAAGTTATTATTAATACTCATTGATACGCTATTATATGAAATGACGCATTTTAACTACTGGTCTACTTAATTGGTGCATGAACAGAATTTTTGTACTAAAAATGACTCTGTTGAAGGCTCTGTTCAACTAATTATTCAATTTAGGAATAGTCAGGAAATACAATTTTAAATTTTTTAGTTAGTAAGGAAAACATAAGGTATGTATATAATCCTGGATGAATTAATTTTAGGCCAAAAATGACCTTACTGTTATACCAAAAAAAATTAGTCCGTAAACTTTTATAAATGAGAAATAAATGTACTATTAATCAAATCATGTTATTCACAAATTTGAGAATATGCTGGTCATGGTGATGGAAGAAGTTATTGATACAATGTGTTTATATCATGACTCCAATATGGAACAGCATTGGTTCATGTATAAAAATCACCTGGTTATGGCACAGATAAACTAAAATTGGTCTAAATATATATTTTTAGCAAATGTAATGCATGTATACTGGTAATCCCAACATTGCAAATTAAGCTGCCCTGTTCCAAATATGTACTGTTTATACTGCTTTACCCTGCTTTTTTTTCCTCTTATTCTATTATTATATTTTTTTGTGACACATTTCTCAGGAAATATGTGCCCGGGGGATTTGTAATCTGAATTTGTATATCTTTCGCTTAACTTGTTCCCAGATAACAGTATCCATGAAAATTCATCTATTTTGAGTATTTGTCAAATATTTCAAAAGTGGTCATTAAATCAAAGAGTAGTGTCTATTTTTAAAACGGCGTTCTTACCGCAATGTCAGTAAAGCACAAATAATATGGATGCAAGGTCACAGATAATGTTCAAAAAATTAAAAATTAAATCAGTTAATTTATCAAATTACATACTAGGGATTTTTTTTGCAGTCCTAAAGGGAGATCTTAATTATATGGGAGTCAGGTGAGCGGTCTTTCTCGTTACACGGAGATCCTGGGTTTGATCAAAGGTGGTGACACTGGAGTTATTTCATGCTTAACTGTTACACATGATTTCAGACAAAAAAAATATTTCATTAGTTTATGCATATTTGTGATTAATTTAGTCAAAGTTAGATATATTCAAAAGTGAAATAATTTTATTTACGTGTTATTGTGTAATTAATTTTACCTAGGAGTTGGACTTTTAAAGAAACGTAAGTTATAAACTTATGTAAAAAAAAACACATAATTTTAGTGACACTGCAAAAAACCAAAATGGAAAAAGTAAATTTGCACTATGATGCTTCTTGGTAAATAAAAATAAGATTCTTTAAAACCCTTTGTGAAATGCTTAATTGATGCCTGCTAAATTTTTAATAAAACATATTATGATATATATATATTATATATATATTAATATGATAAAACCACAATATTATTTATATTTTTACTTTTCATGGGTTTAATGGTGATTTTAAGCATTTGAATATATTGAAAATATTCAAACAATATCAGCTGTATATTGAACCAGCCTACAATGCAGATTTGGTTCGATAATGTCAATTATACATGTGTACATCTATATGTAAATGTGCATGAATGATATTGTATAAATTTATTTCATATAATAGAATGTGGCTTAGTTGAACTGACTAAATGATATATTTGCATCAAATATGATGATTTCTTAGGCACTATTTGATCGACTAAAGAAATGCCAAATATATAACTTTAAATGGGAGTTCCTTACATTAAGATCAATAACTATTTTTTATGAATTTCACGTCAGCTGATGGAATTTTAAATATTTCTTCCAGATATAATATTTACATCAGGAGGCACAGAAGTAAGTAAATTGGTATTTTATTTACAAAAAAATAGGGATATTTCATTAACATTACTTTACCTTTACAAAATTAATCATGTGTATTTTGTTTGTGTTTATTATCTGTCATGTTTAAAAGAGTTGGCCTCTATGGCTGAGTTGTTAATTTAGAAAGTAGTATAGTACTATTAATCACTAGTGTTCCAGCACTGAATTGCATGCTCAAGCCTTACTGTGGGCTGCGTGTGCTTGACTTCATCCATTATTGACAAGTTGCCAGTTGTCGAAGGTCTGTGGTTTTCACTGTGTATTCTGGCTTCTTCCTTCAATAAAAACTGGATGCCAAGGTATAGCTGAACAATTGCTAAAAATGGCATTAAACCAGATTTGAACCAACAAACACACAAACAAGAGTTTTAAAGTACAACCTGTAAATATAGGATGTTAGTTGGCACACATTTTGAAATTAAAGAATATTTCAACAATAAAATGCATTTGTATTGTTTCATTTTAGTATGATTTATTTTGCAGGCCAATAACATGATTTTACACACAGCCATCAAATACTTCTCTACATACCATCATATATGTAATGGACATCCAGGGGGAGATAACCAAGACAAGCTGCCACATATCATAACATCAAATTTAGAACATGACTCTGTTAAGCTTGTACTAGAACACCTAGCAGAGGAGGGCATAGCAAGTAAATGTTATATTTGTACTTAGAATGAAAATTGTTTTCTGTTATTGGAAAAATAAATACTTTAAATCTTTTTGGTATCAGTCCCTACAAAATGATTAATTAATCTTTTATTTATTGAACCTTTAAATAAATAAATTAGTACTTGGTCTAGATAGTCAGCCATGTAATAATGATCACTTGTTTGAGCTTGACTTCTAGCAAGGTGTTGCTTGACTACAACCTGAATTGACAAAGTCAAGGGTTTCACCAGTTGTCCAGCTTCCTGCAACTCGCAATAAAAATCTGGATCAGCTGAAAAATCACTTAGAGTAAAACTACTGAAAGTGGAGTAAAACTACTGAAAAATCACTGAAAGTGGAGTAAAACTACAAACAAGCAAAGAAACATTCTTGATCATGTATAACTAGACCAATTACAGAATTTTACTGTCTTTATAAACATAAGAAATCCAGTGATAAAAACCCAAAATTTTAGTGAAATTTTTTAAGGTAAAATGTTTAATATCCTTTTTACTGACAGTACATATTTTGGTTTTTTATATCTAGGTGTTACTTTTGTTCCTGCATCCAGTCTTACAGGACATGTTGATGTTGAAGATATTTTATCAACAGTCAGACCTACTACCTGTATGATAACAATTATGTTGGCTAACAATGAAACAGGTGTTTTACAGGTATGACATGTTGCTAACAATAAAACGGGTGTTTTACAGGTAAATTATTCATTTTCATCTCTAATCTTTGATAATACATCAGGAAAGACAGAAATGGTATTTAGTAAAATGTTTAATATTACTATGTTAACAAAATGTCAGGAAAAATAGGAAAGACCTACATCAGTATAACAAGTATGTTGGCTAACAATGCAATGGGTGTTTTACATGTAAATCCTTCATTTTACTCTCTAATCTTTGAAAATACATCAGGAAAGACAGAAATGGTATTCAGTAAAATGTTTAATATTACTATGGTAACAAAATGTCACGAAAAATATGAAAGACCAACATCAGTATAACAATTATGTTGGCTAACAATGCAATGGGTGTTTACATGTAAATCATTCATTTTACTCTCTAATCTTTGAAAATACATCAGGAAAGACAGAAATGGTATTCAGTAAAATGTTTAATATTGCTATGCTAACAAAATGTCACGAAAAATATGAAAGACCAACATCAGTAAACATTGGTTTAACTGCAGTCTATCTCCTATAAGAGACATAAACCCCTTTATTATTATATTATTTACAAGTGCTTGTGTAGTGGAATAATTTTTGGCCAGGTTAAGGAAGTGCAAACCCTGGCTATAGTATGGTGGGTGGATGAGCTGGCGCACGGCGAAAATAGGGTATCTATTTTGTGAAATAAACTCCTTGTACAGTTTTCAACCCATATCTCTGAAACTTCACAGAAAAATTGCACATGTATTGAAGTTGTGCACCTGCTATTATTGAAGTGTTCCAGATTTTTTTTCCTAATTTTCCAGCCTTGGGATCTTATTCATATTTCAGAACAATTGCATAAGACAGTACCTATTTTGTGTAATCAACTCCTCCTACAATTTTAAACCCAGATCTCTGAAATTTCTCAGAAAGATTGCACATGTATTGAAGTTGTGCACCAGCAATTATGGAAGTGTTCCAGGAATATCTTCCTAATTTTCCAGACCTGGGAACTTAGCCATTTTTCAGAACATTTGCAGAAGATGGTACCTATTTTGTGTAATCAACTCCTCTTACAGTTTTCAACTCGGATTTCTGAAACTTCACTGAAAGATTGCACATGTATTGAAGTTGTGCACCTGCTATTATGGAAGTGTTCCATTATTTTTTTCCTAATTTTCCAGCCTTGAGACAGGGCTCGACAATAACGTTTGTCTGATTGCCCGGGACAAGTGGAAATGTCCGTCGGACAAGTAAAACTCAGTACTTACTTGTCCGTCAGGACAAGTTAAAAAAATAAGCCTATATTGAAGTATCATAAAGAATTGAAGTATCTTTTCTCGATAATGCGAGTTTGGTCAATAATTTTTCTGAATTTATTATCCATTACATTTTTTTCATTGCCGATAACATGTCAACAAATTTATGCAAATTACTTGGCACTGGTTCGAAACTACTAATGCATAGCCCTAACTACAAGCTGCAATGGAACCAGTAATATACAACTTATTCGTGATCAAGAAAACGCTTGAAGGAACTGAGCTTGCGGATAATAGTTCTTGTAAAACTAATATGACATCGAAACATCAACACACACATGGATCTGACGAAATTTGGTTTCATGACGTCCAAGAAAAAATCGTAACGTTAGCTAAGCATAATATATATTGTTTTTAACCAAATCATTGAAACATACAAATTTTGGATGTTCTGGTTCAAAATTTTCCGACAAGTGATGTTTTCATTCGAACAAGTAAATTTTGAAAGTTACAAGTTTAAAAAAAATGTTTTTGTAGAGCCCTGTGAGAACTTAGTCATTTTTCAGAACATTTGCAGAAGACGGTACCTATTTTGTGTAATCAACTCCTCCTACATTTTTTTACACAGACCCAATACCTTCTTCCAACAAACTGTAAACCATTCTCTATTTATTAAGGCAATTGCTTTGCAACTTGGGCATTTCAGACTTTTATGATTTTTGTCTTGTGATTTATTCTTTTCAGCCAATTAAACTTATATCAGAGAAAGTTAAACACTTGAATTTATCAAGAAAACAGTTGCCACAGATTCTGCTTCATACCGATGCTGCACAAGCCATTGGTAAAATAGAAGTTGATGTTGAAGATCTGGGAGTTGATTATCTCACTATTGTGGGGCACAAGGTATGCATAAATTATTCCGGGGCCTCTGTTGCAGAGTGGTTAGTGTAGTTAGTCATCTACAATTGATCAAGTGCCTGTCAACACCGTGTTTGTTCCAGTCTCACTGCAGGTAGGGTTTACTTGACTCCAATCTTAGTTGACGACGATTGCCAGTTTTCCTAGTGCAGGTTGGTAGGTCCAGCTTCTTCTCCCGATAAAAACTGGACACTGTGATATAGTGGAAAAATTGATGATATTGGCATAAAGCACCATTCAAACAAACAAACAATATGTAAACTATTCAGTTTTGAAGATTGAGCCATTGTTTTTGTTGTTTGGAAAGTTTATAATTGACAGTTTAATTATACCATATTTGCTGTAGTAGAGTATCCTCTATAGAACAGTAAGTTATAATATGAATCCTCAACTGTAACAGGTTTCAATATACTGTATGAAGTTTTAACAGCATTTTTATACATACACTCTTCTTTGTTGATATTTACATGTATAAGTGATCAATAATTGGATTAGGATTTATTTTATTCCAATATTTCTTATCCTTATGTTCATGTATGAATGGTAAAAACTGATCAGCTCAATCTCCTACTTTGATATTTTGTAGTAATTCCAGTACAGCCATTTCAGCTCTCTTTTACCGGCTCTGCTGTCCATCTCTTTTCATACCAATTGCCTTTGTGGCATATTATATGTTTGAAAAGATACAGACCTATTGACATGTAGCTTCTTTTTTTTTCAGTTTTATGCCCCAAGAATTGGTGCAGTGTATGTGAGAGACCTTGGCAGTAAAGATATTCCTTTGTATCCAATGCTATATGGGGGAGGACAGGAGAGAAACATCAGACCAGGGTCAGTCATTGTAAAATAATGTGTGATGCTAATTTGATGCCCCCCTATTTGTACATGATTTTTGTTGTTTTAGTGTTTGGGGTTTTTTTCTTTATAATTGCATTATAGTTGAGTAAACAATGAGGGGACATATTTAAAGAACTTGATGGGCTGCTAAATAAATGTTGACATGATGTTGTAAAAATATGTTGAATAAATTGCTATGTATTTGTTTTACTTTTATATTGTCTACATTAGTTCCAGTTTTTAAGAAACAGGAACACAGAATAAAAGAAAATGAACATAAATATTCTTTGATAATAAAAAATGTATTTTCTCTAATATAATGTAAATAATAGAGGAATAAACTCTGGCAAGCACTCAAGGAGAACAGCAAGTCTGTTTCAGAATTATTTATATTGTTATCTTTTAAACAAGATTTTGTTGGTACAAGATATGAATGATGACAATTTTATTGCAGGACGGAAAACACATGCATGATAGCTGGACTAGGAAAGGTAACTTTTGAAATGATAGATTATCTAATCTCACCTGGATCAATGGCCCATGTCACTTCTCATCCCTGGTCTGTCATCCGTTAAAGTTGTAAACTTTTTAAAAAATCTTCTCTGAAACCACTTGGCCATTATTTTTCAAACTTGGTAACAGTTATCCTTAGGGGACTTAGTTTTCAAATTTATGCCAAGGGTGTTGATCGGTGAACAAAGTTGGCCACTGTTACTAAAAATAAAACAGGTGTTAACACATTTTTTGGTCAATGTCTCAAAAATTATAATAAGAGAAAACCATTACCTGTTTTGACTCCTTATAGTTATTGCCCTTTAATTACAACTTTTTGTGGAAATGTGTAGTTTTTTGCCTTGTAACTTAAATGCCATAACATCTAGAGTAAAACTGTACATGGCACAAATGATCAGCCAGGCAAGGCCTACTAATCAGTATATTTATCAAATTTGTCAGATGAATCTTTATAGGAGTTATGTCCTTTTAATGACTAATTCAGACAAAATAATCAATTTTTGTGTTATAATTTGAAGTCTATATCTAGAGTAAAACTGTAAATTACTAATTAACCTAAAGGACAAGGCTTTCAAAACATTCAATTTTTTAGATACTGTCTGATAGCACCTTATAGGAGTTATTGCCTTTAATCAAAATTTTTGAAGACATCTTTTTATTTTTGGGGTTATGAAGAAATAAATTGTGTCTTTTATATTCTTTCTTAACTGTAAATTTTGTGATAGGTGAATGTCTGATCAAATAGTTTCCTTACTTACGCAAACAGCTGAATTATCAAAAACTGATATGATATCAAAAATTCATTTCTCTATATTAATGAACTACAATCAAAAGAATGACTTGGTATTGCGGTATGAATATATGTCATTTTCCTGTCATTTCTCAATTTAAAAAGTGTTTTATTGTACATGTTTAAGAGCAATATCAATCCACAGTTACATCAAAGAGTTTTTACATAAAAGTTAATATTAAATGTAAATAACTATAATTTTCAGGCATCTGAACTAGTAGCAAAACATTTACAAAGTTATAACAGTCACATGACATCAGTAAGGGATTACCTGGAAAACAGATTACAGGTAAGTTCACATGACTGCATTGAGGGGTTTACATAGAAAACAGATTACAGGTAAGGTCACAAGACTTAAGTAAGGGATTGCTGTGAAGGCAAATTACAGGAAAGAACAAGTAAGAACCAATCATGATTGGAATGAGGGATACTGGGTTTACAGGTAAAAAATGAAATTGCATGTTGGGTTAATGATGAAACAAACAGGTAGTAGATTAAAAAAAACTGCACAAGGATAAAAGAATGTCTGATTGTATAAGTTTTCAATTAATTAAAACTACTTTGTATTTTCACCTTTACAACCCTTCTAAAAAATCCAGGTCTGATATGCATATAAATCTTCCGTTCACTGCCGTTATTATCGAGAAAGACAGAATACAAAAGTACTTGTTTAGTTCTTTTTATGGTCTGTATGTCGAGATAATTGTCATATTATGCATACATCTATTGCATTAGATATTATAGATCGTACTCAACAAATAATAACTTATAGCTCAAATCAAAACCAAAAGCTTTAAGTACCCTTCACATCTATATTATGTATACTATTCCATCTTTATGGGTAAACTTGAAAGACAAAAAAAATTTTAACATCTTTCTTTATAAATCACTTCCATATTTTAGAATGAATAGCCATATAGATGTCAAATGGAATGAAACCGAAGATAAGTGTTTCTTTCCATGGCCCAGATGGTATACATACATCAATCAGATTTACCCATGAGATGTCAAAAATTAAAATCCTATTTCTAAATACCACCATAATTGTTAACTCTACAGTCAAAAACCCATTGGCAATCTGTTTTAGGATTCAGCATCTCATAAGACTTCTTGTTAACTGAATCTTCTGATAAAGAATATATATATATTGTAATATTTTTTAGGAGACATTTGGTGACAAGGTTCATTTTAATGGTAAATTTTCAAACAGTGAAAGACTTCCTAACACTTGTAATGTGTCCATTTTGGGCCACAATCTACCTGGTAAGTCTGCAATTATCGTTATTTGATAATTTTATTTTAGTTATTATCTAGTACATGCCAGCCAACTCAAGACCTATATATACATTGGTATTATTTTTATGCTGCAATCTATTGTATGATAATTACACACATACTTTATAATTTATAATTTTTATTAATTATTAAGCCCATTTCAAAATGTAAAATATCACCCCTGTATACATAATGCATTGTTATTGTGAAGATGTAGCCTCTGGTTGTGTTAAAATCCTTTCATCAATGTTACGAGTGTGTTCTGCATTCATGGAAATCGTTACTTGGCATACAGAATCATTAAAATAGTAGAATACTAATTAATACACAAGCATTCGAAGCATTTGGTACATTTACCATTTTTGAATTTAAGCAACAAGAACCAATTGTAACATATTACTTTTGTGATATACAATCAATGCATTTAAGCTGCTTTAATAGGATGATTAAAAGATACTTAAGGTTTGTGTTCAATTGCTGGTTAGATTATTGGATATAGACGACTTTTTTTAAATTCAATATTATGAAAAGAAATAACAAAAACAATATTTAACCAGTAGTCAAAAAATATTTGCAATTCACAATTATTAGTGTCATAACTTGTTGTTTGCGGAAGAATTCATGTATAGTCATCGTCATCCATACATACAATTATGACGTGAACAATCAGTCATGTGCTGAAATAACAAGTTAGGTTATACTAAATGGACAATGTTGCTCAGCTGTTTAGTATTTAAAGGAAATTAAAATATATAATTTTATCCAGTATATGTCTGTATTGACTTAAATATGTTCTCTGATCAGGTTATTGTTTGTAAGGAATCTAATATTAGAAAAAAATTATAGCCAAGAAATACTGAAAGGTAAACACACTTGTTGATGAGATATAAGTGATTAAAAATTTGGTAGGAAACAAGTGTCTGTTAAGTTTTGTCTTTGAAATGTCATGTATTTCATAATGATGTCTGTTCAAAAATGTTTGTAATAAAAATTAAATAGAAAGTTGAATGTCATTGGGCAGACATGATGCTTTGAGAAAAATAAAAACTTTGGAGTTAAAATATCTGACAAAAATGTCAAAAGCATATATAATCAACTAACATCCTTAAATTTATAATTGGCATACCTGAATGTTCCATATTGTATACTATAGTATAATGATTGATTGACTGACTGACTAAAGGACAGATGACAACAAGTTAAAAAACAATAAATCAGTTCAAGAAAAAATTGTACCAAAGGACAATAATTTCAATGCCATTGAAAAAAGTATAGGATATGGGTAGGGGCATACAATTTAGCCTTTTGTAGCGGCTACAGGGAGACTTCTCTTACCAACATGTACAAAAGGGGTCTTTATCATGCAAGGAGCTGGACACTCTCCAAACACATTACCAACTGTGGTATGTGGTCAGGCTTTTTGTATTATTACCCAACAACCCCAAGGAGAGGGCATCCCCTAACGAATTAGAATTTTTTATTTGCTACATTAGGAGCAATAGGACTGAATTCTGCCGTTAATCCTACAAATAAATAACTAACTTCGGATTATAACAGCAGTAGAATTTGGCCTAGTAACAAGTGTTACAATTTATAGATTCCCAAAAATATAGTGTATTGTTCAAAGTTAACTTTATTACTCATTTTTATATCCCCAACACAGGTGAATCTATTAAATGAAGTGTGTATTCTAGCTGTACCATAATTTATAAACAAACAACAATCATTTAATAAAAGATTAACAAGTGCTGTGCAATTCCTGTTTATAATTTTGATTTTTTCACATTCATGGATTACAAAAATAACACTTCACAATAATAAGTGTACACAATAATTTCAGGATTTATAATTTATCCCAATTAGGTTTCTCTGCTTTTCAATTCTGTACCATATATTAATGAATTATACATGTAGCTAAATAAAAAAGATTTAGGGATTTTAAAAATTATATCACAAAGGAAATGAAACAGGCGTCAAAATATGTTTATGCATGTAGTGTTGCAACAGCATTGAAAACTGTGAGCACCTACCACAGTGCTATCCAAAATTTCTGGGGAGAACCATGTATCATGTTATCTAACCAAAAAGCCATTTAAACTCTTAAGAATTGTGTGTTAAAAAAAGGTGTTCCATTGCCACACTCTTCCAATGGACTTAGGGGCTTCTATGGCCAAGTGCTCTTAAGTACATTTGTATTTAGTAATACCATAGATCACTGGCATGTCATCACTGGGGAAGTTATTTTGAGTCTGATTTTGGCATGCTCGACTCCAACCTTAATTGACAAGGTTTAGCAGTTTTTATGCCCCTGCGACGACATGTCGGGGGGCATTAAGTTTTACTCATGTCCGTCCGTCCGTCTGTCCGTACGTACGTACGTACGTCCGAACAAATTTCAGTCAAGCTTTTCTCAGAAACCGTACATGAGAACAATTTTAAATTTGGCAGAGTGGTTCAGTATCACAAGTTGTACGTCCTAAGCGAATTTCAGACCTGTCGGACAACTACTTCCTGTTTGGGACTTCATTTGTACGTAAATACGTCCGTCTGTATGTACAAATTTCCGTCAAGCTTTTCTCAAAAACCGTACACAAGAACAATTTGAAATTTGGCAGGGTGGTTTAGTATCACAAGTTGTACGTCCTAAGCGACTTTCAGACCTGTCGGACAACTACATCCTGTTTGCGACTGGGCCGATATGAAAATGTGTTAACACGAGTATGACAATTTCCGTCAAGCTTTTCTCAGTAACCGTACATGAGAACAATATGAAATTTGGCAGGGTGGTTCAGTATCACAAGTTGTATGTCCTAAGCGACTTTCAGACCTGTCAGACAACTACTTCCTGTTTGCGACTGGGCCGATATGAAAATGTTCTAACATGAGTATGAAAATTTCCGTCAAGCTTTTCTCAGAAACCATACATCAGAACAATTTGAAATTTGGCATTGTGGTTCAGTATCACAAGTTGTACGTCCTAAGCGACTTTCAGACCTGTCGGACAACTACTTCCTGTTTGCGACTGGGCCGATATGAAAATGTGTTAACATGAGTATGAAAATTTCCGTCAAGCTTTTCTCAGAAACTGTACATTAGAACAATTTGAAATTTGGCAGGGTGGTTCAGTATCACAAGTTGTACGTCCTTAGCGACTTTCAGACCTGTCGGACAACTACTTCCTGTTTGCGACTGGGCCGATATGAAAATGTGTTAACATGAGTATGAAAATTTTCGTCAAGCTTTTCTCAGAAACCGTACATGAGAACAATTTGAAATTTGGCATTGTGGTTCAGTATCACAAGTTGTACGTCCTAAGCGACTTTCAGACCTGTTGGGCAACTACTTCCTGTTGCGACTGGGCCGATATGAAAATGTGTTAACACGAGTATGAAAATTTCCGTCAAGCTTTTCTCAGAAACCGTACACAAGAACAATTTGAAATTTGGCAGGGTGGTTCAGTATCACAAGTTGTAGGTCCTAAGCGACTTTCAGACCTGTTGGACAACTACTTCCTGTTTGGGACTTACTTTAGCGGGGGCATCCGTGTCCCATGGACACATTCTTCAATTTTTTCTGATAACATTATTTGGGAGAAAGTTGGAGTAATAAGAGACAACCCTGACATGATGTATTATAAGGACAACTTGTTGTACACAACACCCAACGATTAGATATGATCTTAAGTAATACACAACAAAACCCTAAACTCTGTCTATTGAAAGGTTGAAATGAAGCAAACAAAAACAATTTTTTTGAATTTCATTTATATCTGCAAAATTCAACTACTTTTGCTAAAATTTTTAAGCTAGTATAGTAACTAGATGTAAATAGATATGTCATGTTTTGAAAATGTCAAACATTGATATAGATTAACGAAGCCCTGTGATAAACAACTGATTGATCCAACTCTTTGGAATTGTTTTCATTACAACACAAATTCACTTTAACAAAAGATACTTGTAAACACTCAAAAAACCTGTACTTAATCTATGGTACTTATAACAAGACACAGGGGCCTCGGTGGCCGAGTGGTCAAGGTAGTTCGTTTACTATTGATCACGTGGTCTGTCAACACTGAGATTGCGGGTTCGATTCTCACTGCAGGCAGGGTGTACTCGACTCCAATCTTAATTGACAAGGATTGCCAGTTTTCCTACCGCAGGTCGGGGGTTCTCTCCGGGTACACCGGCTTCCTCCCCCAATAAAAACTGGACGCCATGAAATAGCTGAAAAATTGCTGAAAGTGGCGTTAAAACACCATTCAAACAAACAAACAATATAACAAGACACAGGCTTAAAGAACCAGCTTCTCAGGACAGGTGGTCTTATAAAAAGAGGTAAATTTTTGGGTATGTGTCTTATTTTGATATGATCGTTTAAAGGAAACTTTATAAAAGTCAGTGACATTTACTTGATATACCAGTACTTCTTATGTCTTTGAGAATATATATATTGTATCGTTACACAGAATACACATTTTATCTAAATGTATTGTTTTTATCTTACAATAAATGGTGCATGAAAATTTTATCAGTTTCAGTAGTCTGATCTTGTAAAAAGAAAGCTCTTAATTTTATGTAGA
Organism: Limnoperna fortunei; assembly: GCA_944474755.1. Taxonomy (NCBI): domain Eukaryota; kingdom Metazoa; phylum Mollusca; class Bivalvia; order Mytilida; family Modiolidae; genus Limnoperna; species Limnoperna fortunei. The sequence goes on from OX104122.1 coordinate 35,739,045, forward strand.
TTCATGCTGGAGAGAGAAAGATCTAATAGAGAATGAATGTGTGATGAATGCACGTTTGGAAAAAAATTGTTCTGTTTGAATACCAGTCTTGCTAATTTCCATACAAAAAACACTTAGAATTTCCAGTTTATACTCTGCATATGGTTAAATATTTATGCAGGTAGCCAGCATTATTTATTGACACTGATGTTTAATCATGTCATTTTAACCAAAAAAAAAAAAGTCTAATAATTTTCCCAGTTACTATGACAACAAACGCAATTTAACTTTTCGTTCGGCTGAAATAGAAATAGAGGTGGAAAGGAGGACATGCTAAAATGGAGGGTCATTGTGATATTTTTAATATTTTCTAGGGTATATAATATTGTCTCACTGTAAAGTTCTACAGGCAAGCATAGGAGCTGCGTGCCATTCTCAGAACAGGTAGGTATAGCTATTTAGAGAGTTGCTTTTCCTCTTACTAAATTATTTTTTGTATATCTGTGTAGTTTTTAATTTTTTTAATAGATTCACATGAATTCTTTATATTATTTTACATTAATTATGGCCTTGTCACTAAGATGCGATGCCCTATTGTGATCAGTCTGTCTGTCTGTCCGTCTATCCGGAACTACTTGTGACCAGGCAATAACCTTTTTTCTCTTTTTAGGTAAATATTTGGTATGTGGGTAGACAAGTTCAAGACAATGTGTCCCATAAATGTTTGATTACCTTTGACCTTGAACTTTTATCTCTGTCAGTTGGACCAACAGAGATGGATACCATCTCACTGATATCTAGTTTTTCCAATATGTATAAACAAAAATGTGTCTGCAAGTTCATATATCCTACCTCCTACCTTGTTTAGCTTGTTTGTAAACTAAAGTAATGGATCCTCAACATGGAATTTAAAAGAAGCCTTCTAAACATGTTTCTGCATTCTAATCTTGAGAAAATAATTAAGGGTTGTTCCTTTAAAAGTTAAAGAGACACGCAGTCAAAGCTAACTTATATGACTATTTTACAGAATGAAAATACTGTTGGGATGGGGGTCTTCCTTTTTATCAAATATACAAAAAATTAGAGAAAGTACTCCTGCAATAAAAAACCATTGTGTATTTTGGACACCTTTGCTAATGTTACAGCTTTTGATGTAAAGCCTAATAATAACATTACATTATCTATGCATTTTATTAAAATTTGACATTTTCATTGGTTGAATCTGGTCAATTCTTAAGGTAAGATAAAAGCAGTGCACCATAGCAACATCAATAATATTGCACTGGGGTGTAGTAATATAGATACCAAAACAGACATTTACTTGAATTTTGTCATTTCCCCCATTTATTTAAACAGCCCTGTGTTATATTTTGTATGGCTTTGTACACAAAGGATTGTTGGATGCACATTGCAGTTTGTTCTAACTGTTAAAACTTAACACAATTTTTATTCTAGAGCATCATTTCTTGTTGTTTTTGTTAAGTCTATTACATACTCTGACATTTGTTTATTCCAGACCCTCCCCTATATTGCTAGCTATAGGAATTCCTGAATGTACAGCCAGAAATGCATTAAGGTTATCCATTGGAAGGGAGACAACTCTTGAAGATATAGACTCCGTTATTAAAGATCTACAACAAGCAATTGAAGTCATAGAAAGCGCAGACAATTAAGAAAAAAATTTTGATGTTTTTACAGTGAACCTATTTAAACTGAACTCTATACTGAAATATAAGTTCAAAATAGACAGCTATTTTACTATATACAGGTTCAATTTATATAGATTTTAAATGTGTTCTGTTTGTTGTTCATTGTTTTATGCTACTCAAATAAGCAGTTTTTTCAGCTGTATTACAGAATTAAGTGTTTATTGGGAGAACAGGCAGAGTTCCAAAAAAAAGTCTTCACCTTCAGAAGGAATCAAATATGTGACTAAAATTGTTTATTTGTTTTAAACATGATTCTGATTTATAAGAGTATTTTAAACATATTTCACTATTTATGTTGTAAGGGTCATCATCAGCCTATTGGTAATAAGACTATAGTGGATATTAGCTATAGATATAAGATTTTTTGGCAACAGGAATTTCAGTTATAGTTAGAATGTTTCTGATGTGACATTCAACTTTTAGATTAACTGGACTTTAAGTCCATGTGAGGTTTTTGTCATCATTTTGCAACCTTCGTCCATTATCAACTTGTTGCAAAATCTTCTTTTCAGAAACTACTTGGTTTATTTTTTTTAAACTTTACTTTAATCATCCTTAGGGTACTTATTATCAAATAATTGTCCAGGTTGTTGATCCATATGGATAAACATGGCAGGTGTTACTAAAAATAGATGTATTGATCGATTGATTGGATGTTTGCTTTACGTCCAGCAAGCAGTAGTTCAGCTATATTCAGGACGGGAACAGGTTATGCTAAAAATAGAATATAAGTGGTCAATACATGTTTTGGTCAATATCTCAAAAATTATCGCTGAAGTTGTGTAAAGACTTCCTGTAGGAATTGCCCATAAACTACAATTTTCAATTAAAAATTTCAGTTTTTACAATACAACTTGAAAACTTTAAGAACCAGATTGACAATGTAACATTGTAAAACAGCAAGGCAGTTCCTTCAAATAACTAGTTGCTAAAAATTTGTCTCATCACTTCTTATAGGTTTTATTTCTTTGAATAACAATTTGTTTTATGAATTTTTAAGTTTTTCCCATGTAAATTTAACAGTATATTACAAGAATGATCATCAACAATCGCAAAGCATTTCCTCAGATTATTCCTTTTGGTCTTAAATTAAAATCTATAACTTGGAGAGTAAAACTGAAAAGTACAAAAATAATTTGTTCTAAAATTGTCGGATGACTCCATATGTAAGTTGTTGCCTTGTAACATAAAAAGCTTTTAGTCATTTTGTCATCCAAGTGAGCAATTACAGGCTCTTAAAGTCTCTAGTTTGTCAAAAAAAAATCTGTAAATGACTTGCTTTTTTCCATGACCCTGATTTTTATAGATATCAGAGCTGATTTTATGTTTAAATCAAATCTATATTTGAGATTTTTTATGCTGCTAAAGTAGTTGAGAAAAAAACCAAAATCAAACAAAATATTGAAACTTTAAGGCTTTGTTATCATGCATCATGTTCTCATTGTGACATTTTATTATTTTATCTTTTGATGTGTGCATCTTTTTACTTTAGATATTAATACAAGATTTTTTGTGTTGCAAGGTTTAACACTGTATTGTGTTTGTGTGTTCTGTGCAATACAATTTGTTTGCTTTTTTATTTTACATACAGTTTACTGTAATACAAATTGCCATATTTTATTCTTTAATAAAAACATAAAAAATTCACATTTTCATTTTCTTCATTGAAAATGGTCTTCACACCTGAAATCAACCCAAAAATTGTAATATTTTTCAGTGCAGAAATCCTACAAATTTGCCTATGTGTGTGTGTGTGTGTGTGTTTAATTGGAATGTACACCTCTTACCTATTTTTGAAAAGTGTAAAAAAATAGCTTTGGAAAATGGCCAAAAGTTAGTCAGGAATGCCTTAAGAACAATCCAGAATCTGTGCTAAGTACTATTTTCCGTTTAATTAACAAACCACACCGGGTTTGATGGACTTTCTTTACCACATTCAAAATCCTAACAAAGTTGTGCATAAGAATAACAGTAAGTTTTCAACATCAAGTTATTAGATTTTAACGTTTTTGGTTGAAGCTATATTTAGTTTACGAGTTTAAAGCATTTGGGAACCAAAACATTACATTATCTTATTCCCAGTAGACCAATCCATTTCACAATGCTGTATATTTAGAATAGAAAGTGCATGTACCAATATCTTTAGTTTGTACTGATTTGGAATGGAACCCATATAATATCCAGAACTCCAAGCCAACGTTTTTGTGGGCAGTGTGTAATGTCCTGAACCCCAAATTAATTGGTTGCTATAGTAACCTTATAACCAGAAGCAACTTTTCTATGTTGTCATGAACTTAAAAAGATATAAAAATATAAGGATCTTTTCACACTTAAAGTGACTTTTCTTATGGCCTATGTTGTCCTGAATATTATATGTGGTTGCTAAGGACTTTTATAAAACCCTAGAAGTGATATTTTAAAACCCAACTTTTTTGTAACAAAATAGAACCATGTTACATTTAGCTGAAAATGTGTCAAATCCAAAATTTATGGTTGCTAGGCACTTTTGTCATGAAAAAGGGCACTTCTGGTTTGACAGCAATTTGGCCATGACAGTTTTAAAGTAAAGTAAAATTTCAATATAAACAATTATTATGACCGGAAACACATTAGAACTTATGATTTTAATTCTTAGACCCAAAACATTTTATTGTAAATGTCCATGGGAGGTATGCCAAAAAAGGAGTCCTCAAATTTGTTCTGTGAAAACACTTTTCCTGGGCTGGGGTTTTAAATGTGGTAGAAAGATTTCACGATTACAAGCATGTACCAACAAAAAGGTCTGACCATAAAGTGGTACAGCATCTTTGTTGTACATCGAACTAAACAAAACAAACAAAAATAACAAATTCCTTGTTTTATTCCATTACAATTAGTGCTGTATAAAAAATACACAACAACAAAAACAATGTAAACACAGATACAGTTGTTATTAAAATATCAAAACAGTTCCACATGTGAACAGAAGTATTCATGGGAGAAATTCTAGAATCAATTGTGGTCTATAAATCAAAGAAAATACTATCTTTGTTATCTGATATATGTACAGAAACATTGCCTCAAAATCTCAAATCAGTCAAATTTACCTATATATGTTTATAAATTGTATTAAAAGGGGACAAGTTGGAAGATGCAGTAGTGTAAATCCAACAGTCAGTTTTCCACCAAGATAAGAAAGATTATAGTTCACTAATTGATATGATATTTTCTTTACGTCAAGTGAGCAGTATTTCAGCTATATTCAGGACAAGACGAAGCTAACAAACAATAAATAAATTGCAAAAAAGAGGTGGGACAGATTAATTTCAATTGCCAGTTGTTATCAAGGTATGTCGTTCAACTGCCTGTTTACATGTTTTTCTTTTTTTTATATTTACATGAACATGTTACCATTACAGTAAAAATAATAAAGTATTGACTCGAAATGGTAAACTTTAAGGTATTTCAAAGTGTTAAAAAGTCGATTGGTGTTTTCTCAAAACAGGCATGCTATTTACCCGATCTTGTGTTTTTAATGTCCTGATTATAGCTGATATATGCTTGCAGGTCATCAATCTGGTTTTATATTGGTTGAGTAAACCGGAATACGCTAATTAATGTAACGATTAATAAGAAAAAAACATTATTTATCTTATATAGGATGTCTAGATTATCTGCTTTTGAATGATTTATTGTGTGGAGTATAAATCAATTAAAAATCTAAAATATATTTAAATTTACAACCATGAAGACAACTCGACAAGTATAATTTAATACGATTCCTAACAATTTCAGCTTGTTTTAGTGTGACTTAACAAGTCAATAAACTTGAGAGGGTGATCCTAATTGTGCTATTTGAGCACAATCATAATTCAGATAATTTTATATAGCAGGCAACAACTCATACTTTTAATTATGAATTTACAAGAAACTTATCTTTTTTGAGCTAATTATTTTGTTGTGATATCATGGTGGCTAACAATAAAAAAGGTGTTTAGAGGTTCGACATCATGTTGACTAACAATGAAACAGGTGTGTTACAGGTGTGATATTATGTTGACCTGTTTAACAGGTATAACAATTAAACAGGTTTTACATGTACGACATTATGTTGGCAAACAATGAAACAGGTGTTTTCAGGTATGACATCATGTTGGTTGGCTAACAATGAAAAAGGTGTTTACAGATACAACATCATTTTGACTAACAATGAAACAGGTGTTTTACAGGTGTGATATCATGAACAAAATTGCATGCTGGGCTAAAGATGAAACATACAGGTAGGATATATTATAAACTGCGCAAAGATAAAAGAATGCTACGCATTTCAACAGCAAGTTATGATCAGATATTTTTTCTAGGAGTTATGCTCTTTGAAACAAATGGCAAGTACTCTTCTTTGAAACTACTGATCACAATTTTATTGAGCTTGATGGGTATTTGGGAGCGTGCTCACTGATGTTCTTTAATTATTTTGGTTTTCATATTATCTAGTATATACCACCCAATCTCAAGACCTACATATACACTGATATTATGTATATATTTTTCAATCGATTGTACAATAAACGAATGATTTTGTAAATTCTATTTATTATGTAGTGACTTCAAAACTTTGAACCCATATCACTTCTTTATATCACAATTTCTCAAAGTTGCGATTGTATTCTGCATTCATGAAAATCACACAATCCATTAAAATAACAGAATACCAATACACAAGTTCACAACATTTTATGCATTCACCGCGTTTGAATTTTAGTGATGAGAATCAATTGTAGCATCATATTTTTAGATATACGGTAATTGACCGTATATCCCAAAATACGGGGACCGTAAAAATATATGATCAATGCATTAAAGATGCTTTAATAGGCTGATTTAAGGATGAACATTTTTATCAAGTGTGTTTCTGTATTGACTTTAAGGATGTTTGCATTTTTAGCAAACACGATTATTTTTTGTAAGGAATTTAATCTTGGAATAACTAAATAAGCAAGCAATAATTAAAGGTAAACACTTAAAACTTTTTTTATATTGACATTGATAAATTTTCTGCATTTTTTCATGGTTGCAGAAAATTGATTTTTCGTTTCAATTGGTTCGTAATTATAACATGTAACAAATGTGGGTGCCATGTAATTTTCGTTTAATTAGAAAACACCCATAAGACGTTAAATTGGTAATAACCATTTATTTCTGGTTGCCATCTGTTGCCAAGTAACATAGTCATCTGCTTAAATTTTATTATTTTGACAGTTTAAGTAATATTAATAAGCAGTACCTGTCTATTTATCAATGTTTTAACATCACTCGAAGGCAGATACAATTTTGTTATAATCCATTCGTCTGCAGTTTACTTAACATATTTACGGTTTTTTACCCGAAAAACATCAATAATATACCCATTAATTCAGAAACAGCTTACCTAATTATGTAGATTTTGTATGGCTTTCTAAACGAAGAATTATTGCATGCACATTGCCATTTTTGCTTATTATGAATAATCTCCGACAGGTTTTAATTAACATAACAAAATTTGTTTCTTCAGACCCTCCCCTATAAGAATTTCCGAATCTACAGCCAGAAATGCATTAAGGATATCCATTAGACTGGAAACAATTGTTTAAGACAAACACTAAGTTATTAAAGATTTACAACAAGCATTTTGAGTCATAGAAAGCATAAACGATAGACAATCAAGAATAAAATATTTTTAGAATGCAATCTGCTTATCCAAACACTGAACATAATTTCAGTTACAGGTTCAATTTACACAGGTTCCAGATACATGCAAGTGGAAACTTGCTAACCCTCCTATTTCCCCATTAACTTGCTTTTTTGTGTTTTTCCACTACATTTTCGGAATTCATGTCATCCTGTTTTTAATTTGAGAGGAACCAAAGTATCCGGGGAAACCAAATTCCTTTGGCGAAATGGAAAATGCGAAAAATGCGGCTAAATTTATATTGAGGTAAAAAAATATTCCAATTTATTAAGAATTCCTGAAACTCTCTTGGTTTGATTGTATATGTTCAGAGTTTGTACCAGAATCTATCTGTTAATAAGAATAGTGTGTTGAAGCTTTGTTAAAGACATATGGTGTTGCTGTAAGGATATCAGATTTCTTGGTAATTTATAACCCAGTTTCAGAAGGTTTCTGATATTCTTACAAAACAAGATTTTTTTCATTGGGGTGATTATTTCGTTTAATGTAAAAACGGTGTCATTATGCATTGCTCTAATTTTTCGTAGATATCTTGGCTAAGTTTTAATCCTAGTTGTAACCGATCAACACTTGCGAATTTTGATGTTGCTAAAGTCGCTAAGAAAAACTTAAAGTTTAGCCTAAGATTTACCTTTATTGTAATACCATGCTTAGGCTATTAAATTAAAAAGTAATTAAAAAATAGGATTAAGGTTCAAATGTTTCTATGCAAAATGATGTTTGCTTTTTTCATTCTACATACCGTAATGCATTTGCATATTTTAAAATGATAAAAAAAAGAAATGGACTTCTTGTTTTCTGAATTAAAAATGTTGTTCTTAATACCTGCAATCAATCAAATTGCAATTCTTTCCAATGTTGTAATCCTATTTTGTCGCACATATATAGGGGATGGGGGTTCATTGGAAGGTATACCTCTTCACTTTTTATTAAAAGTATCAAATTTCTTTTGAAAATTGCGAACAAATTGCCAAAAGATAATAAATAACGCCATTATAAAAATCCAATGCAATGTCTATTGTAGCAAAGTTATTATGGAAAATACTGCATCAAATTACAATGAACATTAATAACTCATGTAATTCCACAAGTGGTTAAAAGGTCCCTCGATACCGTGTGTAGTTTATACAACAGCAGCTGAAAGCCCAAAACTTGTTATAAATAAATGAAATTGAGAACAATCATTTCTTTCTGTTTGGATGACTTAATTGTCTTATTGTGAATTTTTAATTTTTGTGTAGCAACATTCCTGCAGTACCTGCATATGGAATATTCATCACCCAATTGATTAGGTACTCGAGAGGTTGTATTTCATATCCTGATTTCCTTGATAAATTGTGTTTGCTGAAAGAAAACGTAATTAGCGGAGATTTACGGTCACCATGGCACAACTGAAGTCATCACTAAAAAAATGTTACGGGCGTCATCAAGACTTTATAGCCGTTGCCATTTGACCGTTACAAATGGTCATTGATTTGTTCCAATTGTAACCACTTTCCTTCATTCTAACTGGATTATGAATTTATGTACTCCCGGATCTGACTAGAAAATGCGTAGAGTACAAGTTTCTTACTCGCCCAGGTTTTTAGTGGGCGTCGTCTCACTCGGTTGTTGTATTGTGTGTCCTTTTGTTTTGTTGGTGTCCCTTCTTTTGTTTAACTACGTAAAGTAAACTATGCATAAGTATAAGTACATGGTATTATTTATTGTTGAAAATAATTTCAACATCTTGTTATTCTTCCTTAATAGAGTTAGCTGGATTGATAAAAATCCTGTGTTGTATTACAAATGGGCTAAAACGAAAGATATCGGTTGCCCCTTTGCTACACATACATAAATGAAATCGCCATAATTTGAAGAATTGCATGTCTGATCATCTGGTGGTATAGCATATATATTGTGAATTTAAATAAAAACAACAACAAAAATTAATTACAGAGTATCTTAATTTTTGCCATCAAACGTTGTTTTATACAGTTGATCTGGCTACACAACAAATACAATACAGTCGCTATACAATAGTGTTTTCAAAATTCATAATAGTTCCAATTACAGTGAGTGATATTTTACCCATATCAGGGCTGTTCCAAAATAGAAATATAATGGACATGTTGGAAGATAATAATTGCAAATCAAGAGGATCGGGAAAAATGTCACCAAGAAAATATAAAAGGAGGTTGACAAAATGTCTATAAGCATCCCATGTTTTTCTGTTTATATATTGCACGAACATGTAAACATACATGCATAGGTGATGATCAATGTATTAAATAGTTTGAATCCACCAGTATAATAGTGTATACTTATTGACTGGGTATGATGTAAGTTTATTTGTCCCGAGGTGCAACTATTGCTCCGAGGCTAAGCCGAGCCCAATTTAACCTGTCTCTTTTTTTAAATCTTCATGTAACCCGGTAAGACAGAACAATTTATGCAATATAGATGGTAAAAAGGGTACTTTTTCTTTTTTCTGTTGGTAATTTCTTTCTTTTAGATGATAATGTACTACTTGCCGTTTCCGTTGTATTAATATACCACAGGTGCCCCCAAAAGTGATTCATATGGTGAAGGTCAAGCAGTTTGGATAAGAGATTAGATCGCGTCAAGAAGATGTAGTGACTTGGAAAGTAATCAGCTGGAAAGTATTGTGTACGAGGTCTACTGCTTGACAATAATAAATGTTTTTATTGTTTTGTTTATATAGACACCAATCAATGTCGATTGTCACTTTTTCAAAATTTTTTATCAAAATGATTGATTAATGTACTCGACAATGTGATACTTGTTTATTAAAGATGACCTAAATTTTAACATAAAAGGTAATGAAAACTCACAAACTCTTGCATATGAGAAAACTTATTTTAAGGACTTTGAGCATTCATTGGTTGTAATAGTAACACATTAGGTTCATTTATTTGAAAAACCTGTAAATATTAATACATGGATTAATGATTGTCATCATTTGATATTAAGTTGTACTAAACTTAAAGATCCTTCTGTAAAGCCCCAAAAATATACATATACATACTTCAAAGACTTTGACATTGAATATTATCTTAAATATTGAAATCCCACCATCGGATTGCCATCCAGAAACAGATGTAAATGAGTTATATAATGATTTGTCAACTAGTTAACAAACATGACACTCTAAGACCTGTACCATGTATGAATTGTGAAAAAGCAATTTATAAGAAACAAATGCTACAAAATAAATTAGAAAATTGTGCATTGAACAAAAATTGGTAACAACTAAAACGAAATTCAGTTTGTTTGTAAATGTTGCTCAACATGATATTCACACTTTTAATTTCAAATTAAAAATGATAGTGCTATCTCTAAGTTCCAAAATCTATGTAAGAAAAGCTACTGGAGCTGATTATATCTCGGCTTAACTTCTAAAGTAACCCCAATTTGACCTCACGTATTACAAATCTTGTCAACGTTGTTATTGCAATTGGTGTGTATCTAGCCAAACTAACACTAGCAATGTGTATGCTATAATGTCGACTAAGTTTAAGTGGAATATTTTGACTCCGTTGTCGAAATATATGACACAAAATTCATATATTTCTTTCGTTCTTAACATACCGTTTACTGACACTCTAGAGTGAATCATCAACACAAAAAGCACAAAAACCAGGACCCTTTAGATTTTTAAAATTACCGCCCTGTAAGTATTCTCCAATTATGTCAAAAGTTGTAGAAAAGATATTGTCTCTAAATATTTTGAACAAAGATCTTTTATAACTTTGCGTGCGCATGTAGGAAAGGTCTGCTGACAAACCACTACGTTCCGTTTATTAGTAGACTGGAAATCAGCCTTATACAATAACCAAGGCGTAGGTGCTATTCCTATGCTTTAATAAAGCAGCTTATGGGTTAACTGAAAATTACGCTCAACTTTTAGAAAGTAATTTATCAAATAGAAAGCACCAGATTAAATTAGATGGTATTGTTAGTAATTAGGCAGAAATCAGTTAAGGTTTTCCAAAGGGATCTATTCTTGAACCGGTACTTTTCAATGCTTTTATAAATGATAATATTTAATAAAAATTGCGCACTTTATGATTATGCTAAAGATAACACTTTATGTTTAGCTCATACAAATTATGACATTCTAATAAGCACATTGGCAAATGAAAGTGTTATTCTGATAAATTGGCTTAAAATTAATTGTATGCAGGCCAACCCAGAGAAATTCCAAGTTATTGCAGTTTGGAGTAATTTTGACTATCTTGATGATTTTTTTAAATTGCTTGGAGTCGATATCTACTATCAATTAAATTTCAACAGTAACATAAAAAGCTTGTGTCGTAAGGCATCGCAACTGAGTGTCCTCCTGATAGTGTTGCCTCAATACTCTCTCGGCTAAATAAACACACTATTTTTTAACTTGCATTTTTTAGAATGTCAACCTTTTGTCCTTTGGCATGGCATTTTGCTCTAAAACATACTCCAGAAAGCTCAAGAAAATTCGAGCTCTCCATTTTATTTATGATGATCATAAAAGTACTTAACAACAGCTGTAATCTGTTGGCAATGTCCACTCTTTAGTAGTGAGAGAACGCGGACGATGTTTACAGGATTTCTACTTAATCCTGTAACGGCACAAAATGTAAATGTTCAATACGAAAATAAACCACTCAGTGGGAGGCATTTCATACTAAATCAAACTTGTTTTATTTAGCTTTAAGTTTCTGTGCATAGCATTTAGTTTTAGTGCATACATGTTGTTTAAATACCTATGACTGTATATAGAGCTAAGCTAACCTATTATTCATATTTATTTACTATGTTTTCTATGTACGTTTGCTCTCTTTCGTGTATAATTTAAGTGCATTTGTATATTTCGGTCAATTTGTTTGGAACTTGTGTTTGTAAGTTTTTCTGCAACTCATATACCGACTTTAAATAAAACTTTTAACATATATTATTAAGGGGGAGGATGTGACTCTAAAATCGTGTTCAACCTATATACGTAATAATTAATTTAACTGTAATTGCCAGTAGTTTATGACCTCGTATTGTGTCCTGTTTTTTTTTTTTTTGTTTTTTTTTTGTTTCTTCCGGGATTTAAATTGTAAGATTTGTGTTTGATTCAACTCTTTTTTACATATCTTGATGTGCACTCAGTCTTTTCAAGATTGAATATTTCACGTGATACGGAGGGATATAGTGATTTAATTTTTCTTGAAAATGGAGAGAAATAGTACAATTGAAAAGAAAAAACGATAATCGCTATATTCAGGGGTGCTGTATAATAATTGTTATAACAATGAACGAAATGTTTGAAATTAAGATATGGTTGTATGTTAAAGTCAAGATAAAGTAAACGGATCATGAATATCTATGTATAGAAAACCGCACGAAAAGTTATCCATATTTTTCAGATCTATTTCAACAAGTCGCGTGTTTATCTCTTAATACGGGAAACCCCACGAAATACCAACAAAATAATTCATATTATGTTCGTATTTGTTCCTCGATCGCACATAAAGTATTTATCAATAAAAACACAACAATTGTATAATACTGCAACAGCTCGCCAGTTATGCAGCTAACATTTGGATTATTACAGTAAAAAATAAACATCAAAAACTGCTCTGGCCGCTGCAGTTATCTATATTTCTACTACATGTACGTCTAAAACGTCTTAATACCACATAACAATAAAAGCGATTTATAAGTCTAAATATATAACTCTATGTATATACAGTTAATTCATAATTTTCTAAAAGGAAGAATGGCGTAGGATTTTAGAGACATTGCGCGTCATTCCCACATTTAGACAAAATGAAATGGGACAGGTGTTCAGATCTATATTAATACAAAATCCCTGCACTAGTAGCCACCAGTCTTCAACTCCTACGTCCTGATTAGTAAACATATTTTAAGATTAGATTAAAACTGCTTTTACAGTATAATTCCACACACCTCGACACTAACTAAAAGCATTTATAAAAACCCATTTCAAGCATATAGATTACATGTAAAATTATTTCATCATTTTCCTAACTAACTGATTAATTAAGTAGAAAATAATTATGCTGGTATATGCAAACAAGTACAATATTTGCAAATGATTACAATGACACGCCCATTTTATTATATATATACAACTGTTATATTTAAGAATATAATGCATTCCTTTTAAAGTTTAATTGAAACTTCAAGAAGAATGCATTCAATTCTTATATGTACATTTTCTTTCATGAAAAAATGCAACGGGTTCTTATATGGTGCAAAATGTATTTTGGTGTATTTAAATTACTTCTTGTTGTTTGTTTACTTGTTCCTGTCGTTAAGGAAGCGCGTGCTCTCCGTGGCTAGGTTTCATTGAGTCATGCAATGAAAGATTCTACGCCAGCTGTAATGGTTTGAACCAATAGAAATCTAGGATATTGATGAAAGACATAGGTAATGTAAATATACTTTAACAATACAGCACTAGTACATAACAGCACATCCACTGCACTGTCAATATATTCCTTTTGTGCTTTAGAAAGTCCTGATATTCAATGGACATCATTTTTGGGAATCATAGATTTTAAAATTATTTTATTAAAAAAATAACAAAAGCCGTTCAATTAAAACGTTAATCAAAGGATACCAGGAAACAATAAAAAAGAAATCCAAGCATATTATTGCATTTAGTGACTCAAAAGCTTGTTTCGCTTAACAGACTTGTATTGATAATCTGAAAGACATCTCAGTGATTACAAAAACTCACGTGGTTTCATTTAGTTGTAATTTTTCATTATACAAGTATAAAGCTTTGTACGACTAACGAATTCAGCACGGTTAATATTTGAAACAACTTATGAAAGTCCTAAAGCCATTTAAAAAATCAGTACCAACAAAACCTATAACCAACACTAACAGAATATAACATGGTCATTAGAGACATAAAATCCCTCATGCGTAAACGAACAAATTGTTCGAACGTATGAAACATAAACAATTTATCGCCCGCTAAGAAAGCTTACATTACATTCTAGGATGACAATTAACACATCACTAAATCAAAACAAAAATCTGGAATATCATTAAAAAGACTGAAACTTTTCTTCGACGAGATGGCATCCTGATAATAATACCATTCTGTCTTTAAAATTGACAACACAGAACAAACACATGCTTAAATATCAACTATAAAATGTTTTCTATTATTTCATTATTCAATGGTTGTATATAAAAAGCGTTTCAAACAATTTTACCCCAAAATTTTCCAGGTTAAATTAAGTCCGCCGTTGGCAGGAATCTTCTGTTTAGGATATGAACGAAAAACTCTGAACAGGAATTTAAATACATAAACATTCAGATACAATATATCTTCAATCTGCTTTCTAGTTTCTAAGAAGAAAGATGTTTAAACAGTTTTCAAACATTTCCTGCGGTGTCGGTCATTTTTAACTTTTTAACTGTTGATTGACTTTTAAAAACACATGAAGACCATTAAAAAAGTTGCTGATGAGGTTTGTTTCTAAATGGGTGACCGGTTTAAAAAAAAGCCTTTCTAAACATTTCCCAGTAGTTTTTTTATATTAAGTCCTCTAGTGGCAGCCATCTTACATTTCTATCAGACTAATGAATCAAACGTTGTAAAGGACAATAAAAAAACATCAAGACCCAATTTGGTTTCAAATGACCCAGTGTTCTCAAAGAAGACTATTGAACTGCAAAAGTTTACAGACGACAAAGGACGTTAAGTGATGGCAACAGCTAACACATTACACAGATCAAGTGAGATAAAGCATTCGAAAAGAGACAATAAAAACAAAAACATTCAACAAACATCCCCAAACAGCATCCTCAATAGTCACGTCCACGAAACCCTGACAAATATGCTAGGAAATTCCAGTGCGAGAAGTCACTATTTTGAATGGCTACATCACACCTTCATGTAACTCATCAAAAACTCGCCTTCATATGTTAGGGAATATCGCGATGTCGATTGTAAGTAAACAAATGGATATGTTTTATAGATCAAGTGAAAATCAGTGTATATTGTAAATAAGTGTTTATAGCTTGTTATGATTGTGATATTTATTGGTTTTGTTTATCGATCGATCCATCTTCAACCATGTGGTTGATACTTTGGAGGTGTGACGTCATATGGAAACCTTCTTGCCCGTGAATTTCCTAGCTAGTATGTTTGTTAGGGTTTCGTGGACACATTTGGACACAGAAACTCTGATTTGTGTTTATTGAGGTAAGTATTAGACAGACAAAATATAAATACCGAAAAATCTTCTCCAACAATAAGATCAGCAACAAAAAAGACAGATATTTATACAAGTATAAAGTTATGTACTATAAGACCAAGGAATTCAGCGCGGATAATATTTAAAGCAACTTATGAAATTCCTAAGGCCATTGAAAAACCAGTACCAACAAAACTTATAACCAATACTAACAGAAAATATCATGGATCACTAGAGACATAAAATCCCTTATACGTAAACGAACAAATTGTTCGAACGCGTGAAACAGAAACAATTTACCACCCACTGAGAAAGCTTACAATAACATCGAGCAATCAATTCAAAAAGAAAAAACGTTATTGTAGGCATATATAGAGAACATTACAAGCACATCACAAAATCAGAACAAAAATCTGGAATATCATTAAACAAAAAGCTGAAAAATCAAACGAGCAATACCATTGATAACACAGAGAAAACACATTTTTAAATTTCATCTATCCTAGAATGTCTTCTAACACTATATCAACAAGGGTGTTTAAACCTACAGAAACATTTGGATCCATCGAAAGCAACTGGTAAAGAAGAAATACCAGGTTGCATTCTAAAAGAATACGCCCACGAATATGCCTATTTCCTTAATATTTCTCTAAAAAAGATGAAGTACTATCTGACTGGAAACAAGCTAATGTCATTCCTGTTTTAAAAAGCATGAAAGTATTTCCCCGGCAACTAAGGCACACTCTCACTGACCTCCGTATGTTGCATGGTTTAAGAGCACATAGTTGTGTTAAACATCTTGAAAGTTATTATAGCCTTGTAAACTACAAATGTGGCTTTATGGCAAATAGATGTTGAATCAAAAATACACATTAGGAATACACACAATTCTCGACTTTCCTAAGACTTTTGACATGTGCCACAAATGTGCTCCAGCATTATAGTGTACGATCTACACTTCTTGATGGGGAAGTCTTCTTTTACACTTCCTGTAAATAGTGAGCTGTTCTGGGACCCGTTCTTATTAAGTGTTTATACCTTATTCTCTGAGAACTTACTCTTCTTAAAGTCTATGTGCTTGATGTTTCTATTCTTTACAAACTGATAAAACCATCACTGACAGCAAAAGACCCAGATAAATGTAATTCATTTTGTGTCTGTTATCCGCTTTTAAAGTCAAAACAGGTACAATAAGACTATTAGATCAAACCTAACATGCAATGCTCAAATTGACAATGTATTTTCAAAGATACAAACGTTACTCTAATATTTAATCAGAAATGTAAATGCAAACAAATGAACAAAATGTATGTCATATGAATTATTGGTAAGATCACATCTGATTAATAATCTGGTCACGTAGAACAGCAAGGCGTATAATAAACAGGTACCATAACACCAGCAGTGTTCGTTCAATGTTGGATCAACTTCAAATAACCACGCTCAAAACAGGGTGAAATATAGATAAAGTAACAATGCTGTCTAACATGACAAACAATTAGGTTGCTATAAACTCATGCCTATACATCAAACCACTGCAAGTCATAGTCATAACAAATGTTCAGCGCTCAACTAATTACTTTAAATTTAGTTTCTTTCCACACAGTTAGTTATGTATACATAATATATTTAGTCCCAAAGTCTTCAACATTCAAACTTGTCAATTCAATTTACCATTGAATTACCAAGTGGGTTACATCAAGTATTCCTAAAGGGTGAACATTCCTGAGCGAGGGTGGAAGCAAGGTATGTAACAGTAGTTTTATATAAACATCTTATATGAGCAGTTACATATCTAATTACAACAGACTTTTATATTTTATGTAAAGCTTACATTTATATTAATTAATTCATTCAACAACTCAAATAATCTTAGTTCCATAATCAGCTCTTTTTAAGAAATTCATCTTCAAACGAGATAAATTCTTTTTTCAGTTCATCAGCTTTGTTTCTGCAAACACTGAAATGTTAATTATAAAACAAACTAATCAAAATAAAATGAATAAAAGTTTAAAATTAAATACGCATACTGAAAACATGTAATAAACCATACGATATTCTATAGATTTATGCATAGTTGGGTACTTGAAACTTTCTCTACTATTCAAAACTATATGCAACGATATCTACGTTACTAATATTATACACCATGACGTGATATTTCTAAAGTATACAAAGGTAGTTTAGAACGTACAATGCCCATAATTACTCAATTTTAATTGGGTTCAGTTTTTATCTATTTTGCTTGAATCGTCACCGTCACTTTGTTATTTCAGTTATATTCATAAACAGATAAGTTAATCGTTGAATACCTGAGACTTTTTAACTGTTTGGCTGTTTCATCTAGACGTCTTATCTCTTCTTCTGTTTGTTGCAACTGTGTGTTCAAACGATCATCCCAGCGATTATACACGTCCGACAAGTAAACAGAGGTGACAGACAATTCTCTAAAATAAACATTCATGCTAAAACTCGGTAGTGTGAGAAGTGTTTAAACAATACAAGTCAATGAATTAGGTTATTTGGTCTTTTACACCAGACCGGTGAAATTTATTTGTAATCACTGTTAGTGAACTGTTATTCCCGGAGGGTAAAGCCAGCTTAGCAGTAAATCTGCACAAAAATTGATTTTTTTGTGTAGATGGCCTTAGCCGAATTTTTGCAAAAATTAAATTTTTGTTATCAAGCTAAAAAGAAGTCTTATAATACCATGTGGCAATGAGTTTTGAAAAACTAGTGTTTGGTGAAGTACAGAGTATTACCTTAAACCATATAATATATCTGTTAATTAAGTGTTATTTTATCTTTTTTCAGTTCTTTTGATCCTTTTTGTTGGTTTTAGTATTGTATATAGACCACTTTGGACCGGTTTACGCTAATAGTGGTTATATTATAGTGTAAAACGATCCAAAATTGTCTATATTTAATAATCTAACCAACCAATTGAAAACAATCCTTGTATTATAAAAACAGTAAAATAAAAGGAAATAACAAGAACAATATTTTAAAAGTAATGAAATCATATTTGCAATTCGTTGTCACTTGATGGTTTCGGACAAATGCATGTATATATAGTTAACGTTATCAACCGTCATCAATCAAGCAAGCGCGGACATGGCTAAAATTAATACCAAGTTAGATTATACGAAGAAAAACAACGCTGCTCACATAAATAGTATTTAAAGGAAATTAAAATATATAAAAATAACTATAACAATACTAATGGACGACTTATCAGTCAATCATACTGCGAGTTCTACAAAATGTTCAACTACAATTTACTGAAACCTTTTATGTTTTTAGACGTTTTAATGAAAAAAAAACACATACCAGCGTTTAAATTAAGCTATAATAAAACAATAAAACCTGTGAGATCATATCAAAATCATTAATCGTGAGGGCAATATAAACAATTTAATTGACGAGTTGTGTATGATACCAACAATTTCCTCTATACGACAAATCACACACTACCGTATTAGAAGCGCGAGGTTTGGCATGCCATGAAACCTGGTTTAACCCACCATTTCGTTTGAAATGCCTGAACCAAGTCTGGACCGTGCTGTAGCTGTTATATATTTTTGTTTGTTGGTTCTCAAGTTTGCCGGTTTCGTGGAGTTTTATAATTATGTGGATTGTCTTATATGACAGTCTCCTTGATGTTCGATTTTTTGTAAATACCTTCATCCGCAATAAATAGATAATGAACTGTGATGTCAATACATCTGTCATTACAATTACTACTTTTTTACTTTTTCGTACAGATTATACGTATTATGTTGTTTGCAGCAATGAGTTTATGGCAGTAAGCCAACACTAATATCAAAGTATAGTGATCGCTATAAATTTTAATAGTCAGCCTAAATAAAAAGCTGAGTTATCATCTTAATGCAAAATTAACTTTAAATTGTCTATATTTAATAATCTAACCAACCAATTGAAAACAATCCTTATATTATAAAATCAGTAAAATAAACGGAAATAACAAGAACAATATTTTAAAAGTAATGAAATTATATTTGCAATTCGTTGTCACTTGATGGTTTCGGACAAATGCATGTATATATAGTTAACGTTATCAACCGTCATCAATCAAGCAAGCGCGTACAAGGCTAAAATTAATACCAAGTTAGATTATACGAAGAAAAACAACGCTGCTCCCATAAATAGTATTTAAAGGAAATTAAAATATATAAAAATAACTAATAACAATACTAATGGAAGACTTATCAGTCAATCATACTGCGAGTTCTACAAAATGTTCAACTACGATTTACTGAAACCTTTTGTGTTTTTAGACGTTTTAATGAAAAAAAAAACATATACCAGCGTTTAAATTAAGCTATAATAAAACAATGAAACCTGTAAGATCATATCAAAATCATTAATCGTGAGGGCAATATAAACAATTTAATTGACGAGTTGTGTATGATACCAACAATTTCCTCTATACGACAAATCACACACTACCGTATTAGAAGCGCGAGGTTTGGCATGCCATGAAACCTGGTTTAACCCACCATTTCGTTTGAAATGCCTGAACCAAGTCTGGACCGTGCTGTAGCTGTTATATATTTTTGTTTGTTGGTTCTCAAGTTTGCCGGTTTCGTGGAGTTTTATAATAATGTGGATTGTCTTTTATGACAGTCTCCTTGATGTTCGATTTTTTGTAAATACCTTCATCCGCAATAAATAGATAATGAACTGTGATGTCAATACATCTGTCATTACAATTACTACTATTTTACTTTTTCGTACAGATTATACGTATTATGTTGTTTGCAGCAATGAGTTTATGGCAGTAAGCCAACACTAATATCAAAGTATAGTGATCGCTATAAATTTTAATAGTCAGCCTAAAAAAAAGCTGAGTTATCATCTTAATGCAAAATTAACTTTAAAGTATCAATTCTTAAAACATTTTATCCTTTTGAAAAATTTCTAGAATCTTGCGGTACTTGCTTAAATGTTGTTAAATAATAACATACACTAGACGTCATAATTGTTACTGCAGTATTGAGATATACTCACTGCTCTGCTTGTTGACCACAGTCTACGCTGATTGTATCTTTTGTCTCCATTAGTTTTTTGCTGACAAATTCCACAAATTGCTTCTTGATAATCTTTTCTAAAGACCAATACCAATCCCAGAAGTTATATATCAAAAT
Organism: Limnoperna fortunei; assembly: GCA_944474755.1. Lineage (NCBI taxonomy): Eukaryota > Metazoa > Mollusca > Bivalvia > Mytilida > Modiolidae > Limnoperna > Limnoperna fortunei. The sequence goes on from OX104122.1 coordinate 35,759,815, forward strand.
GAGTGAAGTAGACCCTGCTGCTAGCATTGGCATATTTAATAAAGCTGGTGCCTGTAAATTATATTCATGACATAAAAAATAATGAATAAGTTAAACTTTACTTTCTTGTAATCGGTACATGCATTGGACGTTTTTATTTCGGCATTTGATCAAAAAGATGTTCAAGTAAGTTTCTAATCAAATATGTTGCCCTGAAATTTTTTTGCACTTGTTCAATAGGAATCATTGGGATTTTAATGTGTCTTTTTATCAGCTATATTAAAGAAAAGAGTATTTGTAGGTTGACAAACTATCATGCAAACCCAGACATTAGGCAGAATAAAAAAAGTGAACTCCCATATGTTCACAGAACATGTAAGGTCTTTCCAATGTCGCCATTCCACATTTGCCTTCAGACTATTTTCCATGCCATGGCTGAACATGGCCTAAGACAAGACCCTAGCTCATTGCGTCTTATACTTTTAATGTTTTGGTACATAACGGCTTTATCGTAACTCTGAAAGTGAGTTTATCACTTAAGGGATCATCAGATCTATTCTGTCAAAACAGAAAAAAATTATGCACCATTACTTTTTTTTTATTTTTCTATGTTTGCATTTTGGTCTTTTTTGGTTTTCGAGTTATTCCAATAAAATGTCAAGGCCATAATATAGCTGTGACCTTCAGATCATTTTTAATGTCATGGTTTCAAGACTCTATGTCTTACGACAATTAGTTGAAATGTCTTAACCCATGACCACTTTAGGCCATGTAAAAAAAATCATTAGCTTCTCAGGCCACTTTTCACATTTTTGATGAGGTAGGGAGGAGTCTTTTTTTTCCCTTGTTTTTCTTAAAATAATTGTTGCTTCTCAGGCCATTTTTTGTTAATGAGGCAGGGCGGCTCTTTTTTCTGGCATGTACTTGTAGAAACTTTCATCACGTCTTAATTATTAAAATATAGCATCTGTTCCTATATACTGGTATATAAAACAAGAAATTGAAGAATTCTATTTTAAAGGGAAATTAAAACTAACTATTTGTATACATATGTGTTATCTTCTTTTTGATATTTGTACTGCAATTGGTAACCGTACAATTTGGAACGCAGACAACTCGGACCGTAGTAAGGACAGCTCGGCTCGTAGAAAATAGGGCAACTCGGACCGTACTGTCATTAAAATATTTAAATACGACAGTCCTGTTTATAATATTTATCCAAATAACGTTATAATTTTTTTCTAGTAAATTGAAATAGTTCTACTCGAATGTAAATTATACTGATTAAATGATATAAAAGTTAAATATTAAGACGAGAAATGCGACAAAATAACTACATTAAATCTTAAAAATTCAGAAAACACTCACAATTATCTATAATAATTGTGGCTTCAAATAATGTGATCGGTAATCATGTTGTTTCAATTTTAAGATTTGAAAGAATTTGAGCTTGTTTGTTTTCAAATAAGTGAATTTAGTGAAGCTTTATTAGATTAGAAACTTCTGTGATGCCAAATGAGTACCTTGGTCAAGATGTGAAAGAATAGTGACGACATGATACCATACCTGATATCACAATTCCCTTTTTTTAAAATAAATATATGTTGTTTTTTTTGTGTTTTTTTTTCTGATACATAGTAAATTTCACGTTAAACAAATTTCAATCTGGTCAACAGCTGTACAGTTAATAAAATAAACGTCAGTTTACAAACAAAAACTTTATTTTTACATGACACTATAGATTTCTAGGAACATAAATTATAGGACAACTCGGACCGTATATGAATAACACGGTCCGACTTGTCCTAGTATTACGGTCCGAGTTGTCTCGCATTCCTGCAATGGCATAATGGAGATCGCAATCAGGCATCGGCTGTGTAGCCTTCAAATTTGACAATGGCTGCTGCAGTGTTGGCTTTAATTGATTCTAACAAGTCCCCAAGCATACTCTGTCATATAATCGCAATGAATTGTCCACGGTATTATCGTTTTTCCTCCCGAGAGGACTTGGCATGACACCAAAGACGATGCCATGCTGACGGAAGTTAAACAAACGATGTATATTTTGGTGTCAAGACACTTAAGGGGACCAATCAAATTTGGAACATATAAGAAAATAGTACTTAAAAACAAAATAGTCCTGTTTATCTTAGAGTATATTAAAAACTACTAACTGGATTTTAATGAATGAAAGTTTTTCTGAAAGGTGAATATATTTGAAAAAGTTTCAGTCCTAACTTGCTCTGTTCTAATGGTGTTTAGTATGTTTTATGTCACATGCACTACATGACCTATAAACCAAGATTTTCTGAAAAGAAAGAGCTATTTTTAGAGTGGGGTTTACCCCGTAAGCTGGTTTTCTCTTGAAAGGTTTTAAAGAGGTCATGAAATTTTGAGAGAACATAGGCCGGTCACGTACGATTCTGGATATATATGATGTCGGTCAAGTTGCACTTAAGGTAAAAGAGCTGCTCTAATTAAAAAATAACAAATTTAGTAGAAAATCTTAAAGAATTGCATTAGTGTTTACACACCTTTAATACATAAACACCATTTTTTCATATTCCACCCCTTTGCCTGAAAATATTTGAGAATGAAAGATTATAATCCATTTACTCATTTTAAATGCATATTTGGTTCTAAACCATGCTAGTGTCAAATTTCTGCCAAAATATTATATTATGTAACATTTTAGATTTTTTTTTCAATAAAATCTGTATTCTCTGCCTAGAAAAGTGTGTTTGGAGTTAAATAATATATTATTTCAGTGTTTCTCAGTAGCAGGCAAGTCAGACAATCTAAATATTAGGTCGCAAAGACATCTATGTTGCCACAAATATTTAATATGGTGGCTATTTTGTATTTTTTAGATGCGGAATTTGTCAATTGATACTAAAAGACAGAGTCATAATAAAATTGTTCTTTTAGGAATTTTATTGTTTGTTGAGGTGCAATTCTATCTTGTTGAGGAACAAGAAATATAAAATGGTTTAATAGGAATGTTACAGATATTTAAACTTTATAAGAGATCTAATATGCCCTCTACAAAAGGGGGGAGGGGGGCTGGTCCCCCAGCCTGAAACTTCAATTTTTTTTCATTTGTGAGATTTAATTTTAATGTATGTTTTTTATTAGTATTCAGTATGTTATACTATAGTGTTAATGTGTGATATACATTGGAATTTACATCTGAACTTAGGAAATTGAATATATTGCAAATTATGAATTACTTGATCTGCAAACACAGTTTGTGCTGATTAAGTATGTGCGCAGTCATTGAATCTTTTTCTGCGATTCTCCAAAACTATTATATAGAATGCAAAGAAATTTTAGGGTGTTGGTCAGATATACTTAGGCTACAAATCGAAAAAATTTTGTACACTTTGATGGACAAATACATGCTCTTTAGGTGTCAAGACACTAAAGGGGACCAATCAAATTTGGAACATATAAGAAAATAGTACTTAAAAACAAAATAGTCCTGTTTATCTTAGTGTATATTAAAAACTAACTGGATTTTCATGAATGAAAGTTTTTCTGAAAGGTGAATATATTAGAAAAAGTTTGAGTCCTAACTTGCTCTGTTCTAATGGTGTTTAGTATGTTTTATGTCACATGCACTACATGACCTATAAACCAAGATTTTCTGAAAAGAAAGAGCTATTTTTAGAGTGGGGTTTACCCCGTAAGCTGGTTTTCTCTTGGAAGGTTTTAAAGAGGTCATGAAATTTTGAGAGAACATAGGCCTGTCACGTACGATTCTGGATATATATGATGTCGGTCAAGTTGCACTTAAGGTAAAAGAGCTGCTCTAAATAAAAAAATAACAAATTTAGTAGAAAATCTTAAAGAATTGCATTAGTGTTTACACACCTTTTAAATCACCACACCACGTGATAAAGCGTGTTAAAGAAAACGTTTCGATGATTATTAAAATCATAAATTTTACTGGTAACGGAAAACAGACGCGAAAAATTTCCGGGCGGGACGCGGAACTGCCGATTTTTTATTTTTTGGGGTTGATAAAAAACGACGAATGCGGCGGGTATATGGGACACGCGGCGGGGCCTGAGAAGCTAATAATTTTTTTTTTGGCTTACCGTACCTGTGAATGGGAATTATGCCCCTTCAGGTTCGTCAAATCTATTTGGTCAAAACAGAACAACAGTTACATCTTTATGAAGTGAACATTTTTCCTGATTAAACTTTTAAATAAATATAGTTCCTACTGTTTTTATGTTGCTATGACAAGTATAAGGTAAAAGGTCAACATCACCATATAACTTAGATCTTTTCAGACCAATGGTGAGATCCTTAGGTGTTTATGACTACGGCATACTATTTGTGTATATAGCGCATTATAACGTCTTATATGATTTTTTCGTAAACCTTTTATTTATTTCAGTCATTGATTTTTTATTGGCTTTTATTAATATAAATTCTTTTTTGTAAAATTATTTTGTTTTTATTCGTATTTATATAATAAATTACTTATAATCTCTTATTATTCCACCCTGCGATAATAGCGTTCGTTTTTCACCATACGAAAAAAGCTTTCGTTTCTTACGAACGGCAAGAGGGTAAGACTTGTGTCTGATTGTCCGTTCGTATATTGTTTTTAGTATGTTCGAATAAGTACGTTTTACGATTAATTGGATGTACTACAGTAATGAATATTGCTGTTTGTAAAAATTTTATTTTCATGTCTATTTTTGGGAAAGTTAACCTGATAACAAATGCCCTGTTTTACGTGTATTTCTATGCAAAACGAGATGTAGTTTGAATCAATTCTGTGACATTTTCTGACAATAAAGCGTGAACTGTACGTCAGTTTTCTGCCAGCACTATACGTCTCGACTCTCCTAGATGAAGCTGTCCAAAATTAAAGGTGATAACAAAAGAATCTCTTTGGCACATAATATGCAGTTATGACCATTATACTACAAGTGAACGTATTTTGGAGAGGGTTTTTTGCGTGAAAAATGAAAATTGCTTACCGCGTATGGTTCAGCTTATGCTCCTTTTGTAGATCAAGAAGGGTTCTTTTTGTAATCAACAATTATTTTCTCCAGATATTCAGCATTTTAAAATATGGCGGTTTTTAAATTTTTATCGGGCAATTTTCCATACTAAAATTTGACCTTAATTAGAGACGGAGGTGTACTTCAGGAGCAATCGATTGATGTCTATTCGAAATCTTTCTGGTGATGTCGTCTGCAGTTAAGGCGAGAAAAGTCTCGCGGTTTGTCCGAATACCATTGAACGTTACGAACGCAGATGAACATTTGTAAACAACGTAAAGTCCCTTAAGAAACAAAAATGACTGACTTATTATGTAAAATTCCCGTAGCAAAAGTCGAGGACGATTTGTAACAACTAAACACAAGAGGCATAGTATAAAACATAGACAAATTAGCGTATCTAACTTTTTTCTACTGGATTTTTGAAATAAAAAAGTAAAATATAAAATAATAAAAAAACAAGCAAAGAAATTTTCCAAAGGTGTGCGGCATTTAGTATAGGTTCATTTAATTTAATGCAAACTAAAAGTGTTGCATTATAAAAAAACTTCCCATATGTAGTATCAAAGTCTATGTTTGCTATGAGAAGTTTTCCAAAATAGGTTTTTCACAGCGACATATATCTCTTTAAGAATCATTCCATTCTAATGTAAAATTGATAAATTCGAGATTTATTTAGCTTTTACATTTAGCGGTGGCAGACGTAACTTCTTATAACGGCAGGCATTAAAACTGAATCCAACTACATTGATCATTGTACACTTACTTTCCAGTCATACAGGTCTATTAATCTAAATAAATCAGGTATAATTACATAATATTCCTAAAATAAATTAGTGTTCAAAAGTTCAATGAAGTTTAAAGCAATGCTATAAGATATTTAGAGCAAAAGCAAACAAATCATAACATATTTGTTAAAATATGCAGTAGTACTATTACATGTATTAGAGAAGGGTGGATGTCGTCCTACATATAAACTAGTCATATCTAAAACGAATTATGTTACAATAGTTATTTGCAGTATACCTTATAATTACTTTAACCTGCATTTAATTAAGTGCGAGCTACAACCAGACTTTTATAGTTTACACTCCTGTAACATCTTATTCAATCTTTCAGCAGACATCTGACAGAATCGTTTAATCAAATACACGTCAAAATCTATAATATTGGAGACAAACAGGATAAACGTGTTGTCCCAACAGCGTAAATCGCTTACATCATTTATTAATGCAGAGTAAAGCATTTCCACAAGAGATGCTGTAAAGTGCAATGGCGTAAAAGAAAACACGTTTTCCACAAGTTTCAATGTTAAACTGCTTCAAACAAATTCTGAAAAAATAAATGACATTTTCCAATAGGGTTCTAATTGATGAAGGTGATAACAAAATAACGAACACCGAGAAATCGGCAAACTACAGAGCCAACAACAAAAAATATAGTATCTACAGCAATTGTACAGGCATTTCAAAAGAAATGGTGAGTTAAACCATGTTTAATGGCATGCCAAACCTAAGATAGGCTGAGCCTTTTATCGGTGGCCATTTTTCAAATTCCGATGAGAACTGAATCAGGCATGTAGTAGACCAATTTAGGTTTTAATTGGCCCATGGGTTAAAAAGACGATTGAAATCAAAAAGTGCGTAGAGGACGACACGTACAAAACACACAATAGTCTTCACGAAAGCCGAGAAAAAAGTTATAAATATGATAAAACGATTAATTGTTTTCATTAGTTAAAATTTAGTGTTGGTTTCTTTTTGTTATCCTACATAAAAATATACTAAAATGATTTTGAATAAAAAAATATTCATTAATAAAAGAAAGGTACTTACAAGTCCGGGTATCGAATAACCTATTACGGATAAAGGTTTGACGCTTTCCTGGAATTTTCTGCAAACATTTTCACCGTCCAAGTTTAAAATCAGCTTGAAATCTCGTTTAGTCAAATGTATTTCTTCACCCTTAATATAGTCCATACACCTGTCTGAATTGAGTAGAACCTGTATCAATCGTAATGGCAAGAGAAAACCCTCTAAAGTATGCTATATATGATTTCGTTTCTGCTTGTACCAACAATGTGAAAATGTAGTTTGTTATTTCTAAGACTGGTTAATTTTTTCTATTTAATTTACATGGAAAGGAAGCCTTCGTGTTCGTTTGTTGGTCTGTTTCTGGTTAAAAGCAACTTTCAACAGTTTTCAGCTCTATCCTAGTCCAGTTTGTATTTGGGAGAGGGTTCACAGTGAAAACTAATACAGGAAAAGTGTAAGGCTTGAACCGACAACCTGCCTGAGTGTTGCCATGCTTCCTGATCATGACCTAAAAATATTTGCACCATGAATAATTTATTTACCAAATATCTTGATAAATATTTGAATTAAATATAGTTTGATCAATTTAACAAAGTGCCAAAGTGCTACAGGATATGCCCGTTGAAAATTAGTCATTTTTGTTAAAATAAAGGACCATAACTCTTAAGCGGCTTTATCAATTTGGCTGGTTATCAATCTATCAATCTCAGTCGAGATATTGTACCCATGTACATTTTCCCCAAGTTTCATAAAGATCGGACAACTGTTTGAGTAAGGACAAGGTGAATTTGCCATTTTTGTATAAATAAAGGACCATAACCCTGAAGTGGCTGAAGAGATTTGGCTGGTTATCGAACGTGGCGGAGATATTATGCCCATAAATATTTTTTCAATGTTTCAAGAAAATAGGATAACAATTGTTTGAGTTAGAGAGTGGACATCGCTGTGGACGCAGCCCGCCGTCCATGGGTGTTTCCATAATACAACCGGTCTTCGACGGGCGTTTTTTTGATGTCAGATTCTGTTTTTAACAACAATTCAGAACGATACACATTTTGTTATCATAGACTTGTCTATGTTTTCTAACCATTTAAACTAATGTAGGTGGTTTTGAAATTGCAACATTCCAGCTTTTGAATACAAAACGTACAAAAATATAAATTGTTTACCTCTTATATTTTTCACCCTGACGTAAAAAATAAAATAATTACAATACTTTATGAATATATTGTGCAAGCTGAATGGTGTTATTTATTTTTGTTGAAGACCGCTGTTTCTGTTCTTTGGAACTCGAAAAATCCAAAATTGACAAAGGTTTCTAGTGTGAGTAAATATTTTTAAGAGCACGCAACATTTTTAAACAGTGAATTTTAAGTTTATAGAAAAAAATAACCATTTAGCTTTGAAATACAACTACATCATCGGCTGAGTGAATCGTATTTAAAGGTGAAATGATGCTCCTTTACTTTTTCTGGAGCCGAAATTGGCTTAAAAATCAATATTTGCAAGATGTTTTCGATTTGGTAACAAATTAATTTAAACGAGATTCGAGCGCTGTTCAAAACAGACATGGAATCAAGTTAAGTGTATCTTCAACAGACTATATAAGTGTCCTTTAAACGTCTCTTCCATAAGGTTCTACTAAGCTTTGTCCAAACCAGAAAAACTATTATAGTTAACACAGAGTGGACATGTCCAAAAGTTTTTTTTCAGCGATCTTTTGCAAATGCAGTTTTTTATCCAATTCACACACAATGGTGACAAATTATAATTAAATTCAATACCAGATATGTTTACGATTCTTATTGTGAACAGTGGTAGGTACCAAACAGGTTTATTTACTAATCATAAAATTTATTACAAAATGTCTACACAGAACAGTGCATTTGGTGCAGTGTCTAGATAGCATTATTAAAACGCATAATTTTTAAAACTGAAAATACCTGTCATTTCTTAATGATGCCTTACTGTATTAAATTAAAGCGTTGATGGAAATTAGTGTCTACATAACATTTTTAAAAAGCGTAATTTTAAAAATGAAAATACCTGTCATTTCATTTTGTGCAGTAACGATGTCTTGTTGTATTATATTGAAGCGTTGTTCTAAGCTACATTTTAGCTTCTCTGTCACATGTCTCCTTAATTTCTGAATATAATTAGAGAAATTACAAAGGAATTTTGTAAAAGTCTGTGAATCAAACTCTTTAAAAAAACATAAACATTCATGAACACGATTTAGATCCGGAACATTTTGCGCCATATGTTTGTCTTTGGCAAAAAGCAAATCTAACGTCATTTTTTTATACCATACATTTTTTTAACAAGAAACATTTAAGAGACATAAATTTGTTCTACGCACTTATGTAATTTTTTAAAATACATATTTGAAAAAGCAGACGTTTATTTAAGAATTTTTTCATAATTCTTTCCAGAAAAAAGATAAAAATCAAAATGATTAATAAAAATAAGTGACAAACATCTTAAATTATGTATAATATTCTTTAATAGACATTTCATTCATTTCTGGAATAGCGATTGACCCCCAGGTGATTTAACCTAAATCCTTTTTCATAGCGTTAGAGCATTCAAATTTGAGTATTTGTTGTAATTGTATTTTATACGTTGGACATTTTTATCGATTAAATTTTGAAACTTTAAACACTTTTTACTGGTAATGGGGCTAAATAAAAAAATACCTCTTTATATGAATTCACCGAACTATTCGTCAGATAACTGAATGGTTCTTTAAACTCTTCAACCAAGTTTGGTAATTTCCCGATTTCATCTGAAAGAGCTTTCAAAACATCTTCTTTAACCTTTTCAACAGCGGATTTTGTTTTTTTCTTAATATCCAAAGTCAGAGAAGTAATTTTTTTTTTAAATTGGCGATTCCTTTGGCAGTTTCTTGTCTTCTTCTGCGTAAGTTATCACTGTTAAATAAGCAAAATACAAGCTAATATAAAAGTTACTTTCATTCAGAAAAGTCATTAAATTAAACAATTGTTAAACTATGTGGTGCCACGTGCACAAAGTAAACATTGCCTCGACGAATTCTGACGAGTTTTTGTTTGTTTTAATAACTACATTTATCAAGCATGTTGCACAATATATCCAACTGTTTTTATGGTGAACGAACTTTAAAAATTTAGATCTATATATGTACATTTAATGTCAGATTTAATGATAAAAACGCAATCTATAAGTAGCAGAAGCACTATCCTAATATATAAGATGAAACTTATTGTTTTCATAAGATAGAATATCAATTAGAAGATACCAAACGAATCTTAAAGAACAAAATCAAAAATGGAAATTAAAAGCCACAGAAAACCCTTAAAAGCAACAATCACGAAACAATAGGAAAATTACGAAAATAACAGGCAACACCTATCCATTTAAACACAGAATTCATATCAAGTGTTCCAGAAGAGTAAGCCTATCGTGTTTCACACCTGATTATATCGAGTTTAGTGTTGTAAAATGTGTGATAAGGATAACGTAGCTGATCACTCTACCCCCATTTCTATTCATTTGTAGTTTGGTATATTGTTTTCCTGACTGTAACTGCAATATTAGCATCTGGACGTTTGGAGAACAATTAATCAATCCAAACAGTGTTATACAAGAAAATAAAGAAAACCAGGAAAAGAACACAAATTTACAACGAATATCAATGTAAAATGGCGTTACGGAATTGAATATATTGCCGGAAAATAAAGAAATAAACAGATTTTGAGTTTTTTAGTAGGTCTTTTTTGTCACTATCGGGATATAGATCTGAGCGTTTGTAATTTTTGTAACCACCAGCTAGTTGAGATAAATTCAATCCAATAAGTCACAATAACAATAATTCTTCTATGTCGTATGACATCTATATATAGCGAAAGCTTAACTGTAATTATTGAGCCAATTTTTTGGCATGCTAATTGTTTGTCAGAAAATTCGAACAACCTTACGCAATAAATAAATTAAAAATTAAAAATAAAGCATTTTTATATTCTTAATTATACGTGTTGTTAAGATCATTGTGGGATTTAAAGCAGAGCATAGAATGAATTAGAATAAAGGAAGCTGATCATTCTACGTCTTGTATAGACATAAAGATGAATCAATATCTACAAACGAGCATTAAGTTAAATAAGCTCAATGGCAGTATGTTTGCACAACGTTAAATTTTTTTTACCGATTTTCGTACTTCTAAAGTCCCTCTTGGATTTTTTAATAAATGCATTTAGGTTGCACCTCTTAGCTGTTAATAAGTAGATGAACCCGTTTGTTTAGGTAGCATACTTTTATATTAATAAGAATTTTAAAATTGCTCTGAAGTAATTCCTTCTTCGCACATCTACAAGAACCTACCTACTAGTGAAAAATTCGTCGAGCAATCAGATTAAGGAAAACAAAATTCCTGAGAAGAGATAATAGTGTTGATAAAAAGTGATAGTAATGATGCATCGTGATTGTGTATTTCTAAGTATTCGCACATCTACAAGAATCTACCTAATACTAATAGTGAAACATTCGTCGAACAATCAGATAAAGAAAACACAATTGTCAGTGCAACTTAAATATATTGAATTCCAATCAGTCTCATGTTACTTACGATGTATACGAATATTAATCCATTTTTTGTATTTATATTTCACATGATCAAATAAATAGCAAAGAAAACATACAGAACAACTAGACCAAAAACCAAGGGACAGTTACAAATCCGGAAAGAGAGTAACCCGAACCCAATAAAATAGTCACAAAATTTAGCACCATCAATATATCGGAATGTTCAATTAAAGGTCCGGACCAGTGTCTTTTTTTTATTTCAGTTGGCCTTCTAGGAACTCAGCCTCAAAAGAGTTCAAAAACAGGTCGGCGAGGAGAGGAGCACAATTAGTACCCATTGGAATACCAACATTCTGTTGAAAAATATGTCCTCCAAACATGACGAAGATGTTGTCAATAAAATAAATCTAGCATGTGACAAACTTGGTCTTCAGTATATTCAGTATTAGACTTATAATCATTGATGACAAATAAGTTCTGTCATGACTTTTTACCAGGTATTTTTATCGTCTTTTTCCGTTTTTCTTGAAAAAGCAGCGTTTTATAAGATCTTTAAGCCTGGTTTTAAGCTGTGTTTGAGGGATGGCCGTATAGAGTGTCGAAAAATCAAATGTTTTAATGCTGTTACAATGGGAAAGAGATCCAGACCTCAAGATGTCTATCATATCTTGTGATTTTTTTAATATCCACATTTCATATATTCCAATCCCGGAGTAAAAAGTGTCACTGTATTTTTGAAGTTCCGTTGATACTGTTATTAAAATAGTGGTCAGGAGTTCGATAGTGTCCTTTCTGTTTGATTTCAAATTTTAACTCTGTAACTTGTTTTCTTTAGTAGTTTGGATACTGGTGATATTTATTACTACTCGCTGTTCAATTTTAGATAACGCCAAAATTTTTTATGGAATCCCTTCTGTCTGCCGGAATGGAACTTAATTTCCGAGCATGAAACGTCATTTTTTCAGTCTTTTATGACGTCATAGAGTTTTTCAGAGTGTTTTGTTCTTAAAAGGCGATTTAAAAGACTTAAAAGACTTTATCAAAAGCCATTCTATAAAGCTCACTTAAAAACTGTAGGAGTCTTCTATTAAAAATAAATTCAAGGTTAGAATCATATGTTTAAGATAAAAATGGAACTCGGTTTAAATTATTTTTAATCCTTAACATTTCACAACAGTAATATGAACTAATATTATATGTTTCTTTGTAACTTTCATACAACTTTATAATTTAATCCAAAATAAGAGAGACTCGCGGGATAGCGATATATTGAGCCCGGACGAGCTATTAGAAGTAATAATATTTTATAGTGAACTACAAATTAATAACATATTTTTTAACGATAATTTTGATTTGAGTAGGATGATTGATTGAGACATCCGTAAAAGAATATTTTATTAGAAAACTATGTTTTTCATGCTTTACTGACCAGGGTTATCATCACTTGCTTGTCATACCCTTATATTGCAAATACTGTACTACTATATAGATATATTGCTAGTTATTAATTCAGTTCGTAATAAGTGATATGTGTAAATAAATCAATAACTGTACATTGGTTTTATTTACTGAAATGCTTTGAACTTCAAAGCAACCAAATTGTTGGTGTTCGCTATCACTTATTCCAAATCATAGTGGCTGTAGTTACAAAAAAGTAAATCAGTCTCACAGGATCTGAGATATAGGAACAATTAATAATATTACAACACTCAGGTTGATTTTATTTCGTCAATGTAGGTTAACTAAACCGTCACAGTACTATATTCAAAACTTTTAATGTGTTAATCAACGTTAGTATTTTAAAATGCAAGATTTGTCAAAAAGTAGATTTTTACATCCCAATAGCTCTTTTTAGGAGGTTAAAGGCATATAAAATTAATATAACTGTAAATTTGTAAATATATTTTCTACGCAGTTTTTAATACAAAATCAGAATTAAAATTAAAAGGCAATGGTATCAGAACATTTTTTTTTGGGGAGTTTGAATAAAAATAATATCAATTATCTAATTAATTGCACCAAAAATAATATAAAATTAAACGCAAAAGTTAATAAAAGTTCGGTTGGTTTAAAAGGTGTTCAAACTCAGACTGTTGAGACACTATCACATTCTATTATTCTGATCTTTATACAAACATACAGCTTTATTAATCAAAGTGAATCTCAGAGATAAACAATAACAATAGTACAATCGCTTGAAATTTGAATTTCTGAAACTTATACATATTAATTTGACATCAGCATCTTTTACAATTAACATGGGACGACACAAACTTACTTGTCATGCAGCTAGTAATCAAATTATCCTATTATTGTCACAACAAAATATAATGCTTGTATATTTACCAATCGATATTCTACAGGGTCAAATAATCTTAATAGCGAGTAGAGTATACCAAAATTAATTTTAAGAATAACATTTTAATGCTGATTTATTTTTCCTTATATGTAGTGGAATTTGAAATTTATTCAAAATTGAGGTTTATTCAAAGTATAACATAAGATACAGACAGTACATGAGTACTAGCGTACGGTGCTGGAATTTGCGTCACTCATATGAAAAGTAAATTAAGCATGTCAGAGTTAGTAGACAAAATATTGATATAAATCTTCGAAATAAACTAATAACTGGTAGTGGTAAATTGCATTTAGTGCCAGTATCAACACTATAGATAACAGTAACATATGATTATCCCTTTTATTAAAGTAATGACATGTTACAAAATTTGGTTTGTGTTACCTTACATTTACAAAACAAATCGAGAATATTTTAAACCATTATAAAAGGCCATAACTTGAAACATAAAACGTTGATATCTTAACATTGAACTTGACTGTGTGTTATCCATATAAAGATAGTTTTTAACTACTTTCATCATACATAGAAATAAAGAAAATGTTCGAAAACAAATACAACATCTTTTGCACTTACTGAGTGTGCAAAAAGTTAGTTTGTTCAATAAATCTTAATCTCATGACTGGGGTAAAATATTGCATTAAAGGAAGATAAATGGATAAATGTTCATAATTTCCAGTTTGTTTTGGAAACAACAGATTTTTGATAATCTTTTCGTCGAATTGCCATATCAATGAGATGCAAGAACGAGATACATATATATTGCATTTCCATATATAAAGATTCAATCTGTGTGTCGAGTATAGGTGCATTACATGTATGTAATTATATTTTAACTTCAAGGCATAACCACATTAAATAAACCAGTGATAAAGATTTACAGACAACTTACAGATCAACCTGACACCGGGTTGATGTTCTATCAAGTATATTGCACAAAGCTGAGGCTATTTCCTTTCCTCTTTCAATGCGTTTCTGAAACTTTATGTGAACTGCTGATTCCGAAATACACAGCTGAAATTTTTCATACAAGAAGATTAAGAACTAGTAATAACTGTATTTGGATTCCAACACAAATGTCTCCTAAACGAACCCACATTGCTATTATGCAAAACTTCTGGTCACCTGTAACATGTTCCCAAAGTTTTAAATTGATTGGACATAAGATCTCAGAAAAACTGCGAGGACAATATTTAGAAAAAAAGAAAACGAGAAAAAAAAAGAAAAAAAAATAATAATAAGAAACCGGACAGACACCACGTGTCTTCGTCTGGAAGAAATAATTACAAAGTAAGCAATTGCATTTGAACGGAATTCTATGTCACACCACTTGCACATTCCAAGATTTTCCATCTGGCTGCATTGTTTGTAAATCTTTCTTTCATTTATTCTGTTTATTTACAGGCAGTTTAATTGTTCAGTTGAAATTGACGGAAAACGGAAACTCACGTTGTTAATTACAAGGTGTTGAACATTTAAATAATAAATATAACGTTTGATATTATCCTTTATAATGGGGAAAATGAGAAAATTTACCAAAAAATATATTATCGCTGATTTATGATTTTCCGTTTCTTTTACCCCGACAATAAATCATGTATTTACGTTCTTACCGTACTTTACATTTTCGTACACATTATTAGCAATTTCTATGGACGTTTAGAAACAGCGCAATAATTTAAAATTAAGGGACGAGGATAACATTCATTTTATAGCAAATGATCTAGAATGGTGTCAAAATAAAATCGTTTGTTATCGATTTATTTCAAGGGATTGCAATAATAAATAAATTTATTAAAATTTTTCTATTTAATTAAGTAAGATTTTGTCATCAGCATCCACTTCTTTTAAACATGGATTATTAATGTTTACCAGACGATGACCTCGAATTGAATACGCTATCAACCGAAATAAATTCATATATGTAACATGTGATAAATTGTAACTCAGAATCCTTACTTTGTAATAAGAAAGCGTACAACTAATGTTCTGATAACACTTTGACTGCCTCTTCCTACAGCAATTTTATAAATGAATGAAATGACGCGTTAAGCCTGATCACGTATGTTTGCTGAGGTCCTACGCTCCTAACATAAGGCGATATTATAATATACCGGTACTTGTAACTTTAATAAGCCTCTAGATCCCGCCCATTAATAGCTGGTTATACAAAAAAGGGCGGTGGTTATTACGGTGCGACCGATTTTCGACCTATCGAATAAAAAGCTGATATTCAAAGATCGTGCTATCCTTTTGCAGTGAAAATCAAAATAAAATTTGACATAATTAGGGCGAAGTTTTACTGTGCATTATTGGTTCTAATTGTAGTTGGTTATTGCATTGTTTTTTTTCCCTTCAGTTCATTTCAAAGCACCTCTTTAAAACCTAATTTGAAACTTTCCGATAAAAAAAATATAGAATAAAAAAATGCATTAAAATATCAATACCTCAAAAGCGCTCTCAAATTTTGTAAAGTCTGACAATCTCTCTGCATTGTTCTTTTGTAACAATCCATCTAAAAGAATCAAAGCTGTTAACTGTCAAATAATCGACGATCAGGTAAACCAATATTATACTTTTTTGGCAAGTACAGTTTAAACGAAATTTTAATATATTTTTTTTTCAGAAATACAATTTTAATCATTATGCATTATTTATTATTTATTAGAAGGACACTTTTTTATACAAAAACTTGTGAATTATTGTACCAAATGTTTGTTTCAAATTCATGTAATATATCTTGTACTTTCTTCTTTTTAATTATTCTTTATGTTATTATATGTTGTTTATTTTGGCCTTATCCTACATTAAGCAATGTTCTATTGTATTTCGATGTCTAGTGTTATCTAAGTTGATTTTTGGTGACGGCTGTGCCACCCTTCAACCCGCGCCAAAATATTTGCTTGTTTACTTAGTCATCGAATAGGAGATCAAGCAGAACATGTTCGATAGCGGGCGTACACTTACAACAACAATGTGGACACGCCATGGATCCATTAAAGTAACTATTTATTTTTTATCAGTTACTTCTATCGCAATATGTTTGTCTGCATCATGTGTTCATTAAACTGTTCGTTCTTTCAAATATAGGACGATTAAACATGCTGATGAAAACAATAAAATAAAGCACATGAAATACACAATTAAATCCTACTCCTAGCTCCTGTCATTAACTTTGACACTTGTAACGTAAATAATTGTGTACTTTCTTAGTATATTGTATCGCCGTATTATGTACTCACTTTGGATGGTTGTCTCACTGTCTTTGTGTAACCTGCTTATCAGTGTTTCTTTTGCAGAAACAAAAAATATTCTATTCTTAGCCTCTTGTTCATCTCCTACCTTCAATTCTTCAGTTAAAAACTGTATATTTCTGGAATAATGCTGTTTCTTTACCTTTACCTTTCAATAAAATGTGTTGATATACTTATGTTTACAGAAAAGGTTTATTTTGTTTAAAATGTATTTATGACCACTTGCAGCAATTTTTCATCTATATTATGGCATCTAGTTATTACTGGGGAGTAATCCGGCGTACCCGGAGAAACTACCGACCTTTGGTGGAAAAACTGGCATTCCTTCTCAAATAAACCGTAACCACAGTGAGACTCGAACCCGCAACCGAGTGTTTACAGACCACGTGATTAATTGTAAATGACTACTAGCTATACCACCACTCGGTCACCGTTACAGAAAAATGAAATAGTACCATAACGAATCTATGTTACTTAACAATTTAACAATTACAAGAACACTGTTAATAACCAATTCTGTTCAAATTCTGTCTGAACTAGTTTTACCTATTCGATGCTGTATGCCAATCGGAAATTAGAAAGTTCTTTTTTATATCATTGCCTTTACCTGACTGGGGTGTGACCTATGATAGCTCTTGCACTGCTGCAATTGTATCATTGCGGAGAAAATCTTTTAGCACTGTTAAGACTTTAGGATTTTCAAACTTTTATAACTTTATCTCTTTGATTAGTTGATTTATGTCGTGGCTAAGTTTATTGTCAATTTATTCGCATTCGATGCAAAATGATTCATGCGCGTTTCTGTTCAGACTATTATACCAAATAATCCCAAAAATATTATTTCATCATCGCTGGGACAATATCTACAATTGATGATTACATACTTAAATAGCATACCTTAATAGCATCTTCCACATCGGCAGACGCATCCCATCTGTTTTGTAAGATAAATATGTTAGGCTTAGATAGCCTTGAACTTACTTTATGGAAGAAATTCTTCTCCTGTAAATTATATAATAAACATAATTGTTGAAACTAAATGTTTTAATAAATATTAACAATTTACTAAATATAAAAACTACAAGCATACTTTAGTGAACATATAAATCTTTTATAAGACTATAAAGCAAACTATATAATTTTAATGCTGAGGTTCATGTAACACCAGTCGTCATTTCTACTGACAATCTTACAATTCTTACAAAGTTGACTGTAAAATAATTTATCTTTATAATTATTTATACAAAATACAAAAACCTGTGGGGCAATGTATCAATTACGCTTTTGCTATATAGGTGATGACCTGTCTAAAAGCAATTCATGTTTTTGGTATCTTTTGTTTCACATTTATTCCAATAAGCTGCGTCTTAAAGACAAAACAAACAGTTTTAAGTCGTCAATTTTTTATCTATACCTAAAATATCGAAACCAAAGGTCAGTTAAACAGCAAGACGACCACATTCCTAATCATAAAGTTTATTACTGTGTATTACTATTCCTGCAAACGATGATAATATAGTACATTAATATTAAAGCTTTAAGATAATTGACACTTAAATGATTGTTGCTTACTACAAGACTGATAGAGCATGGAATATTTTCATTCAGGGTGGCGTTATGTCTTATCTGTCGAACAGGTTATAATAAATAATCATGCGCATAAAATACTGGTTTCACCCATTCTTCGTGATCTCAAACTTATTTTTACCTTTAAGTAACAAAACGTGTTAACGTATGATATTTTAATACTAACAAAACACCTAAGTGCTTAGTTTTCTCGTATTTGAAGAATGCTGTTTTCGAAAATTTAGTGTTAGCTTTAACCATGTAATTTATACTTGGATTTTCTTCTTTTGATTGCGACTCGGTGTCGTCTGATTTATTATCTTATTTTATAATAATTACCATAATCGTATACTAATACTATCTTATTAATAAAAACGACCACGCTGAGGTATTTGCTATTTCCTATATATCACATGCCTGTCACACTCGGCAATAGTGCAATCAGGATAACTCGTACGTTAATTTGAAAGGACTGGCAGTTTTCTTGCAGAAGGTCGGATATTTCAGTGGGTATTACAACCCTGCCATTTCCAAAAAAACCCAAAGGCCATGAAATAAGTGAACTGTTGTTGAAAATTGTGTTAAACCTTATTCACATCAATAAAATGATTTAAATATAAAAACAAAGTTAAAATTAAATAAGTTAGGTATGGTAAAAATAAATTTCAAAACTAGTTAAAAGGGGGATACTTTCCTACTAATTCAATTGAGTTTTGACCACAAACAAAAATTTAATTCATAGATATCTTTTTTTCAAAATGATTAACAATTTTATTTCTAAATTGTAATTCTAAATGATAGAGTGGAAATTTGACCTTTACAAAACCAATATTTTTTAATTGGAAATCTCAATTCCACATATAAAGAATGGAAAGTTCAAAGAAAATTAACTGACAATGATTTAGTTTAGTCCGGAGAATCCTTACATTTATCTTCCTCGTAAAAATCCCAAAATGCTGTTTGTAATCGTTTCGAATACCCTGCGTTTCTTTTCATCAATGAACTGAGCCAGATTTGTGCACTTAAGTTAACAGCGGTATTGTTTTACAGTAAGAGACGCAAACCTATAATTTTTTTTGCAAATACATTGGGTAAATGTACAAACATACAAATGTGATCCTAGTTTCTTATTAATAAAACTATATGTAATGGTTAAGAAAATCTGATACGTGCAGTAAGCATTGAGATAAAACCCTGTAATGCCTACAGTTTGCGTGATTGTTTCTTCAGCATTTGCCACCAAGACAAAAACATCAGCATCCGAACAGAAACTGTCTATCAAATCGTCTAAATCTGGTGTAATGTCTAAGCCTGGGCTAAAAATGAAAACAAATACAGAATACCAACAAACCATATTTTAAATAATCATATGAATATCAATAAACAAGACTTTGACATACATTCCAAACCAATATTGAACAAATTTATATACATGTAGCTGATTGTTGACAATATTTTTACAGATGTATGATAATCTATAGTCCCACTCGATCTTTCTCATTCCAAACAGTTTGTTCGATGTTCTTTGTTTTTCCGGTTGATTTTATACATTTTTCATTATGAACATAGGCCTTTAATTCCTTGCTAGTATTTTACTACTGTTTAAATTAATAATGGATAAATAGTATGTTGAAATCTATTATTATTATTATTATTATTATTATTGTTATTATTATTATTATTATGATGATTATTATTATTATTATTATTATTATTATTATTATTAAAACCTGTCAATTAAGACCACCTCCTCCTTAAGCAGATGGAAATTTTCTTTCGGCCAAGAGATATATATCGTTGAATTCTGTTCTAACTTATCGGCACTGTCACTGATTGCTGATGCCAGTTGATTTATTGACTGCAAATAAAAATTTTAAAAAGTCAAATTGTTTGCTGAAACGAGATTTAACTCAGCTCAAAAAATGAGTCAACCTTATAAATACGTCCAGTGATGATGTTGGATGTAAATCTGATAAGTACCTTGTAACTTCGCTGGAAAACTAAAATGGAAGCAAATGAGGCAATGGCCTTTTTACAATGTTTTTAAACCTACAGATTCACAGACATTAAACAAACGTTTCTTTATATCAAGATATTTGCTCTTATTTGTAGTTTTAAATGATGTCAAATCCGGTTTGATGTCTTGTACCCATGTGATAAGGTAAAAGCAAAGAAAAAAAGGAATATTCCTTATGAAAAATATTATATTTTGGTATTTTACCAACTTACTTCGATAGCTCTAGGAACTTTTGATTTACTAGTTGTAATGGAACCTTTAGATTTGTCTGTTCCCTCCAATTGCAGAAAACAATTTGTTGTATGACCAATTCCGCTGGGTAAGATCCTTTGTTGTAACATAGCATTTATCACAGTACTTTTACCGCTAGAGGTTCTTTAAAATAAGCTCTTATTTTAAATCGAGAAATAAATATTCTAATTCATGAGTTTTCAACTTTACCATACATAACTATTATTCTTCAAATGTATTTTAGTGTTCCTGAAACGATTTTTATATGTACAAAGTTTATTGCTTAATTACAACTTTACCAATTAATAAAACATTTTGTTGTGATATGTGTTTACTGAATTAGGTGTTGACGTAGTATAGCAAACAATTTGTTATACATTATGATTTGTAATGTAAAAGACTAATGCAGGTTGATCTGCACGTAGAATACTTACCTTCCAATGAAGACAACTTTCATCTGATGTCTAGCTAATTTATCTAAAATGGCCTTTGCCATATTCTGGAATTTAGGGACAGTTTTAAAATCTTCATTGCGGTCTTCATTAGCTTCTGTGAACATATTTTGGAATATTTAATTGAGGATTTCTGAGGGCAGAAGGTAGTGACAGAAACCACTTCTATATGTTTATCTAATTTCATATTTACGTCTTGCTTAGTTGCAGCACAAATTCTTAAAATTGTATATTTTGGTCCGGTTTAAATTGGATATAGATGTTTTTTAAATTCTTTTTTTTTCAATAGGAAGAATTTTGACGGAGAAATACTTTAAAAGTAATGGGCGAATCAAATATACAGAAATTACATTATTGGGTATAATTTACTGCTCTTGCCACAATTCCCCATTCATACATAGTCTTTCAGGTCACATGGTAACCGGAGATTTTAACACTGTTGACAATCAAAGACACCGAAATATTTTGTCCAAAGGTTCAATAAACCGTGAACCTCCATCAACTGAAATTGCAACTTTAAATTATTAAATGCCAGAAAATTTACAAAACAAGAGAGGAGGTCAATAGCTTATGCAAGTGGGTAAGGCCTTAAGTTCATTGATTCAAATAAGAATAGGTCAATTAAGAAGGTTTAGGAGTACTAAAAAACTGTTGTTCCAGCAGGTAAGGCCCCAAACAACATTATTTTTCATTTGAAAAACACATTATATACAGTGTCTAATAAATGAAATAGGCATGGAGAGTTCTGTATATTGATTCCCGGTCCGCCACCCGCAAACGCGCTGTTACTTGGCTTTGCTCAATATATATATATATATATATATATATATATATATATATATATATATATACAGCTACAAATTAAGCCCAACACTGTTTGAATTAGATTTTTAACACTGTCAAATTTTTGCTTTCCCTCAGTGGGATTCGAACTCACACCGTTGTGACACTGTGGCACCAATTCGCCTGCACTATGTCCAGCGGTCTAGACCCCTCGGCCAAATCCGCTATATAAAAATATAGCTTCAGTAACCGGGGTGAATCGTAGACATAGACATAGTACATGCGTACTAGCGTGTGACGATGGAATTTTCGTAACCAATACGTATTAATCTGACAGTAATCTAATTCAGCATTTTTGTATATATTATATAGGATGACAAAGTTACTCGTCATACAGTCACAGTAAGTAAATTATATACAAACGTCTAAGTATTGTGACAACCATATAATATATCTATCCAGCGGATTTCTGAAACATCAGAAATACAGGGTTAATATCAAGTATTTATATATACAGCTACAAATTAAGCCCAACACTGTTTGAATTAGATTTTTAACACTGTCAAATTTTTGCTTTCCCTCAGCGGGATTCTTTGAGTAACTTTGTCATCCTATATAATATATACAAAAATGCTGAATTAGATTACTGTCAGATTAATACGTATTGGTTACGAAAATTCCATCGTCACACGCTAGTACACATGTACTATGTCTATGTCTACGATTCACCCCGGTTACTGAAGCTATATTTTTATATAGCGGATTTGGCCGAGGGGTCTAGACCGCTGGACATAGTGCAGGCGAATTGGTGCCACAGTGTCACAACGGTGTGAGTTCGAATCCCGCTGAGGGAAAGCAAAAATTTGACAGTGTTAAAAATCTAATTCAAACAGTGTTGGGCTTAATTTGTAGCTGTATATATAAATACTTGATATTAACCCTGTATTTCTGATGTTTCAGAAATCCGCTGGATAGATATATTATATGGTTGTCACAATACTTAGACGTTTGTATATATATATATATATATATATATATATATAGTCTTAAGGAAGCTACCAACCAATACACTTACTAAGTATCGGATCGCCAACATGACGATACAGCATAAACGAAAAAATAATATATAAGTCTAGAGAATTATGCAACGATACAAATATAAAGATGTTTCTACTATAAAATAGTTATATTAATAAATATGACAAAATTTTCGACCAACTGATGGCCTTCTTCAGTGTCAATATCAATCTATAACAAACGATAAAATTTGGATATTGGTACATCAGCATCCGGTGGTGATGTGATCGGATCTGATTTTATTGATCTTGAACTTTCTCGAAACACATCTATCAGTCATTACATAAGGGAGTACTGTACAATTGTATAAACGATCTTATCTTTAACGTCTTGATATTCATGAATTTATATTATTTATATTTTGAATGATATTTATTGTTTTTTGTTTATTCCATTGGGGTGTACAGAGCAGAGCTCTTTGATCCAGAATCTCTCTCGAGCCTCCCGTTCAGAGTCTCGCCACTTGCAGTTCTGCTCGATAATTAGGATTTTTATTCGATCAAAATCCTTTGGAGTGTGGTCGGGCAGTCTGAAGTGTTGGCTTACGGGCAGAAACTGTTTCTTAGTTAGGTCACTTCTGTGACCATTCAGTCGTTTGTGGAATGGCTGTTTGGACTCGCCGACATATTGTAAGCCACAGATGGGGCACTCAAGAATGTAAATGACATTCGAGCTTTTGCAGTTAACAGTAGTGAATATTTTGTACTGTTTACCTGTGACTTTGCTGTTAAATGTGGACAAGGGTTCCATATGTTTGCAACATTTGCAGCGTTTGTCACCACAAGACTGACTTCTGCCAGCGGCAGTGCTGGGCTTTGCAATCTCTGCTCGTACCAATAAGTTGCGGAGACTGTTGGGTTGTTTAAACGCAACCATGGGGGGCTCTGGAAAGATTCTTGACAATCTGGGATTTTTTTCAATCGATTTCCAATGTTCACGAATGGTGCTAATTGTGTTTTTCAAACAAGGGTGGTAAGTTAGTACGCAGGGAACTCTATTGCATTTCGTTTTTTCTTTATATTGAAGAAGGGTACTCCTCGATGTCTGCTGTGCTTTTTGAAAATTCTTTTTGATGTTATTATTCCTGTACCCTCTTCTTCTAAGGTGTCCTTTTAATGTCCCTAGTCTCCTTTTAAACGAATCATCAGTGGAACAGATTCGTCGGAGTCTAAGAGCTTGACTATAAGGAATGCTCTTTGTCACATGAGGAGGATGACAGCTACTAGGTAAAAGGTATTGGTTGGTGTCAGTTGGTTTGGAATACAGGTCAGTGGACAACTCACCATTTGCGGATAAGGAGCTGGAAGTATCGAGGAAAGATATACTAGATTTTGAGATTTCATAAGTAAATTTGATAGAGGGATGTATGTTATTGGCACGTGTGATAAAGTTTTGTAATCCCTCATCAGTATGTATCCACTTCATATCAACATCATCAATAAACCTGTACCAAGATAGTGGTTTTTCAATAGACAATTGGAGAAGTTCTTTTTCTAATTTACCCATAAATATGTTGGCATATGATGGAGCCATTTTAGTTCCCATAGCTGTTCCATTTATTTGCAAGAAATGGTCTCCATTAAAAGTGAAGTTGTTCTTTTTTAGCACCAATGTCAGCATTGCGACTAAACATTCAGTCGGAGGATCTTTGACTGAACGACTTTCCCAGACCTCTCTGCATGCTTCTATGCCATCAGCATGAGGAATGTTAGTATATAGAGAGGTGACATCCATAGTGACCAGAGTGGTACCCGGTGGAAGGGGATTCAGGGCTGCCATCTTTTGTAAATAGTCGGTGGTGTCCTTCACAAATGATGGGAGTAATTCAACATGTGGTCGAAGATGGTAATCCACAAATTCAGATATTTTTTCTGTCGGGTGGCCGTTAGCTGATACGATAGGTCTACCGGGGTTGTTAGGTTTGTGAATTTTAGGTAACAGGTAGAATCTGCCGGCTTTTGGATTGTCTGGTGTTAGGTATTCGAGAGTTTTATCATCAATATAGCCTAGAGTGTTCATTTTGGTTAATTCCTTAGTTATTTCATCACTGAATTTCTCTGTGGGGTCCTCTTCTAATTTCATATAAAACCGGTCATCATTCAGTTGACGTTCAGCCTCTCGAATATAGGCAGATTTGTCCATAACCACAACCGCACTACCCTTGTCTGCTGGTTTGATGACTATTTCTACATTTGATCTTAAGTTTTTTAAGGCAGTTCGTTCGTCAGGAGAGAGATTGTCAAATTTGTTTGCATAAGATTCAACTGTGCTAATTATTTCTGTTTTAACGTTGTCTATAAATGACTCTAAAGTAGTGTTCTTACTAGGTTTGGGGACCCATTCACTTTTTTTGACAAATCTATATTTTGTATCTCCTTCTATGTCACTACTGGAGTTCACCTCATAATCTTCCTCTTTCTTCGAAGCAAAATATTCTTTAATTCTTAAGCTTCTGGCAAAATAATCCAATTCCTGGGATAATTTAGTGCTGTTGATAGGACCAGGAACTGGACAGAAATTTAAACCCTTTGCTAGTAGAGATGTTTCACTCTCTGTAAGATGGTGACTAGAGAGGTTAACAACAGTGTTGGAATCGTTGTTTGTTGAAAGGGATTTCCGTTTGAAGTGTCTATTGCGTCTCTTTATCGGCGATGATAATGTGGTATTCTGTTGGGTAGGAATACCGTCGCGATTAAATTTCCGCCGTTGACGTTTAGAGAGGGTGCAACTTTGGATGGTGGTGATGTCATTTAGACGCTTAAGAATGTTTTCATATTCACTTATCTGTAATTTTTTCTTACATATTATCATGAGATTTTCAAGATCTGACGATAGTTTAATTAGATGTTCTTCGCAGTGATTTTTCATAAGGGTCAGCAGGCGTTTTGAACAGTGAAACAGAGTCTGATCCCATTTTCTATAAAAGGTGTTAGAATCACTGCCAGGTGTTTGAGGTAAGAGTTTGATCTGTAAACCCTTAGGTATAACACCTCGTTCTATATAGTTATTGATATTAGATAGGTGATGTTGAGTTTTCACTTGTTTTTGTTTAAGTACTAGCAGATGTTTAAAGTATTCTTCATATGACATTATAAAAGATGACCGTAATGTTCTTCATATGACATTATAAAAGATGGAATAATGTAAGTCCACTGGGATCGTGTAAATACACAATACAGGTAGTACAAAATATATAGTCTTAAGGAAGCTACCAACCAATACACTTACTAAGTATCGGATCGCCAACATGACGATACAGCATAAACGAAAAAATAATATATAAGTCTAGAGAATTATGCAACGATACAAATATAAAGATGTTTCTACTATAAAATAGTTATATTAATAAATATGACAAAATTTTCGATCAACTGATGGCCTTCTTCAGTGTCAATATCAATCTATAACAAACGATAAAATTTGGATATTGGTACATCAGCATCCGGTGGTGATGTGATCGGATCTGATTTTATTGATCTTGAACTTTCTCGAAACACATCTATCAGTCATTACATAAGGGAGTACTGTACAATTGTATAAACGATCTTATCTTTAACGTCTTGATATTCATGAATTTATTATTTATATTTTGAATGATATTTATTGTTTTTTGTTTATTCCATTGGGGTGTACAGAGCAGAGCTCTTTGATCCAGAATCTCTCTCGAGCCTCCCATTCAGAGTCTCGCCACTTGCAGTTCTGCTCGATAATTAGGATTTTTATTCGATCAAAATCCTTTGGAGTGTGGTCGGGCAGTCTGAAGTGTTGGCTTACGGGCAGAAACTGTTTCTTAGTTAGGTCACTTCTGTGACCATTCAGTCGTTTGTGGAATGGCTGTTTGGACTCGCCGACATATTGTAAGCCACAGATGGGGCACTCAAGAATGTAAATGACATTCGAGCTTTTGCAGTTAACAGTAGTGAATATTTTGTACTGTTTACCTGTGACTTTGCTGTTAAATGTGGACAAGGGTTCCATATGTTTGCAACATTTGCAGCGTTTGTCACCACAAGACTGACTTCTGCCAGCGGCAGTGCTGGGCTTTGCAATCTCTGCTCGTACCAATAAGTTGCGGAGACTGTTGGGTTGTTTAAACGCAACCATGGGGGGCTCTGGAAAGATTCTTGACAATCTGGGATTTTTTTCAATCGATTTCCAATGTTCACGAATGGTGCTAATTGTGTTTTTCAAACAAGGGTGGTAAGTTAGTACGCAGGGAACTCTATTGCATTTCGTTTTTTCTTTATATTGAAGAAGGGTACTCCTCGATGTCTGCTGTGCTTTTTGAAAATTCTTTTTGATGTTATTATTCCTGTACCCTCTTCTTTTAAGGTGTCCTTTTAATGTCCCTAGTCTCCTTTTAAACGAATCATCAGTGGAACAGATTCGTCGGAGTCTAAGAGCTTGACTATAAGGAATGCTCTTTGTCACATGATTACCATCTTCGACCACATGTTGAATTACTCCCATCATTTGTGAAGGACACCACCGACTATTTACAAAAGATGGCAGCCCTGAATCCCCTTCCACCGGGTACCACTCTGGTCACTATGGATGTCACCTCTCTATATACTAACATTCCTCATGCTGATGGCATAGAAGCATGCAGAGAGGTCTGGGAAAGTCGTTCAGTCAAAGATCCTCCGACTGAATGTTTAGTCGCAATGCTGACATTGGTGCTAAAAAAGAACAACTTCACTTTTAATGGAGACCATTTCTTGCAAATAAATGGAACAGCTATGGGAACTAAAATGGCTCCATCATATGCCAACATATTTATGGGTAAATTAGAAAAAGAACTTCTCCAATTGTCTATTGAAAAACCACTATCTTGGTACAGGTTTATTGATGATGTTGATATGAAGTGGATACATACTGATGAGGGATTACAAAACTTTATCACACGTGCCAATAACATACATCCCTCTATCAAATTTACTTATGAAATCTCAAAATCTAGTATATCTTTCCTCGATACTTCCAGCTCCTTATCCGCAAATGGTGAGTTGTCC
Source organism: Limnoperna fortunei (assembly GCA_944474755.1). Taxonomy (NCBI): domain Eukaryota; kingdom Metazoa; phylum Mollusca; class Bivalvia; order Mytilida; family Modiolidae; genus Limnoperna; species Limnoperna fortunei. The sequence continues at coordinate 35,787,937 of OX104122.1, forward strand.
ACTGACCTGTATTCCAAACCAACTGACACCAACCAATACCTTTTACCTAGTAGCTGTCATCCTCCTCATGTGACAAAGAGCATTCCTTATAGTCAAGCTCTTAGACTCCGACGAATCTGTTCCACTGATGATTCGTTTAAAAGGAGACTAGGGACATTAAAAGGACACCTTAGAAGAAGAGGGTACAGGAATAATAACATCAAAAAGAATTTTCAAAAAGCACAGCAGACATCGAGGAGTACCCTTCTTCAATATAAAGAAAAAACGAAATGCAATAGAGTTCCCTGCGTACTAACTTACCACCCTTGTTTGAAAAACACAATTAGCACCATTCGTGAACATTGGACATCGATTGAAAAAAATCCCAGATTGTCAAGAATCTTTCCAGAGCCCCCCCATGGTTGCGTTTAAACAACCCAACAGTCTCCGCAAATTATTGGTACGAGCAGAGATTGCAAAGCCCAGCACTGCCGCTGGCAGAAGTCAGTCTTGTGGTGACAAACGCTGCAAATGTTGCAAACATATGGAACCCTTGTCCACATTTAACAGCAAAGTCACAGGTAAACAGTACAAAATATTCACTACTGTTAACTGCAAAAGCTCGAATGTCATTTACATTCTTGAGTGCCCCATCTGTGGCTTACAATATGTCGGCGAGTCCAAACAGCCATTCCACAAACGACTGAATGGTCACAGAAGTGACCTAACTAAGAAACAGTTTCTGCCCGTAAGCCAACACTTCAGACTGCCCGACCACACTCCAAAGGATTTTGATCGAATAAAAATCCTAGTTATCGAGCAGAACTGCAAGTGGCGAGACTCTGAACGGGAGGCTCGAGAGAGATTCTGGATCAAAGAGCTCTGCTCTGTACACCCCAATGGAATAAACAAAAAACAATAAATATCATTCAAAATATAAATAATAAATTCATGAATATCAAGACGTTAAAGATAAGATCGTTTATACAATTGTACAGTACTCCCTTATGTAATGACTGATAGATGTGTTTCGAGAAAGTTCAAGATCAATAAAATCAGATCCGATCACATCACCACCGGATGCTGATGTACCAATATCCAAATTTTATCGTTTGTTATAGATTGATATTGACACTGAAGAAGGCCATCAGTTGGTCGAAAATTTTGTCATATTTATTAATATAACTATTTTATAGTAGAAACATCTTTATATTTGTATCGTTGCATAATTCTCTAGACTTATATATACATATATATATATATATATATATATATATATATATATATATATATATATATATATATATATATATATATATATATATATATATATATATATATATATTGCTTTTCACATTTTAGATAGCGGATCATTAATATGAATCTGATGAATAATGTTGCAAAATCAATAAGATAACCATCAATAGAAATTCAGTAGAAATTTAATAAATTTTGAGAGTAATTAAATTAAGGCCATTACAGATACGTGTATATGTGGGGTTTATTTACATTGGTTACAGAAAATGTATGTGTACTGACTGGCGTTCTAGATAAATGTATTTGGTGTAATTTTGGACGAATGCCATTGTCGTTTTGATTAGGTCCTATATTCAACAACAACATTTGTAAGAGTAACATAAATTATACGGTAAAAAACATGTATCGCGGCACACAAAAGGAATTCGAAAATTATCAAACTGCTAGGTAATTCAAACAAGAGGCACGGAACCAAATTTGGAAACCATGGTACATGTTTTTAGGGCGAGATTATATGGCATGTTTACCGAACATTTCGAAAAAAAAGTATAAAATAATAGTTATGTAGAGGATTAAAATTAAAATAACAAAACTGATCAAGTAGTTGTATCCAAATTAAACATGAATTATGAATGTCAAAACCTTGCAGATATTTTTCCGCTTCTAACAAACAGTCTTGTATCCTTTTTGCTTCTAACAAACTTTCACCTATCCCTTTGAATAAGCTGAGACTTTTATTTTTTACTTTTCTAAAAAACTTCAATGCAGAGGCTGAAGGTGAATTTTGTTCATGTACATCATCAGAAATGTCGCCTTGTTCAGGTTGATTGTTGTACATGTCAACAGTTTGCAATTTTTCTGACATTTTCTTTTTTCTCTTTTAGGTCCTACATCTGTAACATATAAAAAAAAAGAAAACTAACTTGATAGGAAAATGCTATACAGATTTTTTTCTTAATAAGTAATTAATTAAACACATTTTATTTGTATCAAAAAACTTCAATTGCCATCACTACCTACCACTCGGTTAAATTCTAAAATAAATTTAAACTAAACAGTTTGCACAAATTTCAAGTAGCTGTGAGCTATGGCATATCTAATACTAGCCAATAATACAAACATCAGCACATAAGTAATTTAAATGTGCATTTGATTTAGTTTGTCTATCAATATTGATTAAAAATTTGGCACTATTCATTTTAATTTATAGATATGTTTGACTTTAGTGGCTATTTTATTCGGTATTTTGTTTAAATAAACGTTATGGGCTTGTATATGCTGACGGTTTAATTTTAGAAAAGATATGTCGCATAAAATGTGCAATGTTAATTGAACCAAAAATACTGATTCGATTCCGAGTCGTATTTAGCAGTTTTTAAATTTTCAGTTTATTATATCAGAGAATGCTGAATGCAAACAAAGATCTGGATTGGCAGTAATTGGCCACAGCTTTATTATACAAGTACAACAAATATATCATATATGATATATTTGTTGTACTTGTATAATAAAGCTGTGGCCAATATATATATATATATATATATATATATATATATATATATATATATATATATATATATATATATATATATATATATATATATATATATATATATATATATATATATATATATATATATATATATATATATATATATATATAACAGAACTTACTCCAGAATTTACATATGTGCTAGTTGACAGTTAATAAAAAGGAAGCCATTGCAGCAACAAGTATATATGTTCAGAATTTCCAGCGTATATACGTCATATCTGACTTAATAATTGCAGCAACGTATATACAAATTTATAATTTTAGTATATATATGGCACATGTAACTAAATAATTGCAGCAATGCAGATTTGTCTCAATATTTGTTTATTTATCATTTTTGATCAATAACAAGAACACAATTTGTCAAAGTTATTTTAAAATATCAAGTAGCGAGGTTTTTAGAGTAGCGCTAGGGTTTCTTTGGATATATTTGTGACCAGAGGATGATAACATCTGGCATTCCATTCTTTAACCAATACATGAATTTTTTCAAATTTCCTAGTTTTACATTACCAAGATCACTCCCCCATATTATCAAAATTAAATGTTGAGGGTCTTCCAATTTAATCAAGGTCCCATTATAACCGTCAAGTTTATGTAGGGTTAGACCACTTCTCCCCTGCGGTCTCTTTTTAGCTTCCATAAATGCATTCCCTATGATGGATAAGCCAACAAGGGAGAACTTGTTTGTTTGACTGCAATACTTGTATATCATTCAGAATCTGTAGTGTAGGAATGATAACTGCACCATAAATAAATTCCAAGAATTTATTTTTCACACTAGCTAACAGGTCAAAAGAGCGTCTCAACAACGCTCTAGATGAGTCTATTGCCTTTGAACATGATACCATTAAGCCAATCAAAGATTCTAAGTCTCCAAATATTACTTTTTAAACTAAAAGTAGGAAAATTAACTGCTTTAAGTTTCTCAAGCTTTTCACCGCTACTTTTTAGTGTCTTTGCACAGTGTCTATATCCAAACCCAAAAATGTCAATAATTTTGTGGACCAAATTTTATTATTATTATTGTTTTGGGTTTTTTTGGTTTTTTGTATGATTTTGTGTACCTCTATAGTGTCACCCATTATGGAAAAAGCGTGCATCCATAGGTCTGGGTCTTGATGTTAAAGTTTAAGTTTAATTTTGCAGTAAATGCTCGGATGTGGCTCATTGCATTTTAGACACTCATGCATATACACACGAGGTGACTTAACACATCTTCCATTAAGAGTAAAATTTTAAAGCTGTATTGTGCATGTTTTGTATTGCCTTGACAAACATTGATTGGACAGTGTCTGGCCATTTGAAATGTTAAATTCGTTTGCTTTATGTTGGGCAAGACATGCATAGAAATATCATCTGATGGATATGACACAAAGCAGATTTGTTACTTGTCTGATTGTGCAACTAGTAAAGTTTTGACAGCAGTAGTTGATGAGCCTAAACATCAATAAAATAACGTTATTCAAGATTTTAAGGTTTGGAAGTTCATTGCAAACTTTTTTGCAAATCAAACATGTTTGTTGTTGAATGGAAGATAAATTAGGATTAAAAAAGTACAGATTGTTAAATAATGAACTGTTAAGATTAAAATTCATTACCAGAAGGGCTGCGATATATTTGTATTTACTTTTGTTTTTAAGAATTAAGTAAAGGACAAATGGGGAGAATTTTGCGAAAAGAATGTCAATCAATCAGTTAAAAATCAATATTAAATTTGACGTTATCTAGAGTGTACAAATGCTGTGATGTATATTTTTATGTAGTAATAAATGTATTAATAAATATTTTTGGTCTCAATTTACGGAAGTTAATATTAATGGTTGACCATTTTTTTCGAGTACTATGTCTTTGTATAGCTTTAAGAACAATAATAAAAGTTTTTTTTGGATTAAACAATTTCGGGTATGCCGACTGTGGGAGGATGCGTTAATACATCGTCAAAAATGAAAATTAGTTTAAAATAAGGATTTTAAATCTATAAAAAAATTACATGTGGGCAAAAAGGCGGACGATTTTTTTAGCAGTTGATAACTGGATAAATAATTTAATCGGTAATGTTTCTGTATAAGATTAAGCGTATCATTAGCTATCTATTTGATCAATAATATTTTAAAACCAATAGTTCAAAATGCAACGCTCATCGTGTATTTCAAATATTCAGACATCGAAATTTAGTCTTAACAAATTTTATTTGCTCAAATATGCAAAAAGGATAAGATACAAGTGCATTAAACGTATGAAGTCTTCTCCAAATATACAGTATGTTACAAAAATATATTGATGGAGCAGCATACAGATTAATAGCATTCAAATTATATTATGTTTGTAAGAAATGAACCATAAGGTAAACAACAAAACATTCGACAAATATTAAAGAAGAAAAGAAAAAAAGGAATACAGATAAAATAGAGAAGGATGGATGTGATGATGAGTTCGACCTTAAACATTGTGAAAAGAATCAAACAATCAAACAATCGAGAACCTTTTTGACCCTATAATATTCTCAACAACATGCTTAAAAACTAGTTCGTTCTGCTCATTGGTCAAAAGTACATTACCAAATGTAAGAAATTCTAAATTTACTGGACAGTAGATTGGCAGCCACTGCAGGTTTTAAAATAATTTATTTCTAATGTTAGCATACTTCGAACATTCCAAGAAGTAATGATTTGAATCTTCACAATCAAATCCACAGCGACAGAAGGATCAGATATAATATTTACCCTGTATAGGTCATAATTCTATGTTGATGCTGAACATCTTAATTGGGTTAGGACAATTTTAAGTTTTCGATGACTATATTCATAGTGCTTTGGAACCCTTCTGTGTGGGTTCAAGTTTTTTAATTCAGATTGAAATTTAAATATAGTCAACATTACGGGTTGATAGATCTAAACGTTTCCACTTTCGAATAGTTAATGGTTTGAACGATTCATCAGTCAGGGAATGTCTACAGAAGGAAGTCATAATATTGTTACCATTGCGCAATGGATAAACTGCCGTGCTATGTATTGTAGGAGGAAATTAGTTACAGAGATATGCTGGTGCCGAGTTGTGCCGTATATTATAGTAACTTCAAGCGTTTGCTGCGCTCATCCGAAGACTCTCACCCAATTTCAGTATACATATTAATTGCATTAGTAAATATTTGTAGGCCTGTGACTATACGAGCAGCGTCGAGTTGTAGTTGTTCAAGGTTATTACAGTAGCCCACCCCCATGTTGCCCAAACTTCACAGGCATATTCAAAAAGTGGTCTTATGAAGACTAAATATATTTTTTTTAAAGTTGTTTCCAGTAATTTTATATAAGTTTATCTGAGTAAGTTAAGGTGCTTTAAAACACTACATATAATATTATCAATGTGTGTATTCCACTTAGCATCACTGCTGAAGGTAACCCCTAGATTTGAAGATTAGTAATGGGTATATAAATGTCATTTCGTGTAAATCGCTTATCTGATGGTATTATGTTTGAAAATAACATGATTTCAGTTTTTTCGGGTAAAATGACGTTAACCAATTTTTTGGACCAGTCGTTCAGCTCTTTAAAACCGTGATTGATAACAGTCTGTATCCTGCGAAGGATCGCGACTAAAATAGCTGAACGACGTGGCATCAGCAAAAAGTCTACATAGGGAAACAAGTTTTTCAGCTATATCATTGATATATATAATAAATAATAATAGACCCAGCACCGACACTTGTGGGACACCGGCAGACACATTGCAAAGCTCGGATTACGATTGTTTGATTACTGCTCTCTGTTGCCTATTATTCAAATAGCTTTTAACCCATTCTAATAAATTTCTATTTACTACATTCGGGTCATTTTATTTAATAAACCTTTATACCAAACCTTACAATTGAACAAACAAATATGCAGATTTGTTTTTATGTCAGATTGTCTATTACAGATGCAATATTATTTCGATCTAACCCATGCTAGTTGTCATTCGTGTATGTCTTGAGCAAAAAGTTGACTAAAGCCTTTTGACACATTAAAACACTTTAAAACATAATTGCACAGAAAAGACGTAAACATAATTTCTCCCATTTCGGAAAATTACAATTAAAAATCCATAAGTTATTTCCTTTATGTTTTTGCACAAATCAAGTGGGTAGTTACAGTAGCGATTGTTCTCCTTGTCTAATTATTTATAACCAAAGACATATTTGTCATATCAAAATGACAATTCATAGTAGAATTCGCAACTCTTTCACGTTACGACTTTTAGCTGGATGTAAACAAGAATCAACTAAGCATGCTACATTAACCAAGATTTAAATTTTTGGCCGAAGGTCGGGGGTTTTCGGCAAGCATTCCGGTTTCCTAAATAAAAACTAGACGCTACAATATAGCTAAACAAACTTTAACATACTCTTCAAATCGTCCCCAACAAAGTCCTTTTTCAATTTTCGGTTTGGTTATTAAATTCTCCAAGTAAAGGGACAGTTGTTAAAATTTGAACAATTTCTATTTCTGCTGCAAGCAACTCCAACAAAACAAAATATTTATTTAACTTAGTTTCGACAACAAAGTTGGATTTCTATTTATCTATAACTCAAATCAAGATTTGCATCTTAGGTTCTTGACAGTTACATTAGGTGACATGATTAATGTGCTGTTTATCTATAATTCAAATCAAGATTTGCGTCTCAGGTTCTTGACAGTTACATTAGGTGACATGATGTATGTGCTGTTTAACTTATAAGTTACCTATACACAAAACGTGGAAAAACTAAATCAACTGACTTGATTTACATGTAAATGAGAGAAAAAAATTATAATAAAAGAATTTTTATGAGATTGTCTAAAGATCTTTCCTGTTGTGGTCTGACGTCAGAAAATATGTGAATGCTTTATGTATGTTGCTAAGCACAAAATTTCACTACCAGTCATGAAAAAAGTGTTATTTGATAAAAAATAAGGGATCCCGAGGCAAAAAACTTATGGTTGTTAAGGAATTAAATGACCCTTGCTAAGGAAAAATGCCAACTTTGGTTGTAAAATGACATATTTCAGTAGAATGCATCACTCTGATATCGAAATATCGTAATGAAATGTCGCGAAACTTCCGCTTAAGAAGAAACATTTTTACTGAGTACACACGCGAATGTCTTTCCCGCTATCGCCTAAAGTAAGAAAATATATTAATGAAAATAGCATAAAAAACGACTGAACAACAACAGCTAAAATGGATAGTTACAAATCTGGATATAGACAAATGCAACAAAAACAAAAAAAACCACAAAAACAGAAAGAGAGCAACCCGAACCCAATAAAAACCATGGGTGCACTCAGGTGCTCAGAACGAGTAAGGAGTGCTAGCCTCAAATAAGTCACAAGTCGAGTTACTCATTGTCATGTCTAGGAAAAAGTAAAATTCAGGAATAGGAAACACTACCTATGACTCAGGGAAAATGTCTTATCTTTTTTGAGAGATTGATTTCCCATAACGATAAATTAAGTCAAGGTGACGACCATAGAACTTCTGGAGAGATAACACCAACCTAGGTACAACAAACTCTTGTTTGAGTAGTTTAGTAGCCAACAGCAGTGATCGGTGTTGAAAATCGAAATACTAATCGGTTGATCTAGAATAAGTTTTAAAATGTACACACCATACGCTGGAGCTACTGGAATGCTCTATCGATGAACTGTAAGTTGACAATTTGTAATTGAAGTTACTACGCTTATCTAGATTTTAGATTGTAGTTTTCCTGTGTCTATTTCTAGAAGTATGTCTAAGTAAGATACTGACCTTAGTGTATTTGTGAATTGTCTTTAATTTCAAGCTCGCTTGGGAAAATTGAATGCACGAAGTTTAGCATTATTGCGGGACAAAACATCATCCTTACAGCAGAAAGTGAAATTAAAGGTCTGAGTCAGTGAGTGACTTTTCTTACATGTTTAGCTGGCTTTCTAGGAATTCAGCCTCATACGATTACAAAAACAGGTCGGCAAGAAGAGGACCCCCAGTAAGTCCGCATTGGAACACCAACGGTCTGTTGAAAAACATGACCTCCAAACAGGCGAATATGTTATCAACAGAATATTTAACATTTGGCAGATTTGCTCTGTAGTATATTTCGTATTACATATGACAAATTTAGTTTTCGGTACATTTATGATTAGATTTAGAGTCATTTATGACGAAGTAAGTTCTGCCGTGGCTAATTACCAGGTATTTATATTATTACTGTTATGGACTTCATGCCTTATGCTAAGCACAAAAATAAATATCACTTCAAGTATCTATTATTTTATGATCGATTATAAGCAACCAAGTATCGAAATGATCTGTCGCACCTTTATTTGGAATGGTCAGAGGTAAGAAAATATATTGATTTTATGGACTTTTTGTTGATTTACTCAAATACGTTATGTCAGTAATAGTAGATATCCAGCATTTAAAGTACATCATCTTGATTCTAAACATATATGGTAAACAATGACTTTTTTATCGGTTACTTTGTTTTTATAGATGACCTTGACCTATAAACTTTGACACTGGGCTCAAATTGAAGCTGTTTTGCTATTGATTACTTTAAACCTACATGATTATTATATTATTTGTAATATATAATCAAAACACTAATTAATTAAAACGCGTCAAAGGCCATAACTTGACATCTAACAGTTTTAGATCAATTTATTGGCTTCTATCTTTTGTCATTTTTAAGATATTGCACTAACAAGTCCCTTTGAACTTGACTTTGACATTTGACATTTTCAAATGTAATATATGTTAACTAAAATCAATCGTGCTGGACCTACGGTTTCAGAGAAAACCCTTCACTCGTAATTATCAATAAGGCATTGTATAAAGAAAAATCATTTCATTATCTTAGTACATAACAAAATTTAGGATGCAATGGTTTACGTTATAAACATTACACAATGACAGATTATGACACCAACAAAGATGTTTTGTATTGTATTGTATTATCTGCTTGAAATTTGATATTCTAAGAGAGATAACTCGTATACAATGGTGATAAAACTTATCGCGACATGTCTACATTTACTCGTCATTATTGATATAACACATAGTAGAAACATGTTAATTAAAAAAAAGCAAAGATCAACCAATTCTACGTGACCTTGACATTGCGCACATTTTCAAGGTCTACAGGCATAAGGGTCTTTGTTGAAAACCCCATGCCCTTACTATCAATAGGTATGTTAAAAAGTAATAATAATGTGTCTTAGGAGGTAATTACTCGTATAAAATGAGATTCAATTACTTTCCTTCAAATGGGCCAACGTTCCTTTAAAGAAATACATTCTCCATAAAATAAGTGTTTATGTTTTACGGTTTCAAAGAAGAAGCGATAACACGCAAAAGCCAAAAACTTTAACTTGACCTTGACTTCGACCCTGCGTCCATTTTTCAAGGTCAATGAGCTTAAGGGTCTATGGTGAAGATACCATTCCTCTGCTATCAGTAGTTCTTAAGTGACGTATGAAAAACTAATATTTCCGTGTCTTATTTGGAGATAACTATTATAAAATTTTGTGGCAAACGGGAACAAAGTTGCGTGGTAATAAGGTGAACATTGTCCCTTGCATAAATATTTATCTTTCAAGGTTTTAGAGAAGTAGAGATTACAAGCAAATGTCAAAGCTAGAACCTTTGAACATGTCTCCTTTTTCAATTTCAAAGTCATGAGAGTTTATGGTGAAGTCCCCATGTCTCTATCTCTTCTGGTCCATGAGATTTTTTTATAATCACTTATAATTGTTTTAGTCGGAGATAACTTCCATACGATGTCGGCAGATCCCTTTAATATAACTTCAGATACAGGTATATGACAAATGTTGTAAAGTTTTTCATGCGATATATTTTATGACATAAGAAGATTAGCGCTAACACTTTTTTGTAGTAAAAGGGTACATAATTCCAAATTGGAAAAGAGTGCTGTCAGTTAGAGTGAACACAAAAAGCACAATGGTAACTGATATAAGATAAAAAATAATACCATTGGGTTTTCCAGTGGAAAGACCTAATCATTATAATCTATAAGTCTTTCAACTTTTTAAAAAGATCAATTGTTCCGCATTGATGAACATAAGATAGTCTTTAACTCTATTTTAAATGTTCTACCACGTGACGAAATTAAAATTATTTTAAACTTTTCGCGACATTTCTAAATTTATTCGTTATAACATATAAAACATCTTACAAAGAAAGTCATTTTAATATTTCAATATTTTAATAATTAGCAAAGGGTAAAATTCAGGACGTAACGTATTTTTTGAGAAACGTCAAAATTATACACCTTACAAGTTGACAGATTAAGACTGTGATAAAATACTGAAGAAAATTTCTGTATTATTTGATAGATATTAACATTCTTAGAGGGGTAACTCCTGAAAAATGTCCCTTACACTTGACGTGACATTTCTAGATTTACTCGTATTTATTAACACAACATTTTAGGGAACATCTTAAGGAAAACATGTCAAAATTAGAAAAATACATTTTCCACCATGAAAGTCAGACAATAAAACCATTAGAAGTTTATGTGTTATGACTTTGCGATAAATAATTTTTTTAATTTTCTCTATGTCATGTCACTAAAACAGTTCTGTTGAAAACAAAAGTTGGCGGATAAGAAGAAACATATTAACAACAGTAATGTTTTCTACTTGGAAATGCAAAATACGAGAAGTTCTTTCATTTGTAGTAGGAAGACCTTAATAATAATCATCATCATCAACATCGTCATAACAAATACAATAAGGTCTTTCCACTGTAGTGGGAAAGACCAAAATTAATTTAATTTGTAAAAAATCAATTTCAGATTCGTGAATGTCGTTCACTACAAGTGCTTGAAGGCACTTTTATAATAATACCGAATTGCATAACTATAAGTGTTTACCTTAAAATGTATTTAAAAGTCTTTAACTCCAAACTGGTATTGTTACGTCATGTCCCTTTTGGCTACAAGTGTAGTTTAAAACGTATTTTGGTAAATTGAACTTTGACCCAATGAAATATAAGAAAAGATTTTATCACACCTAGCCTGACTATCAACAAACCGTGTGTTTACAGTTTTGTTTATAAAATCGGTTATCCATTTAACAAAATGTTTTTTTTTTCAAACAAAGATTTTTTAAACGGTTTCTTATTTTCTAACAATAAGTCATAAATATCTATAACTCGAATTAAAAGTACACTTGAAAAAGGACACACACCTATTGTTATTCGTGGGTTTTCCAGGTGGAACATTTTAATTATTAATACAGCATGCATCTTTGCTATGTTTATTTTTGCATTTCCTATCTTATATAATAGATTCAGGGGATGTAGGACACTTTCACTGTAGAAAATAATTTGTCAATGAATTTTCTTAAAATTCGACATATAGTTATTTTTTATACAAGTTATCATAATTCAAAATAAACAAATTGGGGTTTTAGAGCTTACATTCGAAGGATTGAGCGATGAAATTTTAAATTTTCTTATACATTATACAGAGAAGGGAAAAGCACTAAAATAAAAGAATACAAAAGTTCTGTCCAGTGAAATTTTCTGAATTTTTAAATTAATGTCAAGCAATTGTTATACATTTTTTATGAAAAGAATAATAGGGATCTCTGAGTTTTTTTGAAATGCGGAATTTTAAAATTTTATTTTCATGAAGAGTTAATATTGAAAGACATTATTATTAAATTTACCATAAATGTTCTATCTGTTTTAAATTTTCACAAAAAATGGCGGATGGTGTCCTGCATCCCCTTGAATAGTAGATTCATTGTTGCTAGAAGGTCAGTCTGTAATAAGTTGCATTTAACATGTTTTGTTAGAAACATTTTTTAATAAAAACTTCTATGAACATAATGCATTAAGACCATAACACCCACGTTAGGTCATGTTCTCGCTTTGCTACCACTTACAGAAGTGGTAGCAGAGCGAGAACTCGATCTGATGTGGGTTTCCGACGCTGCAAGGGTTATCGGCATTGCTATATGGGAACACGTTCTGTAGGTATACATATGTAAATATACGTTATATAAGTACAACAAGTAACGTGACATGTTTTCGGTTTTGTACCAAGATTTTTTCGGACGCTTTTATTTATTTGAAGAAATTAGTATTCAATAAAATCTTATCCAATAAACCTGCACGATAATTACTGAAATTAAATTAAATCAAAAGGGTCTCAAACGGGTCTATATGCTGTCACGCGCTAACAATTTTAACGCGCAGAAGTCTCACCTTATTTGACCGGGCTTTATCATCAGGCACATGAATAAAAGGGGACCTTTGTGGTAAAGTTATCAAGGAGATTAAATCCGGTGTGTCAACATTGAGGATGCGTGTAATTGAAGTCATATTTCGGGCAGGGAGTGCTCGAACTCAACCTTAATTGACAAGTATTGATACATGTAGTTTTACTGTCGTATGTATGAGGTTTCTAAGAAAAATCTTGCATGCTACCCCAATAAAATTGGGCACAATGTGAAATTAATTGCTGAAAGTGTTGTTAAGCCGCTTTACAACATAAATTGTTGGAAAAGCGCGATAACTGTGCATAATTGTGCATTAACAATCCTTTAAAATTTGTTGTCGGCCTGTTAAGTGACAAATCCGTCTACATCTAGATTTTGATCGTACTTGACCGATATATCGTGTGTATATATCATATCAACAAAGTTTTGTTTAGAAAGATATACATTACTGCATTTTTTTTAGTTTAAATGTTTCCGTTTATTGAGTTGAATTTTCGTATTAAGGCAATAGCAGGACGAAATCATCGGGTTTAAAAGGCTACACTACTACGGTCTTTGTTCGCATAAATTACTAAAACAAAGCCAAACTATTAAAATTTGTTATATTTGATGTGTTCGACGACAGGAAGTATTCTGATGTCTTCCCTATTTAGTTTTGCTATCTGATTATGCATAACGTAAATAAGGGGCATCGGTGTTTAAATTAGTCATTAAACAACAAGTCCGAGAATCCTCTGCCGTCCAACGCACGTTTTTAGCTCACCTGAAGTGAGCTTTTGCTATCACTTGGCGTCCGTCGTCCGTCGTCTGTCGTCCGTTGTCCGTCGTCCGTCGTAAACTTTTTAAAAAATCTTCTCCTCTGAAACCACTAGGCCAATGTTTTTCAAAAATGGCCACAATCATCATTAGGTTTCCTAGTTTCAAATTTGTACCCAGGGTGTTGATCAACAGACAAAGATGGCCGCTGTTACTAAAAATAGAACATGGGTGTCAACACATGTTTTTGATCATTATCTCAAAAATTATAATAGCTATAGAAAAAACAGTTATTTCAAATTGAGCAGCACATTAAGGTTTACAATAGTTGCTATTAGTGTGAACTTGTGTATTGGCTTCTTGTACGAGCTACTGCCCTTGAATGACGATTTTCGACAAAATTTTTGGTATTTACAATATAACTTGAAAATTATTAGAGGTAGAGTAAAACTGTAATAGCAAAAATGATCAGCAATAAAAGTCATACAATTCACTTAATTTGTCTGAAATTGTCAGAAGTGTCCTTATAGGAGTTATTGCCCTTAAATGGCATTTTTTATGAAATTTTGTGTTTTTGTCCTGTAACTTAAAACCTGTAACAGCTAGAGTAAAACTGTAAATAGCCAAAATGAGCACCAATACAAGCTTTACAATTCACTGCATTGGTATGAAATTGTCAGATGACTCCTTATAGGAGTTATTACCCTTAAATGGGAATTTTTTATGCAATTTTCCATTTTTTGTCCTGTAACTTGAAAACTATAGCAGCTGGATTGAAACTGTTAATTGCACAAATGATCAGCAATAAGGGCCCTATTATTCACCGTAAAGTCTGAAATTGTCAGATGATTCCTGATTGGTGTTATTGCCCTTATATGGCAATTTTTAATGAAATTTTCTGTTTTTATCCTGTAACTTAAAAACTGTAACAGCTAGAGTGAAAATGTTAATAGCAAAAAAAAACTGATCAGCAATACAAGCCCTACAATTCACCATATTAGTCTGAAATTGTCAGATGACTCCATATAGGAGTTATTGCCCTTAAATGGCTATTTCTTATGAAATTTTCCGTTTTTGTCCTGTAACTTAAAAACTATAGCAGCTAGATTGAAACTGTAAATTGCACAAATGATCAGCAAAGCGAGGCTTACAAATGATTGCTTATTCTAAAATTGCAAGATGACTCTTGATAGGAGTTAACTCCCCTTTAATTATGAATTCGTATGATCAGTTTTTTATTATAAATTAGTCTAAAACACACCTAGAGTAAACTGTAAATTTCTAAATTACCTTTAAGGAAAAGGCCTACAAACCATTTAATTTTCAGATGGCACCTTATAGGAGTTATTGTACTTAACTAAAATTTTTGTTTAGTTTTTGCACAGTAACTTAAAAGATATAACAACTAGACTGAAAACTGTAAATTTCAAAAATTTAAATCTAGTTGAAGTCATTTGGGTTCCCGGTGAGCGATTACAGGCTCCTGGGAGCCTCTGGTTTTCGTAGGACGTCAGAGAGCTCTTCATAGACAAATCAGCAGATTTTGCGACATGGTCTGGGTCTGCACATTTCACAATCTTTCGATGTTATAAAAATTTTCGTGTGGGTCAAACTATATATAAATCGATATTTTTGTCCATGAAAATAATCACCTTAACTCCAATCAAGATTGCTTTAGTCCGTTTCTAAGCTCATTTTCATTACTACCCCTTCTTTCCGACATTTTAATTTCATTTGTAACAGTTGCATGTTTGAGACTTGAAAGATACGAAAGTATTATGGGAGATGATTAATGCAAAGGAAAATGTAAAATTATCTCATTCAAGTTTATCCCATTGTCCAAATTGTTGGAAGGAAAATTGTGTATCACGTGATATCTGTTTACAAAAGACAGTAAAATGTCGGATAGTACGGGTAGTGATGAAAATGAGATTAGAAACGGACTAAATTAATCTTGATTGGAGTAAAATTAAAACCATATTCCAGTCACTTGCTTAGGTGAAAATTCATGTCACAGTTAGGGAATAACCGCATTGTATTTGAAGATATGATGGTATAAATTGGGGATTTGATGGCAAGAAATTGAGTTTACTGGAAATGGGTAACCGGAGGTATTAAACGGATACTTCCAATCTAATAAACAAATATTTCTAATCATCAAATCACCAACTGATGTGGGCAAATCTTTAAATACTTTACGGTTATCTCCATTCTAATGCTACAGAAATAAAAAAGAACTAAATTAACTAACTTAAATGGGAATTTTTTTATTTAGTAGAAATAAAATTTGCCCATGCGTTAACTTCTGACATCATCAACGGTGGAATTGATGCCATGAAATTATTCACGTTGTTCAATCAGGATTGATGTTACATAAACACCACGAATTTTGTTTAGTTAGAAAACAAAATATTTTTTTTAGAATTGGTCGCATATATGTTGTAATAAGGGGAATGTATAAGTCACGGTTCAGATAAGCGCAGCTTCGGTATCAAGCATTTTGCTGCACGTGAGGAAATCATTATTGCTTTAAATTAAGACGTGAAAACAGGAATTAATTGAAATATGCATACTTGAATTATATAAATAACTAAAGTGAAAATAAATGCTTCAATTTGATCGGTTCAAAAATGCCAAAAATTAAGCGGAAAATCGGTGTCAATAAAACAGCGAAAAAGAAGACACCGTCGGGGAGAAATACAACGAGTAATTACGTGGATGCGGTGGAAGTGTTGAAGATGGAGAGATCGAGAGTGTGAACAGTGACATTAACATTAATGTACCTTAACGTGAAGAAAATCTTTCAGATGTAGAAGTGCAAAATGTGGTTCCTATTGTCGCAGCACCAACGCAAACAGTTGAAGCATCAGAGAAGAGGAGGACTTTAACGGCGCCAACAAAAACAGAAACAACGACCGAGAAGAGGACGGTTGTGGTGTCGGAAGTTGTTTCAGAACATGATAGAGATGAACTAGAAACACAGAGCATTAGGACGAACTTTATAGTTATAGTTCCTACAACGATGCAAGGAATTAGCTCTGGTAATATGAGTAATGCATGTATTACCGTTTGAAAACAGTTTATGGGGTATACCTGCTACGCGAACAAATAGCTTGTTAAATAACAGCAATACCATGGGCACCAAAACGGCTTGTCATTTGGTACACAGTTACAGGGTACAAATAACAAATGTGCAGATGCCCCAAGTGTATATGTAGGCGCTGAAGATGAGATATCATGCCATCACTTCGCAATTAAAAGCTAAGATAGGCAAGAATCAATACATTAAATTGGCGCTCTTACTCAAAGGTACGGTCAGTTACAAACAAAACCGTCAATTTCAAAAGAAAAAATTAAAAATATTGAACAATTTACGGATGCTTTCATGGTTTTTATGAGTATTTATTTACTGGGACCATACTGGGACGGTTACCAGTGCTAGACCACAGAGCAGCTCAGCGCGTCCCCGGTTGGCGGATTGGGGAGTCTTTCTCGTTGGGGGTTGTCAGGTCATAATACGGAAAGCCTGGCCGCGGACCATACAGGGTAACGCTCCAGGCACGATAAAGATCCCTTTGTAAATTTCGAAAAGAGTAGGCTAATTGTAGCCGCTACAAAAGGCTAAATTCTCCGATCCTACCCAATACTCTGTACATTTCCAGTGGCAGTCAAAATTGTGTTCCCTGTGTCCCATCCCACCCCTGATGTATTGTTTGTTGACTTGTTCCCGTCCTGAATATAGCTGAAATACTGCTCGCTAGACGTAAAGCAAACATCCAATCAATCAATCAATGAGTATTTATTTAAAGAAATTTCCAATGGACGCCATTCCAATGTTGCAGTATATTAAAACATTGCGCACGGCAGCCTATACCATCCCTGGAAATGAGTTGATCAATTATGATGAGCAATTCCGGATAAGAATAGCTATGAACTCAAATACATCTTGTGGGAACTAAAATCTGCATTAACGGCTAACAGCTGTTGGAGCGGGTTAATTATCATAACAAGAGAAGATATGGTTGAACCATATCGGGGAAACTCAATTAAAGTAAATGGAGGATTAAAACAGGAACCCATTTTGTATTGTAATATGAGAGATTATTAAAATACAAATACAAATACAAATATAAATAATTTTATTGGCTCAAACTCCTCTACAATCAGTGGCGGATCCAGAGGGGGGGTCCAGGGGGTCCGGACCCCCCTTTCGTTTTGACAAGCATGGGGTCTGGACCCCTACTTTTATTTTAGCATAACAAAATGACATTTTAACGGACATGTTTTAGGTGTCAGGAAATCGTCAGAATGCAGGATTTTACACCATTTCGTTCAGAGCTTCTGGTGGCCTTAAGCGCTTAAGGCCCCCAGACCCCCTGCCGTAATATGACCTCTGCGAGGACAAATTTGGACCCCCCCCCCTTTCATTTGAGGCTGCATCCGCCCCTGACAATAAATAGTGTAATGGAAAATAATATATAACATCACATGTAATGTAACGTAAATTACCGTTACATACATTAACATTACGTACATTATATGTTACGTACAATAAAGGCACTGCATTTTAAATTATTTTGCCTTTAGGTGCTAAATATAAGTAATATATTAATGATGTTCTGAAGTGCTTTTCAATGTATTTTAGGGGGGCCTCGGTGGCCGAGTGGTCAAGGTAGTTCGTCTACTATTGATCACGTGGTCTGTCAACACTGAGATTGCGGGTTCGATTCTCACTGCAGGCAGGGTGTACTCGACTCCAATCTTAATTGACAAGGATTGCCAGTTTTCCTACCGCAGGTCGGGGGTTTTCTCCGGGTACTCCGGCTTCCTCCCCCAATAAAAACTGGACGCCATGATATAGCTGAAAAATTGCTGAAAGTGGCGTTAAACACCATCAAACAAACAAACAAACAATGTATTTTAGCAGTTATGACACATTATTTAAATGTCTTTAAGTGTTTTAGCGCTCACAAACGGTGTTACGGACCTTAATTTCTTAAACGTGACGCAATAAATTTCGCTGTTTTATTCGTTGCTGACAACAATTTAAATGAAACATAGATAAGCATTTGTTATGATGATAATTGGATTCAACTTGATCTAAAACCAATAAAAGAACGTCAATAAACGTGTATATTGGTCATGCTTTATAGAGAAAATAGATTGATTGTTTGATAAAGGTCATCAACAGTTTATATTGTTGAAAATAATTGTAGAAGTTAATAATCTCATCAATAGTTTTGCAAAATAAGACTCTTCTTCTAATTGTTTTTTTTTATTTTAAATTCTGAAAATTTTATAAAGTTCTTAGCAATCGGTTTATGCACATGAATGCTAGTTTGACGTTTAAAATACATTTAATTGCAAATCTTTTGAAACAATTGTAATTACAGTAAAATTAAATCAATAAAAATTGTAACTTGTCGGTATGTTTTCTTTGATTTTCCGAGGACGCGATAACTGCCGATCTAACATTCACATTTTCCCCCACAGAACCACTTGACTATGGTCAATGTATTTTTATTGGTAAACAATATATATATGTTCTTCGAAAACTTTGCTTTTTTTATTACAGTACTCTTCTCAAAGTTGAGATATTATAATCAAGATGATTATTTCTTGCCTTTCACAATCGTCTATATTTGCATCCCTTTCAGGGGCGTAGCTGCCTATACGCGAGTACGCGGCTGAATCCACATTATTTTAAGAACAAAATTGCAATCTATCCCTGTAATCAATAAACTGTCCATTTCAGTTCTAAATAAACCACTTTAGAATTCTCCAAATTGCACCATTGTTTTCAAAAATATTCCGGGGTGCATACCCGGACCCCACTAGTTCTTTGTGAATCCACATTGTAACTAGTCTAGCTACGCCCCTGCCTTTACAGCATATGATAAAATTTTAAATAAAACAAATTGAAAAAAAACTATAAAACCAAATGGGATACACCTATAACATATAAATCGAACATCTCTGGATATGGGTTTAACGCATACCTTTTCTTGTTATATAATTAAATTCAGATGAGAGCAGATTTAATGTGCATTTATGATAATAGTACGAAATGTTGATTTGTTCAACACATTTACAACACGTGATTTACAATAAATGGTTATGACACATAATCACGTGCACATAATGTAATGAATACAACACTAGCCAGCTTGATCGCGTACGAATATATGAACAGAATTATACTTTTATTCAAATGCAAAGAACAAAATTATTACATTTTGCACTACAAAACATACTGTTTTTCACCTGAAAAATAGTCAAAACAATATTACAGATAGAAAGTACTTACTTCGGTAAATGCAAACATCGAATTAATTATCGCGCAATAGCTCAAGTAAACCGTACCTGAAATTAGTTATAACGCCACGTGTGATACAATGCAATGATTTGAGTTATGAAAATGCCAATAATATAACACATCAACAGCAAAAGATTAACTTGCCATGCTTTGATTATAAAGAGGGTCGTTGGAATCGCTGCAAGTACTTACATGTTTGTGCACCATGCAAGCTCAGTTTTCCTGCGATTATTTTCAACAGCCTGTGACTTTCCTATGCAAAAGGCAACCTATTCGTCCCACTTTGAACGCTCAGACACACACTTTTCGTCCCCAAAGACACAATAACCCACAAAAACCTCAACTGCAACATTATGTCCCTAGGTCATACACCGGTAAACGTTCTTAAGTTAAAAGAATTATTGTTGAGCTATCCGAATATGGATGATGCAATAGTACTTTTAGATGGTTTTTTTTCTTTGCATTATACAGGCCCTAAATTACCAGATGAAGCTAACAATTTACATTCAGTAAATGAAGATTTAGAAATTGTAAAAGAAAACATAGACAAAAAAGTGGCAATGGGCCGAGTGGCAGGTCCTTTAAAAACTAGACCTGTTTCTACTTCACCGGTATCTCCATTGGGAATTATCCAAAAAAGCAATTAGGAGAATATCGAAATACTCGTCATTTATCATTCCCGGAAGACAATTCAGTAAATGACTTCATTGATCCATCACTTTGTTCTGTCAGCTACACCTCGTTTGATGAGGCAATTAATATGGTCTAGAAGCTAGGACAAAATTCTTTATTCGCCAAGAGCGAAATCAAAAATGCTTTCGATTTGCTTATTGTCAAACCAGGTGACTTTTATTTATTAGGTTTCAAGTTAGTAGGCCAGTATTCTTTTAGCAAATATCTTCCAATGGGAGGAAAAATATCATGTGCAGTTTTTGAAAAATTTGCTACATGGAGTCAAATTTTAGAATTCATTCTTTATATGATTTTCTCTTTGCGGGAAAACCAAATAGTGTTGAATGTCATATAAGACTAGATGAATTTAATCAAGTTTGTCGTGAGTTAGGTGTGCCTAACGGTTTTAACGTTCTTAGGTTTAGAAATTGATACAGAAAAAATACAAGTCCGCATCCCGCAAGAAAAGATAAATGAAGTGATTGTAAAAATAAACCAATTGCTGACAGTTAATAAATCTGCCTTAAGAGATGTACAGTCACTAATTGGGTCACTTAACATTTTATGTAGGGCAATCAGACAAGGTCGCCCATTTATTAGAAGAGTTATAATGCAACAGCTAAGATAATCAAACCTCATCATTAAGTGAGGATTACACGGGGAATGAAAGCTGATCTGAAAGTACTGTAATGGTATTTCTGTTTTTTTACAACAAACTTTGGGTGTCAAATGCTCATATACAGCTTTTTTGCGAAAGCTTAGGGAAACAAGGAAATCGGTTCGGACTTTTTTATGGTAAATTTGCATATGCGAGATGGTCGGCTGATTGGTGGTTGGATGATACTTTACAAGACATCACGTATTTAGATTTTTTCATATTGTAGTAGCTTTTTGGGGGGTTCAGAGTTAGCGAACAAAAAGATAATTAATTGTCTAGGTCAGATAACAAAGCGGTTGTACAAATACCTTAACGTCAAAATCAGAGCGAGTCATGCGATTGGTCAGAAGTTTCACATTCCTTACATTAGATTGTAATATTTTATTTAAAGTGAGCACATATGTGGTCGGGATAATCTGTTGAATGACAAACGCGAATAAAAGTTGATCAATTTTTACAGCAACCTCCACAAGCTGTCCTCCATACAACGCCGCTACTAGCAGCGATTTGGATATGTAATAAAAACAGCAGAATTTTTAATATATGAGGGCATAGCAAAAAAACAATTTAAAGGCTTACAAATGGGGGTTGTATGCATTTCAAGAATTTAGACGCCTATACAATTTGCCAGAGCCTTGGCCAGTGCCATTGAATCAGATTATTTGGTACATAGCTTTGCAGTACATGAAAGGATCGGCCTGTTAACAGTTATTAATTATTTATCATCTATATCCTATTTTCATAACATACGTAACCTTGAAGATCTCTC
The DNA here is from genome assembly GCA_944474755.1 of Limnoperna fortunei. Classification (NCBI taxonomy): domain Eukaryota; kingdom Metazoa; phylum Mollusca; class Bivalvia; order Mytilida; family Modiolidae; genus Limnoperna; species Limnoperna fortunei. Next base: position 35,810,143 of record OX104122.1, read on the forward strand.
AAAGCAATTTATTGTGAAAAATATGCTAAAAGGCAATAAAAAGAGTAAATCGCAAAAAGATTCAAGATTTCCTGTAAACTTAGATATCTCAATAAAATCCCCTCAAGTTTTCAATAAGGTGTGTCTTACACTTTACGAAACGGTTTTATTTAAAGCAGCATTTTGCTTATCGTTTTCTGGTTTATTGAACTTGTTTATAATGTAAATATTCCAATGAGAACGCTTAGCAATGAGGATATGTACATCAAAGAAAATAAATTATATGTAGGAATTAAGTTTTCAAAAAAAAACGATCAATATGGTAAGGGTGTAACACTAATCATTGATCCCATTACAAACCATGAAATTTGTCGTGTGCAAGCGGTTATATGTTACAAACGGTTGCGACCTGAAATGACACCACATTTCTTCTGTCATGTCGACATACCACCTTTGACCAGATATCAATTCAGTGCAGTATTACACAAGGTAATATCCTAAATCAGATTACCTGTAAATTATTACAAGTCTTATAGTCTAAGAATAGGTAGCGCTACAACACTAGCAATGAATGGCGTCCCCCACGATAAAATACAAATGTTAGGGAGGTGGAAAACATCACAAGTGGTGTAAATATTTTAAGGATGTATGGATTGTGGGTCATCCATATAACATTGAGCTAAGCAAAGAGCTGCCAAAACTTTGAACAAGAGGCTCCCAAGAGCCCGTAATCGCTAACCTGGAATCCAAATGACTTCAACTATAGTTAAATTTTTGAAATTGACAGTTTCAGTCTAGTTGTTATAGCTTTTAAGTTACTGTGCAAAAACTAAACATTTCTTCAAAAATTTTAGTTAAACACAACAACTCCTATAAAGTGCCATCAGAAAATTTCTGAAAATTAAATGGTTTGTAGGCATTATCCATTAGGGTATTTTAGAAATTTACATTTTACTCTAGGTGTGACACAGACTAATAAATAATTCAAAAACTGTTAATTTGTCCAGATCCATAATGAAAGGGCAATAACTCCTATAAAGGGTCATCTTACAGTTTTGGACTAAGCAATCCTTTGTAGGGCTTCTATTGCTGATCATTTGTGCAATTTACAGTGTCAATCTAGTTGCTATAGTTTTCAAGTTACAGGACAAAAATGGAACATTTCATTAAAAAATTGTCATTTAAGGGCAATAACCCCTATAAGGAGTCATCTGACAATTTCAGACCAATTAAGTGAATTGTAGGGCTAATATTGCTGTTCATTTTTGCAACATATAATTTCACTCACTTGAGCTGTTATGACAAAAACGGAAAATTTCATAAAAAATTGCAATTTTAGGACAATAACTCCCTATAAGGAGTCATCTGACAATTTAAAACTTTATAGTAATTTGTAGAGCTTGTATTGCTGATCATTTTTGCTATTAACAGTTTCATTCTGGCTGTTAGTTTTTAAGTTACAGGACACAAACGGAAAATTTCATAACAAATTGCAATTTATTGGTAATAACTAATTGAAGGAGTTGTCTGACAATTTCAGACTAATCAAGTGAATTGTAGGGCTTTTATTGCTGATCATTTGCGCAATTTACAGTTTCAATCTAGCTGCTGCAGTTTTCAAGTTACAGGACAAAAACGGAAAATTTCATTAAAAAATTGCCATTTAGGGGCAATAACTCCTATAATGAGTCATCTGACAATTTCAGAATAATGCAGTGAATTGTAGGGCTTGTAGTGGTGATCAATTGTTTTTTTGCTATTTACAGTTTTACTCTAGCTGTTATAGTTTTAAAGTTACGGGACAAATAGGAAAAAATTCATAAAAAATTGTCATTTAAGGGCAATTACTCATATAAGGAGTTATCTTCAAACCAATCGAGTGAATTGTAGGGCTTTTATTGCTGATCATTTTTGCTATTACAGTTTCACTCTGCCTCGTATAGTTTTCAGGTTATATTGTAAATACCAAAAATCTTGTCAAAAATCGTCAATAAAGGGCAATAACTCCTACAAGAATCCAATACACAACTTTACACTAATAGCAACTATTGTAGACCTTAATGTGCTGATCAATTAGAAGTAACGGATTTCTCTATAGCTATTATAATTTTTGAGATAATGATCAAAAATCTGTGTTGACCCTCATGTTATATTTTTAGTAACAGCGGCCATATTTGTCTCATGATCAACACCATGGGTACAAACTTGACACTAGGAACTCTAAGGATGATTGTGGCCAAGTTTTAAAACAATTGGCCCAGTGGTTTCAGAGGAGAAGATTTTTTACGACGTACAACAGATGCCAAGTGATGGCAAAAGCTCAACTTCGGTCCAGGTGGGCTAAAAAACATCTCACCTATGACCGCATGGGGGTGAGAATACTAAGTAAAATCAACGTGTGGGATGCTTTTTGATGAACTTAAAGTAACCGTTATCTCATAAATACATATGTTGCTGAACTAGCAAATTTTCTGCCAGAAACAGTTCTGGTTTGGTCTTACATTTTGCCCAAGATTTGTTGGGGACAAGACGTAGATCTTGCAGAAACAAAACAAAAATAGAAAACAAAAGAAATAGAATAACTTGAATGGCAAGGCAACATGTGACATCTTAGGGTGGCAAATATATTATGCATTTAGACATTTCACCGTTTGAGCCGTAACTGTATTTCAAAGATGGTGTACATTTGTATGATAGAGGAAATGACATTTTTATTACTGTTTTTCAAGCCAGTCTGGAAACATTTATGTGGTATACAAGTGTTCAGTTCTTTCCTCAGAATTTCATTTGTTAATGTTATTAAACAAATGAGTTTCAAATGAGGTCAAGAAATGTTGTGTCACAATAAAGTGTTAATACACGTTTGTTTGGCTCTTCAGTATAAATATATAATTAAATTCAACTGGTTAAAAGCATTATCTTGCCATGGGTTTTAGTCCTGGAAGATAGATAGGGCTATATTCATATGTATAACGTGCTAATGTGCTCAAAATAAACTGAAATGTATTGTTGTGGTTTATGAGCTATAGTGCCCGTGTTATTGGCCTATAACGGTTGGTTTATGAGCTATTGTGCCCGTGTTATGGACCTATAGTGGTTGGCGTCGGTGGTATCAACGTTTAACAAGCTGGCCTTGTAGTGAATCCAGGCAGCGTGTGCTTTTTGGCTTATGTGGTAATACTGGCCTTCGTTTTATTCTAGGCAGTGTAAAATGTTGTATTTAGTATAAAGTGTTTAATAAAGGTGCTGCGGCCAATTACTTTCAATCACACTATGTGTTAGTTGACATTATTTTGGTTAAATATCACGAGACAATATCTTTAAATAATAACCTTTACAGAGATTGAAGAAGTTTTAAGTTAACAATAATGTTTCAAGATTAAAGTGCAACATAAGTACAATAACTGAACCTGTATCATTCGATGGTGCAGATCAATAAAAATGTATATTAAACAACATTAATATAACACAAGTGCTTTATTTTAGTCCATAACAAGTTTTCAAATCCAAGTTGCAGAAACAACATAAACAGTTCTTGTCAGTATTCATAGTTAAGCCATACATATTATAACTGATATGATTAACAAATTAAGACTTTTCCAAAATAATTTCGAGGGATCTGGTTAGAAGCTCCTGCAAATCAAATTTAATTTTCCTTTTCAGACTTAAGTTCTCAAAGAAAATGAAAGAAACTTTTTTTAGTGAGATTAAAATTGTCTTCTATCTTTTTTCTATAAATTTCTGTTCATGTGTCATAGGTATGTAAACATACTTGTGTAAGTACTGATTTTTTTTATCTCTTAAATCCATATGGACAATAGCTGTCCTTAAAATATAAATAAGAGAGTGAACTTGACTTAACACTGGGGAGTATCAAGTCCATCTCAATTGGCCTCTATATAAAATTACATTTGTCATTGACCTTTAATCTTTACCACTTTAGAGATATTATTAACACATTACATGTTTTAAACATCCTTGGTAAACACATATTTTATTACATATAACTCATCGCTAACTCCTGCCTAGTGCTTTTACAATTGTACAATTTTAAATACTATACTATAAATCAAATCTATTTTTTGACACAGCTTCAAGAAGTTTATTGAAGTTTATATGTAAAATCAATGATAAATTAATATAATAAACAAAAAATGTACAAATGAAAAATAATGTCATATGAAAATATATAAGAAAAAATGTATACTTATATGAAAATTGAATAATGATGACACTCCTTTTAGTTGATGAATACAACCATTTACAGTTTAAATGTACAGTTCTAGCAAATAAAAAAACAAATCCATTTAACCATTAGTAAAAATAGCACTATTAATCTTGTGTAAAGGAAGTTCAGATTATTTGTTTTTTAATGATTTATAAAGTTGATAATAATTCAATTAAAAATATAAACATATTAAATTAACAATGATGAAGAAATCTCTACAGGTCTAATTCAATATGGTTCCATAAAATTTCAGCTTTTTTTAGCATGACTTAGTATTGTCGGAATAAGTCAATAAACTAGAGAGGGTGATCCTAGATGTGGCATTTAACTACACAAATTTTAAGAAAAAATTTTAATGCATGCAAACCCTTATACTTAATACAAACGTTTAATAAGGAACAAGTTTATGTTTGTTGACTTAATAATAAAGTTGATGAACCAATTCCCATCATAAAATAAATCCACATCAAAACTCGACACTAGCCCACCTTCCACAATTCTTGTTTAAATCTATCTTAAAACCATCAAATTTTTTATCTTAAATATGTAATTTCTGTCACAAAAAAAATCTTTCACTTTATTTTTACACATTTCACTTTAAAGATCCAAAATTTGTGATTAGTGTGTCCCTGTATATATTCAACAAACATTTAATCAATAAAATTATTGTTTACGACAATATAAGATTATTTTTCCAAAGAATGGTTGGCAAATTTAAGGAACCTTAACATATGATATAAAATATATATGGGTAAGGTGCATTTTGGAACATCTTCATTCCTCCCTTAATGAAAACACTGTAAACGCTCACTGCAGAGTATTATTTGCATATCATTTAAAAAAATTATTATTTACAAGTGTTAAAACATTAGATGAAAACTAGTTAGAAATAACAATGATTTAAATTTTTCACTAAAATAAATTATTTTGTACAAATAAGTATATGCAAAGATATTTAAATTTGATAATACTGAACATCATATGATCCAAATCCACATGAATAAACTGGTTTGTGTGCACACTATTTAATGATTCAATTAATATTTCCTGTTTCGATTTATTTCAGAATAAATTGTACAAGGTTGTTGGTAAGGACAATTCCATGAATTGTATTGGGGGGGGGGGGGGGTTTGGTTAATTTACATTTTCTTCTCCCAAAGCATTTAAGTTAGATGTGGATCTCTGTTGAATTAATGTTTAACAATAATATAAACAAATAAATTAGCAAATAAATAAACAACTCAATTTGCAATAAAATTCCATTTTGACATTACAACAGATTTACTTAATAATATACAAGATTTATTTTATTATGTTTGTTTTAATAATTGGTATTTTTTCTAAGATTTGGTATGCATACAAAATATTAAAAGTGCATATTTATACATACCATAGCTCCAATGAACATTTTCTCAAGATATTTTGCTATCGTAGACAAGCATTTAGGTTATGTGTACAGAGAGAACTTGACCAGGAAGGAAAATCATAGTTGAACGGGAAGTAGTTTCTAATAATAGCTCTCAATTACAAACCTACTTTACTCATTCAATCTAAGCACATAACATATTTCATTTTAAAAAGGCGCGACATAGGATCCAAAGCATCAGCAATTGTATTAGATCAAGTTAACTTTTTTTTCTATCAAGAAATTGACAAATGTTTTAGCACTAAAGTACTACTGACAGTTATTCACAATTGAGAAAGACATTTTTATGTACAAGCTACATGAAATAAAGGATCCCTGTTGTTACACATGTGGAATAGTTTTGAATAAAACTTGTATGAAAATATAGATTCCAGTCATCAAATTACAAATAATTTGTTTTTACTAATGCAACGTGTGCTGCAATGATAAAAACATATTTTTCAACATATGGTTTATTGTTCAAGTTTATCAAGAAAGGTAGTTCTTTTTGGTTTTTATAATCTTAATATCCATAGGAAATTAATTTTTTAAAATGTGCATGTTTTATCATTACCACTGGAATTTTTGACTGGTCCTATGCATGCTTATCAGTCGATAACTTGCACTGAATTTTGTCTAGTTTGATAAGGTCTAAAGTTTACTTCCAATCAAACAACATTCAAAGAGAAATATAAAATATAAGTGATACAGTTTTTAAAAGAAAACTCTTGAGGGCTATTCCATGTAAAATTCTTTGATGTGGTTTGTTTGTTTGTTTGTTTGATAGTGTTCAAAGCCACTTTCAGCAATTTTTCAGCTATATCATGGCGTCCAGTTTTTAGTAGTAGAAAGGGAATTTTGGAATATAGTTCATGGGTAGCCAATGGTCAAAAGCTCCATTAAATAAGGAAAAAACCATGAAAAATGTCATTTGGTTGTGGGCCCTTTATTTTACTTCATCATACTCTCCCCTACACTTTCAAATGGAATGACCCTGATTAAAGTAAATTTGACATATTCTACAATTCATACATTTCATTAAGCCTATATTCATTTATACCACTGAATTCATTTCATATATCATTAAATTTGTTTGTGTTCCATTAATAAAATACACCAATTAGACACATGCTCCATTCAGTCATATTTCTGAAGAAATTCTTCTATAAATGCATTCAACTCTTTATCCAGCCAATCAGCTTTGTTTCTGCAAAATAAATTTTCAGCATAATAAGAATAAACATCAATACTATTTTCACATGCTTAATGATAAATGCATATGATTAAAACTTTGTAACATTATACCTATTTGTTGCCAGTTTTATAAGTCTGTCCACCATCTTTTTTAATGTATTTATACCATGGTATCCAGTTTTTGTTGTGCATGAAATCAGCATAACACGTGGAAACATGACCTTAGGAAGGAAATTTTGAAATGATATAACACATTGATTTTTATAGCAGACTCCAATAATACAGCTTCCCCAATGTATGCAATTTCAACTTGGTAAAATTCAAAGTACAAACATTCTTTCTTTTAAGTGGCCATGGTAGCTGCGTGCTTAAAATTGTGATCATGTGCTTGTCGACTCTGAGGTTAGGAGTTTGAGTCTCACTTCAAGCAGGGTGTACTTAACTCCATTAATTTACAATGATTGCCAGTCTATCTACCGAATGTTTATGATTTTCAACTGGTACTCTGGCTTTCTCCTTCAATAAAAACTGGATGCCCCAATGTAGCTGAAACATTTCTGAAAGTGGCATTAAACCCCATTCAAACAAGGAATTATTTTTAGAAGCAATATTTGTCCCCCACTGCAACCGAGGAGAAAAAACCCAGCAAAGTGAATGGTATGCAATTCTGTTGCAAACCTCCCAGCTCCCCTTCCCTTGATCACCTGCACTATGTGCGTATGTAAAATACTTAATACTGACTAATTCATATACATCAGTGGTGGGGACTTAACAAAAAGTGCCTTCCAAGGGAGGGAAGCAGTATTTACCCATAACAGCATCTAAAAGAAACAACAAAACTGATTTTCTTGAAACCTTAATGTACTTTTCCAAAACTACAATTTGCTTAAATTAGCATATCGCTAATTGTCAATACTTTGAATATGAATTAATAATTTACATAAATAATAATAAACAGACAATAAATTCAGCAACTACCTTAAACTTTTGGACTGTTTGGCTGTGTCTTCTAGACGTCTGATCTCCTTGTCCAGGTTCAGCAAGTCTTCCTTCAGCCCATCCTTAGACAGATCTACATAGTTGCACAGTCTGGCAAAGGTTGAAGACAGTTCTCTAAAAAAATCAATCATGATAAAATTATCAATAAATCCTGTTTGTTTGATGTTTATTTGAATGTTGTTTAATGCCACTTACATCAATTTTTTTTAGCTATATCAAAGCATCTAGTTTTTATTGGGGGAGGAAGACGGAGTACCAAGAGGAAACCCATGACCTTTGGAAGGTAACTGGCAATCCTTGTTAATTAATATTGGAGTCTACTGCACCCCCCCCCCCCCACGCTAGCCCACCCCGAACTGAGACTTGCATCTGCTATCTCCTGTTGACAGACCATGTGATCAATAGTAGACTATCTACCTTAACCACTCGGCCATCAAGGCCCCTCAATAAATCCTAATTATAACCCTACTTAAACAAATCATAGGTAGGACAGTGGTCCGAGTAGTTGGCCTTCTACTTATGACCAGCAGTGTGTTTTAAGCATATATGTTTGTTTGTCTGAATTAATGCATTTTAATACCACTTTTAGCAATTTTTCAGCCATATCATGACATCTCCTTTTTATTGGAAAAAGAAGCTAAAATACCAGTGAAAACAAAATGTCATCACAAAGACAGACATAACTGTAATTTTACTCTTAGTCTGTTAAAATTTGATGTATTTTTAATCCAAAGGTCTGATGATGTTTCCTGTAGCATTTCCAGAAATATGTAAAAAAAAACTTCCACTCAGTTTTACAAAAACATATTTATTGTTTACGACTTGTTAAAGATGACTTTCTCTTGTAATGTTTCTTAAGTTAATATCCTGTAAGCAATTTTACATTTCACAATAAGTGGAATACCCAGTAAAAACCCCTTTAGCTTCTTCTGCAGAAAAACTGGCTAAAATTGTCAATTAAACTAGGAATCGAACAAAGCCTGCCCACAGTAAGGATCAAACTCGCAATTTCAGTGTTTACATGAATGTTGTAAATAGTAGATGAATACCAAAACCTCTGCCAATGTAACATATATTTACTGCTGAACCTAGTGGCTACAGTTGGAGATGGTCAAATCTTCACCTCTTGGCCAACGAGGCCCCTAATATAAGATTTACTTACTGCTGTACTTGGTGGCTACAGTTAGAGCTGGTCAAATCTACACCTCTTGGCCACCGAGGCCCTCAATATAAGATTTACTTACTGCTGTACTGGTGGCTACTGAAAGAACTGGTCAGATCTACACCTCTTGACCACCAAGGCCCCTAATATAAGATTTACTTACTGCTGTACTTGGTGGCTACAGTTAGAGCTGGTCAAATCTACACCTCTTGGCCACCGAGGCCCCTAATATAAGATTTACTTCCTGCTGTACTGGTGGCTACAGTTAGAGATGGCCAAATCTACACCTCTTGCCACCGAGGCCCCCAATATAAGATTTACTTACTGCTGTACTGGTGGCTACTGTAAGAACTGGTCAGATCTACACCTCTTGGCCACCAAGGCCCCCAATATAAGATTTACTTACTGCTATACTTGGTGGCTACAGTTAGAGCTGGTCAAATCTACACCTCTTGGCCACCGAGGCCCCTAATATAAGATTTACTTCCTGCTGTACTGGTGGCTACAGTTAGAGATGGCCAAATCTACACCTCTTGGCCACCGAGGCCCCTAATATAAGATTTACTTCCTGCTGTACTGGTGGCTACAGTTAGAGATGGCCAAATCTACACCTCTTGGCCACCGAGGCCCCCAATATAAGATTTACTTACTGCTTTACTGGTGGCTACTGTAAGAACTGGTCAGATCTACACCTCTTGGCCACCAAGGCCCCCAATATAAGATTTACTTACTGCTATACTTGGTGGCTACAGTAAGAACTGGTCAGATCTACACCTCTTGGCCACTGAGGCCCGCAATATAAGATTTACTTACTGCTGTACTTGGTGGCTACAGTTAGAGATGGCCAAATCTACACCTCTTGGCCACCAAGGCCCCTAATATAAGATTTACTTACTGCTGTACTTGGTGGCTACAGTAAGAACTGGTCAGATCTACACCTCTTGGCCACCGAGGCCCTCAATATAAGATTTACTTACTGCTGTACTGGTGGCTACTGAAAGAACTGGTCAGATCTACACCTCTTGACCACCAAGGCCCCTAATATAAGATTTACTTACTGCTGTACTTGGTGGCTACAGTTAGAGCTGGTCAAATCTACACCTCTTGGCCACCGAGGTCCCTAATATAAGATTTACTTCCTGCTGTACTGGTGGCTACAGTTAGAGATGGCCAACTCTACACCTCTTGGCCACCGAGGCCCCCAATATAAGATTTACTTACTGCTGTACTGGTGGCTACTGTAAGAACTGGTCAGATCTACACCTCTTGGCCACCAAGGCCCCCAATATAAGATTTACTTACTGCTGTACTTGGTGGCTACAGTTAGAACTGGTCAGATCTACTATCAGTCTCAGTTTACTGGCAGCATATTCCACATACTGGGACTTAAATCTTCTTTCTTTAGCCTTGTTTGTCCAACATAACCATTCATACAGATACAACATCAGATACAAGGACCCCACCGTAGCTACAACTTTCCAGCCTGTTACTTTTAACACCTATAAATTGAATTATATCTTACAGATATTTCATTAAAATAATAGAAGTCTATGGTGGGGTTGGAACAGATTATTATTAACTCTGGGATTAGTTAAGCCCAATATAGTTATTACATTAGAATTACTTTAAAATTAGATGAATTTCCATTCTACTCTCCAAATAATGGAACAGCCCTATTATAGTTATGACAATGAAATTACTTTAACTTTACATGTATTACATTTTTTTAGTAAAACTTTACATTTGGTATCAGTAGAGGTAACCAGTAAGTTCCAATTAAATCTTTAACCATGAATTTTTTTGTTCAGTAAAATTGCTATAGAGGTCATACGATTGATTTGGGGTTTATATGTCACTTTGTATTAGCTACAAAGTGGCAAATACGTCTTTTTCAGGTTGACGGGGAAAAAACTTGTACCTTGTGACAAGAATTTTAGGAAGACAGTCAAGAACACCAGTGACAATAGTAAGTGACCCGAATTAAGATTAATTTTAATTGATTCAAAAAAATCTATTAATGTTTCAATTTGAAATTAATTAAAATTTTTCAGCTAATAACACAAAAAAAGTTTTTTTCAACTAAATTTGGTCAGGGTCTGCAAATAAGTTTGTTATTTCAAACCAGAAAAGATATGGGGTATTTGTTAGGCATGGACTGTTGTCAGGGGAAATTTTGTATAAAGACCACCACTTACCAGACCAGCTACAATCACGCCTCCCATCGTTGATCGAGATGTTATGGTAGCAAATGTAGTTATGACAGACATCAGAACCTGGTTGTCTTGCTGCATAAGTTCTGCTCTTGGTGTCAAAGGGGTGCCTGCAGAACTCATGGGTCTTGGAACCTAAAATAATTGTCCATTACTGTAATTGCCAGTATATACCATGTATTAATGTACGATACCCACCCAATCCAATGATAGCATATAAAGTTATTTAATAATTTAACTTAACCTGATTAGACTTATTATTGTGTATATAATCACATGAGAAGATGTTTTAGGAAGTGATTACAGTAAAACATATTGTTAGTTTACGATAATTTAATTTATGATTAAATTATCATTGATATAAATAAAAGATTAAATAACGGGGTTTTCCAGTCAATAACTACTGGTGAGTGAGAATGGTGTCAGAATGTCTGAACTACTGGGGTATGAGTGTCAGAATGTCTGAACTACTGGGGGTGAGTGTCAGAATGTCTGAACTACTGGGGGTGTGTGTCAGAATGTCTGAACTACTGGAGGTGTGTGTCAGAATGTCTGAACTACTGGGGGATGAGTGTCAGAATGTATGAACTACTGAGGGGCGAGTGTCAGAATGTCTGAACTACTGGGGGATGAGTGTCAGAATGTCTGAACTACTGGGGGATGAGTGTCAGAATGTATGAACTACTGAGGGGTGAGTGTCAGAATGTCTGAACTACTGAGAGGTGAGTGTCAGAATGTCTGAACTTCTGGGGGTGTGTGTCAGAATGTCAGTAATAATCAAGGGTATTAAGGGTATTACCACCAGTTAAATGGGATTCACAGCTAGAAATCATAACATCTTGTACCCCCTCTCTCAACTAGATCCAAAAACGTGAACAGCATTCTGACACAACCAGATATATATCCCTCTAAAAGCCCTGATAGCAGAATTTGATAAAATTACTTACATAATTTGAACCCCCACTAAGAGTACTTTTAACTCCATGTGATCCTAAGAACTTGTGCATCAAGGAAGATATTCCAAGTGAAAAACGAAATTGAATATCTTCCTGGAATTCTGAACACAAATTTCTACAGTCCAACTTGTAAGCTATTTCAAAGTCTCTTTTAGGCAAGCAATTGTTTAGTTGACTTCTTTCTTCATCCTTCAGTAATGCAGCAAGTCTGTCTGTATAAAGAATAAAACAGTTCAATCTGAGTAAAGACTAATCCATTAAACATATAAGAGAGGCCAGGATGGAAGTTTTTTAATGTTTCAACAAGCAAGATATATTATTTCCATGTTAGTGCTTATAAAAATGGGTTATGGACATCTATGACCAACAACGCATGACCTAAAACAAAAAATTCTTCCTGTCCCTCCAAAGACTTACTAACTAATTAAATAGATTATACAGTAAAAAGAACTTTCACACAAGTGATGTCATAGTTTAGCCTGCTGGAACTGTAACCTTCTAAATGTTATCTTAAAATACTTTGCTATCGAAAACCTTAAGTAATTATAACTGTTAAAATTCTGGCATTTTTCCAGCAATTTATTGATCAATTACATGTAGTTGTCATTAGTGCACTGTTATCAAAATAATTAGTTAATGAAGTTAATAAAGAGTTCTCATAAATATACAGATCCATGCTAACATGACAATATACAATACTTTTAAATAACTGAAATTCTGTTATCCTTGTTAACTCAATTTAACTGGGCCATCCTTTAAAAACAGTTGGCTAAGTTATATCAATATACCTATACAATTTATTTTTTTCAATTAAAAAAAAATTGTTTGCAGTAAAATGCAATATTTTTAAAAAACCAAAATAATTGTTTTCATTAGGGTCAAACACAGCAGGTCATTGCAAACCAACAGTTTTTTTGTTCTGATGGCCTTGGACATACATTTAACATATGTTAATGAAGTTTACAAAAAAAAAAAACAATTATAAGTTGCTGCAAGGTTTTACATACATATATATATATATATATATATTAATAGTATAAGAAAAAAACACATAATTGTTTTCATTAAGAATCATGTCTTAATCAAATTTAGACTAGTGTTGAAAAAAAACATCATTTTCATTTTGAATGCTGTTTTTAAAATATAGAGATTTTTTTTTTGTTTCAATGGCACTTTCAGCCATTTTTTTTCAGCTGTACCATGACATCCAGTTATTATTTGGGGAGGAAGACAGAGTACCAGGAGACAACCCCCGACCTGTGGTAGTAAAACTGGTAATCTATGTCATTTAATATTAAAGTTCAGTACACCCTGCATGTAGTAAGACTCGAACCCATAACCTCAGTGTCGACAGACCACATGATCAATAGTTATAAAGAAGTAAAACATTCGACAAAAACTAAGCATTAATATTTAATACCTAAGCTTGGAATGGCTCAAGCACATTTGAAGCTAAAAGTTAAAAAGCAACACAACACCTATTTTACAACGCTTATTTGTGCACAATCTTGTAAATACATACAAGTACGTGATTAGCCATGCATAAATTCAAAACGAGGCTCTAGATTTAAATAGTACTCTACAGAAATATATTCTTCACTAATGACTTGATGTTAAAACAATGCTTGTATAATAAGCCTGCATATGACTCAAGCACCTTTGAAGCTTTAAGTTACAGACACGACACCTACTTTACAAATGGTCATACAATATGTATAAGTACATGTTAAGACATGCATTAATCCAAAACGAGGCCCTAGATGTTAATCTAATCTGTCACTCATGACCTGATGTTAAAACTTAATGCTTGTTTACTGAACCTGCATATTTAACCTTATTTTGACTAAATCTTTTTTTTTAATTTACTGAAAAATGTTTAGTTACACATCCAATCAAAAAGTGCCAAAGTGCTACAAAATACGCCCGTCAAACAATTGCCATTTTTTTTATAAATAAAGGGCAACAACACTGAAGTGGCTAAAGTGATTTGGCTGGTTTTCGAACTTGGTCGAGATATTAAGCCCATAAAAATTTTCCTTAAGTTTCATGAAAATTGGACAACAACTGTTTGAGTTGAAAGCAGACATGGTTGTGGATGCCGCCGCTATCCCGCCATGGGTGTTCCCATAATATGACATGTCAACAGGCATATAAAAATGTCATATTTGTAATATTGAATATTGAACAATCTGATATGAGCTTAACAATTGTGCAACTGCCAATTTTAAAATTCACTTGAAGTTATGAATAATATATATAATATACACAATAGATCTTTTATATGTAGATAAACTGGATAGTACTTCAAAAATACATACAGGTAGCATGAAGGCAATAAACTTATTAAAGTGAATAATCATTAACACATATAATCAAACAATAAACAATTCCCAACTTAATTAAGATGAATTACATTAATGTTAACGATCATCATTTATTTCAGGGTAACACAATAATTGGAACATCTTTTGGCCATTTCCATGAAGGGTCAGGAAAATGACACTGGAGGTTAGTAATCTCCATTTTGAACTTTTTTCAAATCTTCTCAATAAAGCTTTTGCATCATAAGAATGGTTGGTGACATTTTGGCTCATTCATTTGATTGGTTCATCAAAGAAGGTTAGCTTATTATTACTGATGACATCAGATTATTCATCAATATTTGTCTGGGAAGGATGATTTTGTATTGTTAGCCAATTTAAGTTTTAAAAAATACAATAATCCATCTGATTTTTTATTTCTTCTTAGATATTTTCTGTACAGTTGAATAGTAAAAGGGAAATCTATTTCCTCTGACTAAAATTATGTTCCAGTGTAAACAGGCTAACTGTATTCCATTTGGACTGTTTTTTGGTCCATATCCATACACTTACCTCCGAGATGGGCAGAAATACCCGAGGTGATCCTACTGAGTAACTCAAGTAATGAGTTATGTCCATTTACATTAAAATATTTCAAGCAATTTTCATTGGCATTTTTCACCATCTCAACAACTTATCAAGTAATACTTGCTGGTCACAGAGTAGTTCTCACCGGCAAGTAATTCTCGCCACCGGATCTTTTGACAGTTTTTGTGACAAATTAGCATTTTAATAGTCATAAACATAACTCGTTTTGGATGGAAGATAGTGTAATCTATTAAATGAAGCCTTTTCCATCTACTTAATAGAAAAATAGCAGCACAGTAACAGAAATGGCGAGAATTTCTTCTGTCATTTTAATGGCGAGAACTACTCTCTGACCAGTAGATCTCTAAATGTCGTTTGTTTTATTCAATCAGACATTATCCTTGAAATTATGAGAAAAATAAAAATCCATTGCAGAAAATCCTTGGGGTACAAAGTTAAGAGAAATTTCCATGGTTTATAAGTAAGAAATCTGATGATTTTATTATGTATAATTTCTAAGATTCCATCATTAATCACATACTTTTACACATATGATATTTAATGCCTCATCAGCTAAGCACGAACACAAAAGTTTTGGGGTCTAAAATATATCAGAAGTTGAAAAGCAATTATAACCAGAAGTCTAAATGCAAAACCACTGAGCATGATACCTTTGGATGAGAGAATTAAACCATAGTTTCATAAAAATTAACAAATAACAAATTAAAGGGCAATGAAATTCTCTATTTAAAAATGAAATCTATGAATTCACAATCTATGTATAATCTTTATTTCACACATCTACAAGAAAATGGTGACTTAATTGCAGTTCCAACATAATGGCAGCTATTTTATTTACATTTCAGATTAATGAACCAACGAATACCTGTCATTTGTTTCTGTGTGGCTTCGACGGCTTGTTGCAATACATAAGAACAACGTTGTTGTAAGTTTCGTCCCAACCCTTCTTCGACATGATTATGTAACTCCTAAATATGATAAATATGATACAATGAAAGACATGCTGTATGAATAATCTTAGATTTTAGCTATAAAGGGGATCAATCATTTTCATATCTGGTGTGGTCCCAAGGGAAAAGAAATTGTTTCTAGTGTTGTCAAAGTTTCTAACATCCCCATTAGTTCTCAATATACCCTTTATAATATTGGCAAAAAAAAAAACCTGTTGTCGACACTGAGTCCAAATATGTTTCTGTTACAACTGAAAAACCAAGGCCACTTTCAGATATAAAAAATGGTTGGTACCATATAGTCTATGCAGTGGGAATTTTTGTTTTTAAAGGCACAAGGAAAAGCTTTTTAAGACCTTATAATTAGCTGTTAAACTTAATTGCTTCCAAATTATAACATCTCAAAATTAATAGTCATATTAATTTTTTTCTCATTTAGCTAATTTAAGTAAAATGATATAAAAACGTAAGAGGTTAAGGAACATGTGCCTTAAAACAAAAACTTCATGGTGCGAAGTTAATTAAGAACTTTTACATTTAAATATACCTCAAATAAACTGATTAGTCTATTTTTTGAATGTCTGAGATATATCACAATGTAAAAGCTGGTCTGCATACAGAATCAAACAATAATACACTACGTTCAAAAGAAATATGGTACATTCAGCATGTTCTTCATTTACAGTAAACAATAAAATTAACTTCACACAGGAGAACTTCAACTTTAGGTTTTACATACAGTCAAACTTGTCTTAAGCGACCTTTGAAGGGAAATTGTAAAAAAAGTCACATAAGACAGGGGGTCTTTATACACAGGTCATGATGTTTGCAGACCAATCGACAAAGTCATGTTAATCAGCTTGTGAAAGAGTGAATTGAAGACCTGTTTGTTTTATTAAGTAAACAATAAAATATGACATTTATTTTATGTAAATAACGCAAAGTACAAAATATACAACAATAATGAGCGTTTTGATTTCCGATTGTATTAACGCAGGTCAACTTTATTCCCGCATTTAGTTGTTGTATTTTTCTTTGTACCAGTTTTACTGGTTTCCTTGTGTTTTTACAATACGCTCTATGTAGAAAGTGCAAGTCGGTTTAGAACCAGTGTACACCGGTTTCGTATTGATTATTTCCCTTTGTAAAACAAAATGGCGTGATTATAAAATAAACACGTCGTTATGAGAAACATTATCATTTCCAACCCGAATGGCAACAAAATCTAATAACGACATTGAAGACTATTAACATTTCACAAGCAAACTGAACTTCGCTTCTAAGATAATAAAACAGTTTTGATCTCTTCATACTTTAGTTTTCTGTTTCGAAGAACCTTGCTAATTGACAATAATGCCAATGGTCTACGAATCTTCTTTTCGTCAGACAGGGTTTATTTATTGTTTAATGATTTTAGAAGTCCCGATGGTCGTTTTAGACAGGTTTTTTGGTCAAAACGAACAGAAAACAACGTTGGTTAGTCGCGTAAGACAGGGAGTCGTTATATAAAGGTAATATGAATGGGAAAATGCTCAGGAGGAATAAATACGGTCGCATAACACAGGAAGTCGTTATATGGAGGGGGTCGCTAAGACAGGTTTGACTGTATATTTAATATATATAATTATCATATACTTATAGTAAATAACTTATATTTTTTACTGTATGATAAAAGGAATAAATGGGCAAACATTTTCTATTTTACCAGATTGGCAAAGCGGGCCGATATCAAAATGTTATTAACTGCTTCCGAATGTTATTACACGCTTTTCCGTAAGTGTTATCACATGCCTTCCGTAAATGATCAGAAATTACCGGAATTGTTTACAAATATGACGTCGAATGATAAAGCAGACGCCATGCATGATACGAATGAATGGAGATGGACAATACTTTGGATTGTCTTAAGTCAATGAAAACTTACACACAAATAGAAACGAACCGTGAGTGATCTGAAAATATTATCTAAATGACTTTAAAACTAATTCGGAGCACATGAATAGCGGTATCGGAACTCGATAAGAATTTGATATATCCAAGTCTATTTCATTTTCCCCTGCTGAAGCATATGATAAAAAGACCATTACATGACATTTTTGATATCATATGCATTATAAGCCCTCGGTTGATATTGGCCCTCGAGCCTGCGGCTCGTGGTCCAATATCAAACCTTGGGCTAATAATGCATATGATATCAAAAATGTCATGTAATAATCTGATACTATGCCATTTTCAACTCCACTATATACTAAAGACTAAATCTGAATTATTTAATCAGCTCTGAAAACATCATTAGAATTTTTGACCATATTAAATTATTGACTAATAAATTACTGTATCATGTAATAAGAACATGATGCCTGTACAGACAGTTAAACGAAATGTGACAAAGATCATTTCTAGAAATTGTCAAGACAACCACAAGTTTTTTTTGCACAGATGTCATCTAAAATCAGTCAGATAAAAAAAATTTAGTATTTTAATCTGTCTTGTGTAAAAAGTTATCGTCCAAGCCAAACTGGTACAAATAATATAACACTTAAACATTCCTTGGATTAAGAATTCATAACACTTAAACATTCTTCGGAATAAGATTTCCAAATAATTCATAAGACATCTTGTCAAAATTTTTGCATTGCAATCTCAAATGACAAAAATCTAGAAAAGATCAGCCAGAGTAAAAAGTCATGCTGCTAGATAAGCAGGGTCACAGCTAGATGTAAAGGTCACAATACCCACAATACCTGCTATTTCCTGTTGTGTTCGATTAAGTTTTTTTAAAACATCGCCAGAACATTTACCCTGCAGGTTTCTAGATAAGGCGTGATCTACATACTTATGTAGTTCCTTCAAAATACATGTTTTAATACATCAAAATTTATTTCTAAAGAAGAAATGTTCAAGAAATGAATTTAAGAAAAATTGAGTAAATACTGAAATTAATTATGCACTGTTAATAAAAAAAATTCCATGCATGGTGGGGTTTTCCCAAAAGTGAAGTATGCTCCAGCATAGAAATCAACCCACATGTTTTGACAGCTCTAATTGCAAGAAGAATTTAAGTTTAAATATTTCAAAAATGTAACTTGACATTTAAGTTTTAGTAGTTTTTGTTCTCTTAGGATTAACTACAAAACATATTTTCTCCATCGAGGGATAACAAAATTTCTGTTTTGCACATTGTATATTCTGTGTAGTGAATTATAAAAAATGTGCACCATGAAAATATTGATATCCCTTGATGGAGAAAATATATTTTGTAGTTAATACTTATAAATAAATTTAAATAAGAAAATAAACTAAACAATTTAATTTGTAATATATAACATATTTATATACAAAAGATCAATGCACAAACTGTTCAGTGTCCCCGCGTAGTAATCAATACAATATACCATATATCTTTGCCTATAATGCGACTCACCATTTCAAAAAAACATTTTGTTTCAATGCTCTTCAAAGATGATCATCAAACAGTACAAATTAAAGGTAAGATAATACAGTTGTATGAGTAATAAAGGCTTTGTAAAGTAGACTGCATATGATAATTATAAAGATGAACTTAAAAGTCAAAATACAATGACCTGTCGGGTATTTTCTACCTATTGGTCAACCAATTCTTAACACAGATAACAGCTGTTTAAGAAAGCTTCATTCTGATTTCTTTAAAGCTCTTCATCAGTGATAGCTTGGACATTTGAATTGCAGCTACTCATGTGTGACTCAGGTAATTTTAAACTTCTAATGTGTTCCATCTATATTGTACTCTACGGCTATCTTCCAGATTAGTTTGAAGTTACCTGAGTCATGCATGAATAGCTGCAATTTAAATGTCCAGGGTGCCGTTTCATAAAGCGATCGTTAGCTTAACGTGCACGTTGTCCCATTTAAATTGCATGGGATAACGAGCACTTTAATTAGCGATCGCTTTATGAAACGCCACCCTGCTCTTTCTGATTAAGAGCTTTAAAGAAAACAGATTGAAGCAGTTTTCTTAACAGCTGTTATCTATTTTTGGAATTGATTGACCAATAGGTAGAAAATACCTGACAGGTCATTGTATTTTGACTATAACAAAAGAAATAAAGCCATTTTGTATAGATGCATTGTTTTGTTTGCCGTATTTATACCATTTCGATTTCAATTCTAATATTTTAACATCAGCAAATAAAGTCTAATTTTAAACTTGGAAATACCCTTACCTTTTTATAGACATTTAGCACCAAATTATCAGGATGGAATGGTCTGTCAAACTCATCAACCAAGGCTGACAATCTTTTGATTTCATCGTTCAGAGCAAATGAAACATTTCTTTCCACTTCTTCCACCATTGATTTTATTTTATCTTTTATTTCTTTTGTTAGTAAAATCAGCTGTTTATCTAAAAATTCCAGTTCATCGGCAGTTTCTTGTCTGGTTTGTGCTTGGTTCTCGCTGTTTAAACAAAAAAAAAACACTTGAATTTCAGAGTAAACAAGTACACATGAATTTTGGATCCATGGTTCTGGAGCCTGAGAATGTCATCAAACAAGCAATCATTTAGCTTTGTTTTATCCTCTTTATTTTAAATCTGGTTCTTAAAAGTTAATTGATTCAATTTACCCATAATTCCATTTGAAAAATGGCATGCTGCATTTTCTTTATATTTTATCATTAAAAAAGCAAATTCCTACACTATCTTTGTAATTACCATTTTTATGCACTCTTTACTCTCAAAAGCTACAAGGCCAAAAAAAAAATATGAGTGTTTCCAGTTACTCGACCCTACCTATTTTTTTGAAGCCAACCCTAAAGTTTTTTTTTTGCGTATTTAACGGAGGTTACTTCGAACCGGAAAACTCCCGGTATTGTTCAGGGTTTTAGTTCTATTTTCATACTTCCGCCCCAACATGGCGGCAAATGTAAACATATGAACGCTTGTAACGAAATTGATAGCTCATTCAATTACTGTATTAGTGTATACTTTTAAGGCTTTATAGTAAATTCTTGAAACTTACAAGCTTTACACCTACAAAGTTATAAAAGATAAAGGTAAACATTAAATTACTAATTTAACAAACACGATTCCAAAAACAAAAAAACAAAAAAATTGACCTACCTACCTATTTTATAAATCTATGTAACTGGAAACACACATATTTTTTTTTGGCCCAATGTAGTTTTCAAATGATCTATATATTAGGTTTAAACATAAAATTTAAATACCTCAAGTGATAATTTGTGCATATTATATAAAATAGCCATAGTGCTCCATTGTGGCTATTGATGGCATGCTATGATTAAAAAAAGCATAATATTGGTCCCGACGAGATCAATTAAATTAACTAAAGTTAAAAATTAAAACTGATGGGCACTGTAAACACTCGATATCTATGCATAAAATCACACATAATACAATACAACAACTAACCAATCTGTAAGACATTCAGAATATGTTCTCTCCATGATATCCTTCAATTCTGAGGTTATTATCTTCCCTCTTTCTGAATGTGTCTGAAACTTGGTGTGCACTGCTGATTTTGAGATACAAAGCTGAAACAAATTTAAAGAAATAAATTTAACTTTTAATCCATTTTAATGTAAATAAGAAGGTAAATAATAAAAGCATGATTTTGCTGTATATAATGGATTAATAGCATTTAAATATTTTTACCTGAAAACATTGGGCCCGTCTTCTGGTGTAACAATAAAAGGCAAACCCTGACGACTATATCCCATGGCCAATGTCCAGGAATTAATGATCCAGACCTTAATGGAATAAGTAGATCTATGGTGATGCAATGTCCAAACTAGAAAGGCTATTTGAGATACATGTAGTGTGAGTTTTCGGAATCATCCAAATTTCTATTGGTGTGGTGGGGGAACAAAAATGTATTCTGACAATTTAATGGGTGGCGAAACATTTTTAAAATATACAAAGAAACTGAGGACAAAATCTTCTTCAAAAAGTGCCTTATGACATAGCTCCACAAATTAATTTGTGGAATAGCCCTTACCTGAATGTACATCATTTAAGGGCTTACATATAAAGTTTGTTTCTAGACAAGTTTTCTATAAAGATTAAGTATTTACTATTTAAGCACTTAAAATGTATGATATACTACTTCTTACATAGATCTTTCTTTGTAAACCCATCCAGAGTGGGCAGTCCCATTATATTAACGATCCAGAGTGGGCAGTCCCATTATATTACCTATCCAGAGTGGGCAGTCCCATTATATTACCTATCCAGAGTGGGCAGTCCCCTTATATTACCAATCCAGAGTGGAGAGTCCGATTATATTACCTATCCAGAGTGGACAGTCCCATTATTACCTATCCAGAGTGGACAGTCCCATTATTACCTATCCAGAATGGGAAGTACCATTTTTACCTATCCAGAGTGGGCAGTCCCATTATATTACCTATCCAGAGTGGACAGTCCCATTATTACCTATCCAGAATGGGAAGTACCATTTTTACCTATCCAGAGTGGGCAGTCCCATTATATAACCTATCCAGTGTGGACAGTCCCATTATTACCTATCCAGAGTGGACAGTCCCATTATATAACCTATCCAGAGTGGACAGTCCCATTATATTACCTATCCAGAGTGGGCAGTCCCATGATATTACCTATCCAGAGTGGGCAGTCCCATTATATTACCTATCCAAAGTGGACAGTCCCATTATTACCTATTCAGAGTGGACAGTCCCATTATATTACCTATCCAGAGCGGGCAGTCCCATTATATTACCTATCCAGAGTGGACAGTCCCATTATATTACCTATCCAGAGTGGACAGTACCATTATATTACCTATCCAGAGTGGAAAGTCCCATTATTACCTATCCAGAGTGGACAGTCCCATTATTACCTATCCAGAGTGGGCAATCCCATCATAACCTATCCAGAGTGGGCAGTCTCATTATTACCTATCCAGAGTGGGCAGTCCCATTATTACCTATCCATAGTGGGCAGTCCCATAATAACCTATCCAGAATGGGCAGTCCCATTATTACCTATCCATGGCCAGAGTGGGCAATCCCATTATTACCTATCCAGAGTGGGCAGTCTCATTATTTCCTATCCATGCCAAAGTGGACAGTCCCATTTTTATCTGTCCAAAATGGTTACCTGTTTTTTTTAAAATTGATTATACTTGAATCTCTATTGATAAATTTGGAGAAAGGATTTTGCTCAAGAAAGACTAAAACTTTTACTAAATAATGATTATTTTATTCAGTGTTTCATTGGTTAAAAATCCCATTATTTTGCAATTCTGTTACTAATGATATTGTTCAGAAAAGGATTTCTAATATAATTTCTTTGAATAAAGTTGATATTGACTACCTTCCACTTTCCATTATAAGGATCAATATCGATTTTACCCCCAAAAATTATTATGTAATAAAACATTTATAGTGTTCTGTTGTGTGATACGAGGTTTAATGGACCAAGAAAGCAATATCGATTGAGGCCATTAAAACCTATATCGACTTGCACACAAATACACTTGAGTAATATTGTCTAACCTGTTTTCACACTTCAGTTGTGGATGGGTGTACGAGCAAAATCCACCTGACCCAGAGTATATAGTGGATTTTATTTAAATGCATATCTGTTAATTGTTTGTTTGAAAGTTGTATACTGCCACTTTCAGCAATTTTTTCATCTATGTCATGGCATCCAGTTTTTATTGGGGGAGGAAGCCAGAGTACCCTGAGAAATCCCCCCTTTCCCACCTTCAACTGGCAATCCCTTGTCATTAATTTTAAAGTCCAGCCCACCCTGCCCACAGTGAGACTGGAACCAGCTATCTCAGTGTTGACAGACCGCAAGATCAATAGTAGACAGCGTACAATAACCACCTGACCACTGAGGCCCCTTCTGTTAATTACATATTTCTCTTAATTGCATACGGCTTTACAACACCAAACCATTTCCTATACTCTCCATGTTGCAAATTTCTGTTAATTGCAAGAAAAATATATAAACATTCCTAAATTCCTGCTTATTGGGCAATAATAATAGCATTTATCTAAGGAGTAAATAACACTGTCTTGCACTAGAATTATTAAGCAGTTAAACCTTCCTTGAATTATAATTGTTGTTACAAGAACTACTGTATACAAAAGGAGTCACCTGAATTGTCTGATAGATCAATCTAGATTTTAATTGGAAAATTAAAGTGAAAACTTTATATTTTCTGTTTAAAAAATTTCTTTTAAATGCATATTCCTGTTAGTTGCATATTTTTCTCTGACAATTTAGTTATTCAATAAATCTGAGAAATTTGGTGAAAATCACAATAAGCTACAAAATTAAAGTGGCTGTGGTACCATAGATCACAATAAAGTAATTCATACTGATGTACAAAAATAAAAACTGAGACTGACAAAGTAATTAATAGAAATCAATTTATAACAAAAAACACTTGCTAATTTAAAGTTGTAATCACTGGCTTTAAAACTATCAAACTGTGTACAGAGTGCACAACAAAAACGATACCTCGAAAGCTCTTTCAAAACTTGCAAAGGCAAACAACCTTTCCTGAAAGTTCTTCTGTAAAGATCCAGCTACAATAGACAGAATAAAATGGTGGATTTAAACAATACCTAGTTGCTGTCATTTGTATCAAGGTACACCTCTATGGCCAGTTATATTATGTTTTCAACTCTGTCACTCTATCACCTTCATTTGTGGGAAATCATTAATCAACAGATTTGGCCAATTGCCAATCAGAAGGCAGGTTAACTACATACACTGTTTTACTAGATAAAATTGTTTCTGTGTTCATTGCTAGCAACATGACCTTATTTGACTTCGTTTTCCAGTAGCTAATTTAGGCAGCACATGGATTGGTTAAAATATTTGCAGGATTGTCCTAACCAAAGTATCTTCTAACCAATGTTTAGTACACATTTCTGAAAGTTTATAGGGGTTGATATGCGTCCATGTCAACGTGACTTCATTCAACTTGGTTTTGTAATAGCTAGCTAGTTGAAGCAGCCTAAGAATTTAAAATATTTGCATCTTTGTCTTATCAAAATTATCTTCTAATTATTCTTTGGTACACATTGCTGAAATTTTCAAAGGAACACATACCACAAGGTTTAAAAACCAGAGGCTCTTAAGGTGCTGTATCGCTCACCTGATTATAAACTAAGTCGTGTAATTTTCAAAATAAACTTTCAAGAGGACCATCCAAACAATATTGCTAGTAAGTTTTGTTTCAATTGGTTAACTGCTTTCAGAGACGAAGCAATTTAAAAGAGTTTCCCATAGGGTTATATGTTAAATAAGTCCTGCTGTGGTGGCCATTTTGAATTTAAAATTGGCATAGAAAACATAAATTCATAGTGGACCACCCAAACAGAATTGGTAGTAAGTTTTGTTTTGAATGGTAAAGAGGTTTCAGAGAAGAAGCCTTTTTATAACTTTTTTCCCATACGGTCCTGCTGTGGCAGTCATATTAGTTTTCCAATCAGAGTAAAAAACAGAAACTTTGTAAAGTTCCATCCAATGAACATTTTGACAAAGTATGGTTTCGATTGACCAAGTGGTTTCAGAGAAGAAGATTTTCTGGGTCAGGTGAGCTAAAAAACGGGGATTTAAATTAATTCTTTTTCTCTTTGCTCCTATAAAAACTTGTGTTTGTTCTATTTATACAGAGTAATGACTGAATAAAATATAAAAGAAAATTCTAACTGTAACAGTATAGTACTTAAAGACCATGTATTACCGTAATTACCTTTGTATAGTACTCACAGAAAAATTATCTGCCAAGTAAGTTAACCTGGTCTCCTGGTGTAATATTTTCATTTACGCAAGCTTCACTTTCAAATATAACCCCAGGTCACCACCAGTTTACTACCCAATTTGATTGGTTGTTTAAAACCCCATGTTTTAGCTAACTTTTCACGTGTTTTGTTCTGTCGGAAATTTCTGTCAGAATACAACGTAAATTAAGTAGCTATATGATCTTGTTTTCTGGCTTTCAAGTTAAACTGACCATTCCCCGTAGAGTTATTTCCACAAACAAGACATAAATCTATTAAAGCATTCTGTGATAAATTGTTTTTTTTATTTTTGAATTTGATTACCAGAGGCCGCACGTTACGTCATAATGCTTTGTAGAATTATGTCAGTTATAGTTAATACTGAAGTAAATTTTGAGACATTCTGTATGTTGCAAAATTTGGAACTGGATTAATTGCTGGTGATATGACTGTATATTCAATCTGGAAGTTCGCTTACGGTATTGAGAATATTTAGTTAGGATCCCAGACTACCAAACAGGTTACAGTTACATTTCTTTTTGCGACACATTTTAATGGATGCAAAAAATACATCATTGTGTATTATAAACAGCCATTATGTTTGTTTGTTTGTTTGAATGGAGTTTAACGCCATTTTCAGATATATCATGGCATCCAGTTTGTATTGGGGAGGAAGCCGGAGTACCAGAAGAAAACCCCAACCTGCGGTAGGAAAACTGGCAATCCTTGTCAGGTTATAAGATTGGAGTCAAGTACACCATGCCTGCAGTGAGAATCAAACCCACAATCTCAGTGTTGACAGACCGCGTGATCAATAGTAGACGAACTACATTAACCACTCAGCCACCAAAGCCCCGAACAGCCATTTTGAAATATGTACTTTATTATATACTGTACATAAAAATATGTATTAGTTTGCACATGTATTACTTGTTTGTCTATGTAGCTTTAAAAAATAAATTAAACTTTAAAAATTCAGCATATACAATACATAATTTGACTAGATTTTTTTGTACTCTCTTGTTGTAGGTATACGGCTATTAATTTTTGCGTACTCTCTAGTTGTGAGTGCATGACTAATGACTTTTGTGTAACCTCAAGTTGTAGGTGTATGACAATTTTGTGTACTCAGTTGTTGTGGGTGGAGGGCTAATAATTTTTGTGTACTCTCTAGTTGTGGGTGTATGACTATTGACTTTTGTGTACTCAGTTGTTGTGGGTGGATGGCTATTAATTTTTGTGTACTCTCTAGTTGTGAGTGTATGACTATTGACTTTTGTGTAACCTCAAGTTGTGGGTGTACGACAATTGATTTTTGTGTACTCAGTTGTTGTGGGTGGACGGCTATTATATTTTGTGTACTTACATGGTGTTGGTGTCTGACCATCTTCATGTAGCCTGCTTATCAGTGCTTCTTTTGCAGAAACAAAAAATATTCTATTTTTAGCTTCCTGCTTATCTGCTACTTTCAATTCATCTGTTAAAAACTGTGTGTTTCTGGAATAGTGCTGTTCTTTTACCTTTAGATAAAACATAAGACATCAAATTTAAAGATAAAAATACTGTACAATGTGCAACAAGATGGTACAGTAAGTAACAGTACATTGCATTACATTTTTCACCTTCACCATGCTGTGTATGCATTCCAGTCTTCTTGTTACTACATTTAGAACAATGAGCATGTAACAGAATATAAGGCAATGGAATTTTGGTTATGGCCTTCTCATGGGGTATCTCATCAGGTGAGACTGCAAGGGCAACCCGAGATATCCTTGTGATAAAGCCGCTACCAAAAACCAATTGCCTTATATTATGCAAATCTTTTATTTTCTCTTAAT
Source organism: Limnoperna fortunei (assembly GCA_944474755.1). NCBI lineage: Eukaryota > Metazoa > Mollusca > Bivalvia > Mytilida > Modiolidae > Limnoperna > Limnoperna fortunei. Next base: position 35,837,735 of record OX104122.1, read on the forward strand.
AATCATAAACTGGTAATTGTTATAGAAGGCAGAGAATATTGCATGTCAAAACCATTAAAAGGTGTTGTAGGGGTCCATGTGACATAAGGGCAAGAATCTTATAGTTTAGTTGTAGGAAAGTTCGCAATATTTTATGCATTTATTGGTTTTGTTTGTTTTATTTATTGGGTAGGAGAGGGGGTGGAGAGGTAAGGCTTTAAGATTGTTTTTAATCTTGTTTTGATCATTTATTTTAGCATTCTGTTATTTTGCATTGCTTATGTTACTACTGTGACGTCACATGTCAAACTTTCATTGCTAATTAGTGGTATGGATTCCTCCACTATTTGTCATGCATGCGGGGTAATAAACTGCCTGTTAATTTGTGTATTAAGGCCAGTATGCTGTGACAAACATTATCAATTGGCACACATGAAAGAAAAATGACACAAATTACCAAAAAAGAATTTTAAAGTGCAAGATTTAACCCTCCACTAGTCTTTTCTCCTAAATGTTGCAGGCTTAGCAGATAAACAGCAAGTACCTTTTTCATATCTTTGGTTTGCTGCAGAACCATAGCACTCTAGGTCCTTTGGTGACTTTTTTATTTTGCTGAAGGTCTTCCAAATAAAAATAATAGCCAAAGGACCAAAAGAGCTACAAATCCACAACCACTCTATATGCTTTGACCCAAATGGGGAACAATCCATGATCTCTCCACTTTACTTCACCAATTTTGTAAAGAGACAGAAATATCCTTACAATCACAGATATGAAGTAGATCACCAAGGAGAATGAAATCACATTACACCATATGGCACTCTAGGATAAAGCAATATACAAAATATCAGGCTTCTACATGCTATAGTTGCTTGGAAAACTGTGACGGAAATTTTTGTTACAAACGGACAGATACACGAATGGAAGAATGTACAAGGGTAAAACAGTATACCCTCTCTTCTTCCAAGCGGTGGTATAAAAAAGATGCTAAAGTGGCATTAAAAATAATTCAAATAAACAAAACAAAAAACCTCTGGTACTGGTAACAACATACCAGTCATTAACATTAAGCACCAAGTATAAATTCACCCATATCATGTGATAAGCTACTGAGACCTGTATCTCATCAGCTACTTCCCTGTTATTCCATTGTAACCCTCCATGGCTGGGTGTTGATTGATTGGATGTTTGCTTTACCTTTATGTACAGCAGAAACAAGTGTGGACTGTGAGCACGCTAACAAAGGGACACCCCTGCTTCACTTTCAAGTCCAGTTATCTCCCCTTAATGATATCCGTGGTCAATAAAAAGCCTTCATGCACATCTACATATAATTTATTTCCTTTAAATTTCATCAAGCGCTTTAGGAGGAGTTGCCCTTCCAAGGGATGTGGACAGACGGACAGACAGGGTGATTCCTATATACCCCCCAAACAAGTTTGCAGGGGGTAAAAAAAACGGGATTGGAATGGAACACAATTTAGACTATGGAGTTTATGGTAGGGCAGAAATTTTAGTCTTTTGTAGGGGCTACAATGAGCCTACTCTTTTTAGAAATTTACAACAGGGGTCTTTATGATGCAAGGAGTGTGGCACTCTCCAAACATGTCACCCACTATGGTCCGTGGCCAGGCTTTCGGTATGATGACCTGACAACTCACCAATGAGAGGGTCTCCCTTATTTGCCACCCGATGGTCTGAGCTACTCTGTGGGTTGAGCATTGGGAACCCTCCCTGTATGGTCCTAGACCATGACTGGGTAGGAAAGGATATGTGTAAGTAATATGACAGAGATTCATATACCCCCTGGGTGAGCACAAACTTAAAATATTCTACCTCCTCAGCATCCTCCTCGTTGACAGAGACATCCCATCTGTTTTGTAAGATAAATATGTTGGGCTTGGACAGTCTAGAACTCACTTTGTGGAAAAAATTCTTCTCCTGTAAATTATATACAGATAAGCTTAAAAACTGTTCATATTAAATTTTAAAAAAATAGGTTTATTGTCTTGAATAAAAGCATAATTGAGTTTAATTTATTGAATGATTCCTTCAAGTCCTGCAAGCAGTATTTCAGCTACATTCTATTCCCAAACAAAGAGTTGAGTAGTTTGGAAAATGGGATGAACCAATCAAAATTGAGCTAGTTTACCAATATTAATCATTATTTATGGCAAAGTTTGTTTGTTTGTTTGAATGATGTCTAACGCCATTTTCAGCTATTTCATGGCATCCAGTTTTTATTGGGGAGGAAGTGAGAGTACCCAGAGAAAACCCCTGACCTGTGGGAAAACTGGCAATCCTTGTCAACTAAGATGGAGTCGAGTACATTTATGACAAAGTAATGCATCTATTGCCAAGACGTCAAGGTAGTCAAAACTACTGATTATTTAATACCCTGTCAAAATTGTGGTTGCGATTATGAGATTTTATGATAAGGATTGTGTTTTTCCGCTAGAGTTCTGGGAATGCATGATGAACAGGAACCCACATGGACATACTATATGGAGATAAATATCCACAGTTAGAAATGTCATTCCATTTGCACACATTATTATGCTTATAAGCATACCTGACAAATTTCACTTTAATTTCTTTTATACTACATGTATAATCTAAATATGTACCAAGGTCTCAAATGTTAAGGTTTAGAATGTAACACTTAAGCTCCAGAAAAAGCAAGTATATCTTAATAAGACAACTATACTCAAAGGTTATTAGAAAAACAATCTGTGCATATAACTAAAGGTAAAACATACAGTTTGCATAAGTGTTGATTCTGCATTTCCCACCAAAACAAAAACATCAGCATCCAAGCAGAACTTGTCTATCCAAGAATCTAAATCTGGTGTTACATCTATACCAGGACTGAAAATTATAAAATAAATTGCTGTACCAAGAGTCTTAATCTGGTGCTACATCTAAAGCTGGACTGTAAATTAAAAAAATAAAAATTGCTGTGCAAAAGAGTGTACATCGGGTGTTACATCTGTACCTGGACTGAAATTTTTTTTTTAAATTGCTGTACCAAGAGTCTTAATCTGGTGTTACATTTATACCTGGACTTAATTATCAAAACAAAGTATTTACTGCGCTCAGCTTAGTATTATACTCATTTTTTTCTTTGAAATATTGTCAGCTTGGGTGAGTAGATATAATTAAAATTGTGTTATAACTCTGAATGGGAATAATACATTGTAGTGATTTAAACACAGCCACATAAGGTATTTAACTGACATTTACATCACTAATTAAGCACATCTAAAAAAAAACATTCATTTGGGGCCACTAATAGAGCCTTTCCAAAAACTAGATATAAGTGAGATGGTACCCATCTCCGTGGGCCCTGCCAACCTTGAGGTCAAGGACAAATGTCATTAACCATGGAATGCGACACATCGCCTTGATATTATCTATCTGCATGCCAAATATCAAAAGTCTACCTCAAAAGATAAATAAATTACAGCCCAGACATGAAAATGTCATTTAGGAAGCAATAATGTGACCTTAAGGTCAAAGTTCAAGGTAAAAGGTCAACAACCATGGTATATAACACATCGCCTTGATATTATCTACCCACATTCCCAAAATCAGAAGCCAACATCAGAAGTTACAGCCTGGACATGAATTTGTCATTTAGAAAGCAATAATGTGACCTTAAGGTCAAAAGTGATCAACCACAGTATACGACACATTTCCTTGATATTATCTACCCACATTCCAAGCATCAAAAGCCTACCTCAAAACCTCAAAAGATAAATAGTTACAAACCAGACATGAATTTGCCATACAGAAAGCAACAATGTGAACTGAAGGTCAAAGTTCAAGGTCACAGTTGATCAACCATGTTAAGCGACACATCACTTTGATATTATCTACCCACATTTCAAATTTCAAAAGCCTACCTCAAAAGATGAAAAAGTTACAGCCCGGACACGATTAGTTACGGACGGATGCAAAGACGGACGGATTGATCATTATAGGGCGTCCGCCACAAAAGTGGCGGGGCCCTAATTATCTACAATAGCAAGAGACAGAAGGCATCTATCATGCAGGCCACCATTTCAGAAACAGTAGTACATTGTATTACATACCACCAGTCATATGTTACATAGTTTGTACCAGATTTAGAATTAGTCATACAACATTTTGTGGTGCCCAGTAATGGAAGGCATCTGAATTAAAACTTGCAGGTTGGTGGTGTATTATAGAAACTGATTCAAAACCTATACATTGCAACACAAAAAATATCATCTATGGTGGGTGTCGAATAATTGCATTCTAACAACCACCCCATCCACACACCAGGTCAAACTTAAAGTCATTCAGTTTTTTTCTTGTAAAAATTAGTGAATTTCTATGCAAATTACCCTGTATAAAACACACACATACTGTACAGCTTGGTGGATTTAGATTTTCAACCTGTCACCAGAGGGCAGTCCACTAACGTCCACGCTACTTTGATCTTTTTTTTTTTAAATATGGTGAACATATGTGCTTATCTTTTTTCAATAGAAAATACTTGTAAGTAAAGAAGTAGTATTTCCACCTTAAGCTAGCTATATAAGTTTAATCAGTCATTTTTCACTGAAGTGACCAATCACAAACAACAAAATATTTTAACTACCTGTCAACAAAGACCACATCCTCCTTTAGCAGACGGCATTTCTCTTTTGGCCACACGATTCTAATCAATGCATTTTCTTTCAACTTTACAGCACTGAGTGCTGATGCCAGTTGTTTTATTGACTAAAAAAATATAATTACATGTAAAAAAGAAAAATACAACCGAATGCCATCTATTAAAAGTTTTGAAAATATAAATACATAAAAGAGACAGTTGTTCAAATAAGGTTTTATGCAATGTTCAAAAATTGCCTATGTATTACATCACCTAGTTCATTTCGATAGAGCACTGTGAATATGCCATCTTTCAGCTGAAGGACTGGCAATTCTTTGTCAATACAGATACAACTGAGTTAACCACTCAAAGAGGCAAATTATTATAAGGAAAAATAGTGGTTTTGAAGGAATTCATTTTGACAGTTTTCAAAATTTTAAATTTTTTACACCAGATCCATTCATCGAAATATGAACGATAGTGGTCAACTAATTGAAAATAATGAAACAATAAATATTAGAATATTAGAACTATATTTTTCATAATTCCAGTATTCTGACAAGAAATTGTATACTATGCACCTGTAACAGCAAGGCGAGAGTGCATACCCTAGGGGTATAAGGTTTAATATAATGGCACTGTACAACATGTTAAAAGACAAGGGTGCAGCAAGCAAACATAAACCTTGGTGGCCGAGTGGTTAAGGTAGTTCATTCACTATTGATCACGTGGTCTGTCAACACTGAGATTGCTGGTTCGATTTTCACTGCTGGCAGGGTGTAATTGATTCCAATCTTAATTGACAAGGATTGCCAGTCCACAATCACACATATTTTGTAGTTTTCAATACATACACTGATACTTTTAGGATCTTTTGAATCATCAGTTAACAAGAATCCCTCGGATTCCTCTGTACCCTCAACTTGAAGAAAACAATGTGTTGTATGACCAATCCCACTGGGTAGGATCTTATTCCGTAACATAGCGTTTATCACAGTACTTTTACCATTAGATGTTCTGTAAAACAAACAAACAATTTTGACATGTCATAGTTATTGTCAATAAATATTGGTGTATTAATTTAAAATATCATGTGAATTGCTCCAAATAAATTTCAGGTACATTGTGTGTATTTGAAGCATTAAATGTAGGCTGGTCATTAATGATCCATGTGTATAAATAGTTTACAAGTAGATTTAATGGTTGGTTTGCATCCAATTGGATGCATTTAAGCTAGTAGGTTACATGATAAGGACTAATGGGCAGATAATTCTGTCACTGGAGTTCAGGAATTTACATTTGGAATACTTTTGTCTTTTTAAAAGGCTATATTGCACCTACCCATTACTGACATTTACTAAAAAAATCTCAATTCATTTAGGGCTGTGACACTCTCCAATCACTTACCCTAAACCTTGATTAAGCTTGCCTATCTTAACATTGCAACCCCCTAATGAAAGGGCCTTCATATCCACAACCTGTGGATGTGCTGAGCCACTCTGTGGGTGGAGCCCTGGAAACATTTCTCAGTCCCCAGTATGGTATAAGAATTATGTGAAATTGTGTATTATTGCTCTTTATAATTTTTTTTTAAATCAAATTGGATATTTTGCTAGTAGACAAGAACAATAAATCAGCAGTGAATAAAAGAGGGGCAAAGTGGGGGATTCACAGACACAAAAATTAAATATCTTCTGAAAATATGAAATCATTATCTAACACACTTATCACAAATCCTGGTGAATAAGTTCAATATAACATGTAACCAACAAGTGCCAAAGTGCCACAAAATATGCCTTTTTTAAAATAATATCCTTAACTCTAAAGTGCTTGAAGCAATTTTGCTGGTCATCAATCTTGGTCGAGATATTATGCCCATAAACATATTCCCCAAGTTTCATGATGATCCAATAACAGCTGATCGAGAGATGAGTAAGAGAGCGAACAAGGTGAATTTGCCATTTTTTATATAAAGGGCCATAACTCTGAAGTGGTTGAAGTGATTTGGCTGGTTATAGAACATTATTTTATGCCCATAGACATTTTACTTAAGTTTCATGCATGAAAATTGGATAACAACTGTTCGAGTTAGAGAGCGGACATCACTTATTAATGCCGCCCGCCCGCCATAGGTGTTCCCATAATATGACACATCTTTGATGGGCATAAATATAAATTTAAACACCCAATAACAGTCTTCACGAAAGTTGCAAATGACATGCCTGACATTCGGTCCGGCCATCCATGTCCACCTGCCTGACCGAAGACAATGGTGCCGGACCGAAATTTTCAATACAACAATACTCATGAAAAATTCAGTTATAAACGTGATAAAATCTTTGTGTTTGAGATCACAAATTATTTGTTAAATCACTACTTGATTTTAATTATTAGATACAGATAAAAGATTTTTTTATAAAAATCTCAATATATTTACATTTGAGTTTGATGTTAGGCAAAATTATAAGAAAGTCAATGTTTCAATTTGGGTTTTCGATCAAATCCATTTTACTTATTATCAATTAAAATTTTTAACATAGAACACAGTTAACAATATTGATTGAAACATAATTAAGCAAGTATTAAAAATAAATATAATCAACCAATGTAATTACCTTAAGAGTTTCTGAGTAGGGTAATAATAATGTTAATCTCTACTATTTTCAATATATTTTCAAAATTCAAAAACTCAGTTTGAAAATTAGAACAGCCTTCTTTATCTTCATTTTATTTGTAGATCAAAATTTGATTCCGATCCTGATTTTGTATGACACCGGTTTATATATTAGAATAGATGCTTTGTCCAATCAAAATGCGTGATTATAATTAAAGGGGAATAACAATGGAATACCGGTGTCAAGTAAAATTAACACTAATTTTGTGGTGCCTTTCGATTAAGTTACGTAAATTAAGAAGATAAAAAGGTCAACTGATTGTCAGGCGCAAAACAAAGAATCATCAGACCGCGTCTCATGAAATTTATCTGCCGGTCATTTGGTCAGACACAATTAAATAGACTGCCGGTCCAATGGCAATTTTACCGGACGGGTCCGGCGGACCGGCATATTTCGCGAAGACTGCAATAACTGATTAGAAACAGACTATTAAGAACACTTACCTTCCAAAGAAGACAACCTTCATGTGATCTCTTGCTAATTTCTCTATAATTCCATGTACCATGTCATAGAATTTGTGGACAGTCAGACATTCGTCACTTTTTTCTCCTTTTGTTTCTAAACAAAAAACATTAAGCACTTGAGACATGAGCTGTATATACAAATCATCTGACATCTGGTTAGATATAGAAAACAAGGTAAATCATAAGGTGAGCAGTAGCTTTCACAAAAAGTATTCATAAGTTAATGACCAAGGATCATAAAATGGACGGGCGAGGGTAAAACAGTATATCCCCTTTTTCTTTGAAGTGGAGGTACAAAAATTTGTTTGACCAACCTAATTTTTGTCCGATTCCATTGCAATTTTGTTGAGAATCAAATTACTTTTGTGTCAGACATTCAGCATGCAAACAACTTTATAAACTTGACCATGGAAAATTTTACTGTCAGGTTCTTTTCACATGCAAAGTTCCAGAAGACTGAGATGTGTTCTGTAACCTCTGAACTCGTACACATTAAAGTTTAACTATTTTTAGTACTTAGGTATTATAGAAAATGGTTTATTACATGTATACTTTATGGAAGCAATTATTTACTTATTAGACATTTTACCATGTGTTTCGCATTTTATGCATAAATTTAACCCCTCAATAAAGCTCTTTCTTAAACATCAGTGGATACAAATGCAGTGCCCTTGGAAATAAATATCCAATAAATCACAAACTACACAAATTATTTCTTAATTTATACATGCATGATAATAAAAATAAGTTTTTCTACCTTTCAGAAATTTTTCAGCTTCTAACACGTAATCTGCTATCCCTTTAAATATGTCGTTACTTTTACTTTTGGCTTTTGCAAAGAATTTGAGTGGAGAGCTGGGACGTGAATTATGTCCATTTCCTAGGCTTCTTGGAGCATCAGAAATATCGCCCTGTCCAAATTGACCAGGGTATGAATCAACATTTCTCAATGTCCCAGACATTTTCTTTCCTTCCAGGATGATTATGTGGTGGAGTTATCTGGAAAACAACCATTGACAACTACCATGACTACCATGAATTAACAAATACACTACAGCTTGGGAGTTTATTTAGCAGATTTGAAATGTTGAAATGTTGACAGAAAAATAAAATAGTAAAATAAAAGTTTTTGATCATCTAATGGAAGAATCACATGTATGTTAATCAAAGTAATGGTACAAAATGAAACAGATCTAGATCTACTTTCACTTTAAGTGAATATATTTATTCAAAGTGAAAGTAGAAATATTTCATTTTGCACCAATTTCACAGTTACATTACTTGATTGAGTAAAGATTGACATGTTATATGCACCTCAGCCACATTTTATTGTGTCAGCACTCTATTACATATTACATATAATTTGTTTTGACAATTATACAATTATTTTTAATAGAATAATTGGAAAGAAGACAGTTTAAATTAGCAGAGTAATTCAAAAGGACAAGTGCAGTATATACTGCTTCAAGTAATCATTGAAATGGAATCATGCTATGGTGTTTTATTTCAAAGGCGTTTTGGGGGAATGCATGCATCATTTAGTCTGAACCAGTAGACACTCGTACATGTATGCACCAATTGTGTAATTATGATTATATTATTGCACCAATAATTAACTTTAAGTAACAAAAAGATTGAACTTATTTTTCTAGACAAATGCATGTTTCGCTTAATTATAAAAGTATAATATTATTAAAACAAACCCTGAAAAATATTATTGACCCGAAAACGGACGACGGATGAAGGACAGAGCCGCGAAGGTTGTTCTGGCTTGAAGCAAATACTTAATGACCTGAATGGTTAGCAATATACACTTAAATTAAAAAGATGTAATTTGTCTGCATATACCTTTTGTTATTAATATATCTTAACGTTCCGACGCATTTTCAACTGTTATTTTCGATTAGATCATCAGCATGTTGCCCTTGACATATTAGATATCTGTAACGTCAGAAATGTTCCGAAAGCAAATCTAAAATTATTGGTTGTAATCCCGATCAGCGTTCGACATCACTTAAAGTTACTAAATGCGGCTGCTTAATCAGCCATACAAGATAGAAAATGACGAAGGTGCGTCGAATTGTTAGTGAAAAATCTTTAAGTCAAATATGAATTGTTTGCCTTTTACTACTTTTCTTTTAATCTATTCCTCAAAATTTTGCTGCTAGCCTAACTATATATTGCTTGAATTAGTAAGTTTTCTGTTATGAGCTTTATGGATCTTAAACTGCTTAAGGTTTAATTTAGTAAATGTGTGTATGAAAGCTTTAACAGTGACATGTATAGAACTTATTGTAAGTATGTTCGATTTAAAGCTCTTGAGAGCTTGTGGGGTTTTTTTTTGTTCACTTCATACTGAATGCAAATAGTTTTCTGGTCTTATCTTATAAATGAAAACACTCTTAAATCTAACAAATTAAAGGTTAATAATTTCTCAGAACACTGTTATACGTTTATTTATATTTTAACGGATTTTTTTTTAGTATTATACTTTCGGCCAACAAATTTTGACTTCAACAACCAGACAACGTCGGTCTTGAACATAAGAGAATCATCACCAAATCACCGAATCGTCACCGAAGTTACAGTGTTTAATATCTAGTCATTTAATTAATAATCATGATGGATTCCTGAAACAAGTAGATTTTACATTAATAAAGTTTTTCATAAAAGGCTACAATTTACCCAAAGTCAATTTGTGGTTTCCATTTATTAAAATGATTAGTACTATGCAGATAAAATGTAATAAAATAAAGTGGAATATGAAATAGTTTTCAAAAAATGAACGGACTGGACAGTGAGTCGGCTGTACCTGTACTGTAGCTTATTGATACCGTTCATAAAAGAAGGGTGCACTCGACTTCACAACGATAGTATAAAATCACCAGCGTCCAATGTTAATAAAACGGTCCTTTCTTCAATATTGTTTAAAAGTGTCAACAGCGCATTGAGACACATTAAATCCATCAACTGAATTCAGTATATAGTTTATCTATGGTATTTTTTTTAAATTGTTCAGACACTGTCAAGTTAAAGTAAATATTTCTTCTCTCGGCTAAAATTTAGGGAGTAGCATTAAAATTTACATCTTTTGTCTTTCTTTTTCTAATGGATATAAAGTAAAAGGATAGAAAGGTGGGCAACAAGTGTTTGGAAACGGGAATAAAGGCATACTTAAGCTGTAATAAAACTTTCGTTTCAGAATTTTTCATAGAATTTGCAGATATTCACATATTAAGAGTTTTGAAAATCTATATTATCACCATAAACACTTGCAAGGACTTGATAATCTAATCATTTAAAAAAAACCTTCATTATACTTACGAAGTGAAGGTTGAGGTAATCTTTGTTGAATTGTATACTCAGTGGTTTAGATATAATATTTAGAATTCAAATTAGAGGCATCTTGTTGTTATTGAATACCTAGTTGATGAAATCAGCTCAAGAGGTTGCATAATACAATATTAACAACTGTTACATCATTTCTTTTTAAAACTCACACTTCTTTACATTAATCAACCTTCGGCTTGTCTTAAGTTTGGATTGTTAGAGGATTTTTTTACACAACTTTGATATCAGCCTATTCGTGGGTGACAAGACGATTGCAACATATGAAGCAAGAACTGTTTACCTATTAATGCGTTCGATTTCAACCCCAAGATTAAATGGGTTTCTTGTTGTTCTATATAGTTTACTGTATTTTTCGTATTTGTGTTGTTGTTTCTTTATTTTTATCTTTTGTCTGTATCTTTGTTTTGTTTTGTGGTAGCTTTGATTTTGGTTTGGTTTTTTGACTTTTTCACGTGTTTAATAATCTTTTTATATTATTGAAGCCAATATTATTACGAGACCATATTGCGCTTGCACTAGCCCATCCATATCTTGACAATCAAATTATAGCCACACTGACATTTAATACCTACTAATGACAGCAACCCAAGGAGAACACTAATTTAACATTAAATAGTTCAGAGTAAGCTAACTGCTATATGCTAAACAAATTTTATCATAATTCAAAGTAATACCGATTTTTATTAAATAGATTGATGATAATCAAATATCTTATTGTTAGCTGTCCACAATGCAATAGTGAAATATCTGTTTTTCTCACTTACAGATATTCTAATTAAACCTGAATTTCTTAAATATTTCTTTTATTTTCTTTTTACTAAAGTTAACATCTCTACACTATTTAGAAACAAAATCGCTGGAATCTTTCTCTAGACTACACGTGTGTCCCTCGTCTAATCTGTTGAACCATGCATGCATATTTATCAGTTTATTTGGAAAACAAGACACAATACTCAGATTTCACTAACCAGTATCAATGTCGTAAGTATAAAATTAGATTATAATTCTTAATATAAGATTATAGAAAAAATGCGACTTAAGCAAACTGACAACAGTCAATTTTACCTTAGGGGAGTTAGTAATATACATGTATATATTTTTTTGCTTGTGCATCTGTACATTGCAGTTGGCCTGCAATGATTACTTTTATTGACATGCATGGTCAAATGGGGCGATTAACATAACGTGTTTTTATTTCTTTTTACTATAGCGATAAGTTTTCCTGGTACCAACCATATCGAGTAAAGGACTATGAGAAAATGCCAAACGTCACATTTCGTTTGTGTGTTAATGTATCCTATGCGCGCTAGACTTGCGAATTCTCTGTGTTTTGTAGATAGATTTGATTGAATAATATGACCGAAAACAAGAAATTACCTCGGTCGAAAATGAACTGAGACAGAATTCCCACTATAAAATATATTATGTTCTCTCTATTCGAAATATAGGCATGTAAATACCGTGTTTTTTTAACGAGAAATCAGGCGTGTGTAGTCTACGTGCTCACGAATTTTATACCACACCATTATGATTTCGCTTTGTGTGAGCAGTCAGTTTTATTGTAAACGTTGATCTTTATTCAAGGAATATAACCCCAATCACGCAGGTTTCTTAACTGCATAGGCGAAAGCTGATACTCTATCGTCAGAGCGAACGCGGACTCAGAACCCCTGAGTTGGGAGGATGGCAGACGCTAAGAATACGATAGTAATAAACAAGGAGTACGGGTATTTCATTTCTTATCAAAGTGTCATAGGCTTTACCAGATTATAATACTAGTATGCAACAAAGTATAAGTAAATACAAATATTTATTTATATTTATTTATTTATTTATTTATTTATTGATTTATTTATTTATTTATTTATTTATTTATTTATTTATTTATTTATTTATTTATTTATTTATTTATTTATTTATTTATTTATTTATTTATTTATTTATTTATTTATTTATTTATTTATTTATTTATTTATTTATTTTTATTTATTTATTTATTTATTTATTTATTTATTTATTTACATAAATAAAACTACAACCAATAACCTGGACAAGTATAACTACCTTTTTCAGTGCATCTGTTATTAGACTCCGTAAGAACAATATAAAGAGTATATTAAAAGATGTCGGTTTCTGAGGAAAAATAAATTGAAACAAACAACTCCTTAGCAACGTCGTGACAACGTGGCAACGCCGTAACGACGTCTTCCTCTCATTGTTACATGCTATGATGAATTTAGACTGGTTGAAGCGATTTCTTGCTAATCGATCCAATGAAATAATCGCGGTAACCGCTACTGCAATAGCTGCTTACGGCTTATATCGGTGTTGGCAATGTTGGTTTTGTGAAGATAAATACTTCAAAGGAATCAGATCTTCTATCAAACCAGTAGGTATTCGGTTAATATTTAATCTGTTTTACTTTTTCAAGTTAACGTGGAAGGGGCCCCGGTGGCTGAGTGGTTAAGGTAGTTCGTCTACATTTCTTTGAATGTATATACCGGGGTATGTTTGATCATAATAATAAAGATAAAAAAGGTAGTTCGTCTTCGATTAATCAAGTGGTCTTTTAACACTGAGGTTGTGGGTTCGGGTCTCGCTGCGGGCAGGGTGCGATCGACTCCAATCTTATTTTGTTTTTTTTGTAGTTGAATGCGAAACATACATTAAAATTGAAGAAAAAATCACCACGCCTCCTTAAAATGTACCCGTTATAAAATAAGATGTCCACAAACATTTCCTTTATGTGCTTCCTTATAATTGAATGCATTAATAACATGTAAATTACAGTCTAAAGACAAAATAGTGCTGGTCATCGGACTTAATGATAGTGGAAAGACCTGTTTCCTTCAGTCTTTTGGAGCACCTTATCCTCTATTAGAAGATCCACCGCCTACTCCTGCTTTGTACTCTGTCACGAAAACTATTAGGAATGTAAACTACGTCTTCTTTGAGGGTAAGAAATTAAATTTCGGGGGAATTGATCGGGCGCATGTGAAATCGAAGTATGCACGATTTTGATTTTGTATAAACTTAATTATTTCCCGGATTGCAGTCAGTTAGTTAATTGTTAGTGCGGTTTGTTGGGGGGGGGGTTGTGTTTTTTGTTTTTTGTTTGTTTGTTTGTTTGTGTTTTTTGAGGGAGGAGGGCTCTTTATTACATGTCATATTTAAAACGTGTTCGCTTACCAATTCAATAAAAAAATATTATACTTGACAGTAGAAACCCGGAAGTACTAGAATAAAAAAGATATTATGAATATTACCCTTTTTCATGCCCAAACTGCACGTACGTAAAAAAAATGTCTAGGAATTTGCATGTGTGTACAAAGTAACCCGGAAATAACTTGTGTACTTTACCTTTATAATAGTCGGTGCCAGCGAGGGATTGTTCAAGGCTATGATGTCTTGGCCTGATTTCGTGAAAAGCCTGAAGACTGATGCAGTAGTTATGGTGGTTGATTCTGCAGATCAGCAGAGAATAAAAGAAGCAAGAACAGCCTTATCGCAATTTTCTGATCGAATTAATACAGAAAATATAAACCTCTTGATATTAGCTAATAAACAGGTATGGTCTACATTTCTGATTGAGATATGGTGGCTTATTGGTTTTTTTTATTTCGCCTTGACTAGAAGAGACGACGTGAAATTGAAGACCCTTTGACCAGTTTATTGATAGTGTCATTCTAAGTGTGTATAAACTCCCTAAAATATGAAAACAGGTATATGTTCGTGAACTTTCTAAATGCTAGGGTAAGTGCTTAAAAAGACAAAACTGGGCGATTGAGCAACCTTTGAATATTCTCTAAATATTTCTTACTCAACGTTATATACAGCGCCATATTAAAAAGTAATTATCTATGGCAAGCCGTTGTGTCATTTGTTTCCTAATTAGGGCTCAACCCACGTGGTAATCATCTTTCACTTTTAACATAATTTGCTTCTGTATTTTAGGATAATCCAGGGGCGCTGATGCCAGAACAAGTCAGGGAGCGCATTACAGATGTTAAATACAAATACAAGAGTTTACACGTAATCGGAACGTCAGTTTGTCCTGGAAAAGAACGATATGGCGTTGACAAAGCATACAAGATCTTATCATCATTTTAAGGCATGAAATATTTGTATGTTTATTATTTTCAAGCTAAAATCTAAATAAAATTGTTATTTATAGTCATAAAGCTGTTCCGAATCAATGTTTACATGGGGCCTAGGTGGCCGAATGGTTCCGGTAGTAAGTAACGCTTGTGTAAGCATTGAGATTGCGGTTTCTCGTCTAACTGCGGGCTCCAATCTTAATTGAAAAGGATTGTCAGTTTTCCTAGCAAAGATTGAGGGTTTGGTAGGGGTATTCCTAGCAATGCTTGAGGGTTTGGTAGGGGTATTCCTAGCAAAGATTGAGGGTTTGATAGGGGTATTCCTAGCAAAGATTGAGGGTTTGGTAGGGGTATTCCTAGCAAAGATTGAGGGTTTGGTAGGGGTATTCCGTCTTCCTCATCAATAAAAACTTGACGCCACGATATTGCATTCAACACCAATCAAACAACAACCAATTAGTCCATACTGTCTTCTACAGACGCCTCAGTTGGACGGACACGATGATATACCAATGAGTTCCAGTCAAATGTACATGTACACTTGGTCTTATTAACAAAGAAGTTGCAAGTTCTACTTCGGCAAGGAGTGCTCGATTACAAACTTACTTAACGAAAATCTCTTCGAAGATAGAGACTCTCTCCCCAAGCGCGCCACAGTACTGCTAAAAATAAAATGCAGAGCGTTTTACAGCTCATTCAAAACAAATGACAAACTTCATTATCACATTTTCAATTCAAGACAAGACAAAGCAATTGCAGTTAATTCTACTCTTTCTAATGACAATATTTTGTAAGTCTCTTAAATGTGTTTTTTTGTTTAATTGTTAAAATATTTACTTCTAAGTCAAAAATGTTACAAATTTCTGAGATATAATTAGACCATAAAAAGCCACACAACCATGTCCCCTGTCTGGACTCGGATGAATCTGCCATGTTAAAAATTGTAAAATCAACGAATTTCAAATGAAATGGGAAGTATGAAGAACAGCAATTAAAGTGTTAAAATGTGAAAATTAAAAATATAAATGTGTATACTATTTGTATATATGTGCAAAACATAGTTTATACCAGCTGTATTTATGCAAGTCACAAAAGGTAGAAATTAAAGCATTTTTCAAACAAAATGTAGTATTTTGCAAGTAATTTAAACTGATTAAATGAATATCATTCGAAAGATACATGTAAGAGACTGTAGAACCAGGTACAATGTGCAATACATTTATATTTTATTTATTTAACAAGATATCGGCGTTTTTTTTAACATCGTCCCCATGATTTTCTATTGAGTGAAAAATCCAATATGGCTGACAAAATACGTCACACAAGTCACGTTAATAGTTGTATATGTATACAAAGATCCTATACAGTAAGCTCGCGTTTGTGGTCCCTTATGTGTTAGTTGAAATTCTACACTACTAGTATCAAGCCAAACCTATAGACAGAGCAGGATAATGGAAAATTCTAATTTCGTGAGGGTTCTAATACTGTTGATAGTACGTACAAGTCTTAATCACAAAAACTTTGCAATTAAAGATACGCGAGATGCATTATCGACAGCTCAAATGTCAACTCTTCAACTCACTGTATCACTCTGTCATGATCATGTACTATTATGATCTCTTATCCCCCAATGTTCCAGACAGAGAAAAACAGAAAAACAATGATAAATAAAATGATACCCAGTTGTAACCAAATGAACAAATCAAAGTACCAATTTATAAAGCCATGACTAATAGAAAAACTCATGAACATAAGTAGCAACAAACACTAAAAACACAACAAAAGCAACACAAACGCCTCCTGACAAACGGGAGATTATCAGGTGTTTCATTGAAGTTATTGTTCTAACTAGTGACACCCGTCGTTATATTTGCGATTCAATATCGACGTGAAGTCACGAACAAGAGGAATGACAGAAAAACCAAGAATATCCGTCAATATCACCATTACTTTGACTGTATCCGATTACGAGCAACCTATTCATGTCGAAAATAAAACTTAGATAGGGA
This sequence comes from Limnoperna fortunei, assembly GCA_944474755.1. Classification (NCBI taxonomy): domain Eukaryota; kingdom Metazoa; phylum Mollusca; class Bivalvia; order Mytilida; family Modiolidae; genus Limnoperna; species Limnoperna fortunei. Next base: position 35,854,931 of record OX104122.1, read on the forward strand.
CATTAACTCGATATACATCGAGGATTTGTTATCTTTTGTGCGAGCAATAATCTTAACTCACGGAAATCACAGTATGAGTTGCATTCCGAACGAATATCTCACACTTTGTGGTATAAATAACCAAAAACGGGTGCTGCAGAAATGTCATATATTTGATTGAATAATTGAAGTCGTCTCACGTGTCATATACATGCAATTGAGAGTTTCTGTGGCCTTAATCGATTTCAAAATGTAGTTCTATATAGAAAGCGATAATTAAACCCTTTGTTCTGTCTTTAATATAAAGCACAAATGTGAACATGTATTCCATATGTCACCAAAACATGAACTGGGTATCAGGTAAATGTAGCGAACCGAATAGGGCATTATCAATATATAGCTGTTCGTGCTTAGCTTGCTTGTTTGTTTTGGCATTTCTTCAGTTATATCATGATGTCTAGTTTTTATTAGAGACGGAAGACAGGGTTCTGGGAGAAAACCACCAACATTGACAGGAGAACTGGCAATTCTTGTTAATAAGGTCCCATGCCCTAAGTGAACAGTCGGTCCGTATGTCCGAACCTAATCGTGTCCGTGCTAGAACTTTTTGTTATCTTTTGAGGTAGGCTTTTGATATTTGATATGTGGGTAGTTAATATAAAGGCGAAGTGTCGAATACCATGGTTGATAAACATTAACCTCATACCTTTAAGTCAGCGGAGCCTCCATATCACTGCTATCTAGTTAAGATTGGAGGCACACCCTGTCCGTGGGTAGACTCATTCCCGCCACCTTAGTGTTAACAGGCAAGTGAGCAATAGTTCCAGTAATACCCGTATTAGTGTTATTCATGGAATATAATTGGTAAGTTACACGTCTTTACAATACCAATATTTCCGGGCGTTGCTAAGTTGTATACTTGTGTGTTGCTAACCGTTAGTTGCACAAAAAGTACGTAAGATGCCTTAAATAGAAATGGTTATTGGTTTGCGTCATATAGTTTGACACAATTGATGTTTCTGCAAGACATTCGGCGCCAAAATTAAAATTGTTCAACATCTGGTTGAATCCAACAAAAACTTCTTTTCGAGAAACATATGGTTCTACCTACGTTTAGGTTCTGTGATATGGCTGGATTGGGTGTCATATAACCAAAGTTTCTGGTAATGCAGACAAGCTTATGAAATAAATTTTGTAGATCGTTCTTTTGACCTGGTACAGACTTAATACCAGATAAAAATACTTAAGTATAAAGTAATTCATTTTTATGTAAAGTCGCATGTAACAAGCAAACATGATAGCTAATCAAAATTTCTTTCAGCTTTGAATTAGAAAAAAAATTCTATTCAATGTTACTGTCCACAGAATAAACAGCTAGTCGGCAAGAAGTTAGAATAATGTGTTAGGCTTATATAATACAATTATAGCCTTCTTATATGGCGGACATCCAGAATTGTCAACTTGTATGGGTTGTCTTTCCCGAAGCTTAAACCGTTGGCCCCGAAATTTTAATGAATTTTTTGTACATTCGCGTAGCCAAGAGGAAGCTCGAAACCTACGAAACACGAGAGAGAGAGAGATCTAAAAACGTGTAATTCTATCTCTCTGTCTCCTTGTCTCTCCGTCCACCCGCCTGCTTGCCCGCCCGTTTGTCTGACTTCGAGGTATCAATTATGACGTAGTTACCAACTTCCTTAGCGTTTCGCACGTACTGTTTTAAGCTTGTCCAGTCAAAAATTGTGTCTTTCCATATCTTTTTCTGACTTGCTTCTTCTCCCTCTTTAAACAATACCTTGCATGAATTACTTGGTACCCCGATGATCGTGTGACATGTCCATACTATTTCAGTTTTCGTTTCTTTACATTGGTCAGTAGGTCTTCGTGATCTGATCTCTGTATGAAATGCTAAGCAGCCTTCGAAAATATCTCATCAAGGTCAACGACTCGACATACACATTAATACGGGGATGACCAAGGTGTGCACCAATCTATAGTCCCAGAAATGAGTGTGATGTTGGATCATTCCAGATAATCTCGCATCTGTGCGCTCTTCTAGACAGTATTTCGGACTGATTCGCCATCTGTTTAAAATGATATCAAGGTATTCGAAGCTATGAACAGTTTCAGGTTATTTGTTCATTAATTATGTCAGTGTTAATGTCATTGGTGTTGTTGGTCATAATCTTGGTTTTTCGGTATGTGTTTCCATTCCATATACAGCAGCTGTCTTATACAGGCATTTCACCAAGTGAGATAGTTCTGCTTCATTTCTGCAAGGCCATTTATGCCGTCAACAGGTTTGTTATTTGTCTGCCCCAATGCTTACACTTCATTCAAGTTCTTTCAGAGCGTCTGTCATGTTTTTTCAAGAAAATATTTAAGAAGGTAGGTGAGGAGCAAACAGTTTTCTATTCCAGCTATCATCCTAAACCAATCCTTGATAATGCCGTTTAAGTTCACTGCACTGTTGGCCTTATTATACAGGATTTCTGTGATCCGGTAGTCATTGATGTTGTACTGCTTCAAGGTCGAGCAAATTTGTAGAATCCACAATGACATGATAAAGATCTCTCTTTTGACGTATTTTTCAGAATAACCTCCTCTGTTTTCCTACGCCCTTGTTGAAGCCGGTTTGTTTTACAGCAGTGATCTTTTCACATGGAGCTTCATTCTGTTTAATAGACTATCAAAATAACTTTGCTTGGCTGACATATAAGACTGATAGTTCTGACATCACTCTAGGTTACCATTTTGGGAGTGTTATCGTCAGTGACTATATCCATGGCGTGGGGGCCGCATCTTTGTTTACCATATCTTGTAACAGATTGTTAGTTGGAAGCTTATCATTGCTTCTCCCTTTGCCTTTATTAGTTCTGCTATCCTTATTTCAGTAGATTTACTGCTTGTTCTACCTCTTCTTGGAGAATGGGATAGCTGTTGGTGTTGTTATGAACAGTATTCTGCAAAATGTCTTGGTCGTCTATGAGGTTGTTCCTATCTTTATCCTGGGGCAGTTTTCTTTCTTAACATTGTTTCTCGATCCAGATTTATTTGTCTTTATCATTTCTCGGCTGAGGCTCTATACAGTTTTTGATCCCTGTTTAACTGTTCTGCCTATCATTGCCTATAATGCTAATTTATTGGGGTTTCAGATTCTTGAGTTCAAACTTCTTGTACAGTCCTGCTTTGTTGATGAAAGGTCTTCATCACTAAGTTTTAATCCCTTCCAATGTCTGATCCTATAAATCTTTGCAACTAGATGATTTTAACTCTGAATTGAGACGACTTTTGACCATTATGTCGTTAATTTATTTGTTGTGTTTTCCCATAGTGCTATGCCAAATCAATAAACTCGTTGCTTTGGGTGGGCTAAATGTGTTCAATTAATCCAGTTTATTGGAGTTTGCAAATTCCAGAAGTCGTTAACCTCTGTCATTTTTTTCTGCTTTGCAGTAGCGCCTTTGTTTATTTCCACTTCTCATATGCATCCTCTCTAACCTTAGCATTCCAATCTCACAAGGATATCTTTATTTGAGGTCTGATCCACGACATAATTCTTCAAGTTGGCCATAGAAGTTCTTTATTTCCTATTAATTATGATATGTTGTTGGGGCACAGACCTAAACGATGGCAAGGTTGAATGGAATGCCATGAAACGGATATACCCTGTGGATATGTGGGCAACCCATGATGGTATTTGTGAACAAGAAACCTAACCGCCAGCTAATATTTGTCAAACAACACCTGAAAAGAACAAAAAACGTGAAATTCTATAAACCTCAGGACAGAAACAATGTTCTCCTGTAAAAGTAAGAGTTTCCTGCACAATAACGACTCCCGTCCTGCTTTCTTTGATAATATATGTATATAAGTCAATTTTCGGACATAAAAAACGATGTCTTTGAAGGTGAAGTGTTCAGTTTGAGATCAATTGTGTGACGCGTAACAATTGTGTTGAAGTAGACAATAAAAGTTCTTTTGTTCAGATACAGGTGCATATTGACCGTTGCCTTATCTTGTCACAAACATACCGACATGTTGGTCCGTGTATTGGAGTTGCGTATCAGTTGAAATACATATACTCGATATGGAGGATGAAATAGTGCTGTCAAAACAGGGTAACTTTACGACAGGAAAATTAAAACCATCATTTCTGTCATAGATTTAAGTAATTGCCGGTGTCAAGAAAAAACAGATGGAAGTAAAAAGTGGAACCATTATTGTTTAGGGTGTCTTTAAATTATATCTTTAAGATATGTAAGAGTATATATAGTCGGCTTTCAAAAGAAGACTACATAACAGGATTGGATATTTAAAACACAATTTAATAAGTTAAGTTTAACGTTCCATGTGTTTGTATTAAAATAATATAAAACAAGTCAACATTTTTATTCCATTTGGTGCAATTGCTAGGTTGGCGACATGGTGGTTGTGGTTGGAAACTCCCTGAAAAGATTAAGAAAACAATACACAAACAAAATCCCCAAAAACTAAATTAGAATATACTGAGACAAACCATTTATTTACATTTATCTCAGATTATTAAAAAGAAACGAAATGAAAATAAGGTTGTCAATGGAAACCTTATTTTGATTTTGAAACCTAAAACGCCAATGAATTTTCTTTGTTTTTAATTTTAGTGTTTTATTTGACTTTATGCATGTTTATCATCGTATATTTTCTACGAGTTTTCAACATAATTTGTTTTGATGATGAATAAACTTTCTAACACAATAGAAAGTTATAAAATGTTTACTTTATTTATTTTGCAGGGGTTTAAAGCCACTTTCATCAGTTTTCGGATTCCTTTTGACGTCCAGTATTTTTTAATTCGGGGAGGAATCCGAAGTCCCCGGTGAAAACCCGTAACCTTTGATACAAAAACTGGAAATCATTATATATTTCAAGATTTGAGTCGAGCACAGACTTGAATCCGCAACCGCGGTGTTGACAGTCACGTTACTAATAGTAGATCAGCCCCTTCACCATTCGGCTACCGAGACCACTTATTAAAGTGTAAAACAAAGCTACAAATTAATAACAGTTTTTTTGTTTTACTGTGTTAATGGTCGAATATTGGTGATTATCATATACTTGTGGCTAAATATATTTGGCGACATGGTTGTGGTTGGAAACTCTCTGAAAATTTCATCAGTTTTCGGATTCATTTTGACGTCCAGTATTTTTTAATTCGGGGAGGAATCCGAAGTACCCGGTGAAAACCCGTAACCTTTGATACAATTATATCTTTAATTATATTTGAATTTTGCTTATTGTATATGTCCGCAAACGACCAGCCCTTATTTGAACACCCGGTCTGATAAATCGTATAAGGTGCATCTTGTGCAAAAAATCCCGTATTAGGTCTCCTCGTTCACTTTACTTCCATTCAATCTGCATATTGACTTTGCCGAGCCCGAACGGTTTTTAAATCTTATATTCATTATTTGTTGCAAAATAATAAAATTACTGTTTGTACTCCGTTTAATTGTATTATCCTTATTGTCGGAAGAATATAATAAAAAGATTAATATATGGGCTAATCAATATCGGCATCGGTATCATACCTCGACCCATGTAAGCCATAGACTGCGTCAATGGCTGATATGTTGGTCTCAGGATGATACCCAAGCCGATATATGTATGGTTAAGCCCGTATATTAATCTATAAATATTACCGAGCAGAACATTATTTTGTACGAGCCTACAGTATTTCGTATATACTGCAAAATATCAGTGCAATAGCCACTTTATTGTAGTGCAGAACTTAAATATTATTGACTCATAATTCATTTTATCCATAATATTATAGGCTTTTTAGTCACGTTGGTCGCCATGCAATATAGAGATATTGTTTGTTTGTTTGGCGGGGTTTAACGCCACATTTAGCAATTGTTTATAGCGTCTAGTTTTATATTTTTACTGAGGTGGGGAAGTACCAAATGAAACCATACAACTGGCAATCCTTGTCAATCAAGGTAGGAGTCTGCAATATGTAAATATAGTGTACGCACGTTTATTACATTACTTATAATGAATATGAAATTTGTACATACATGTTGCATACTTGAGTACACAGTTCTCCTGTTGGATCAAATTTAACTTTCGCCGCACACCAGGTGAAACAGTTTGCACTGGTTAATGTGTTCTCTTGCTTTGCATGAACTACCAACTGTGTTATCAACTGCAATGCTGTAAAAAATCAGTTCATTTTAGCATGATTACATAATCAATGATTTGATTGGTTGTTTATTTGTTTATATTAGGTTTTATGCCACTTTCTGTAATGTCATATGAACAGCAACATTAATGGCGTTCAAATTTTATTTGCCGTAGAACCTGGTAAATTAAAAATAGAGAAAAGCACACATTGCCTTAAGCAAATGCTTGAACTCATAACTAATTCGACATACTGGTGATCAGTGAAGGATGTAGCCCTAGATCACCAAGATCTGTTGTAAGTTCTAATTTGATTTCGCAGATTTATTTATACTTTGTTTGTTATTATAATTATTGTTTAGTTCATCTAAACATTGTTAGAATAAAGGACATGATCAAAAAATGTTGTTATATAACAAAATAGCAGATTTAGTAGCGTGTTTTGTTAAAACCATGTTTTTGAAATATTAGCAGTCTTTAACAAATTGGGTTACAACCTGTACAGATAATGTAAAAAGCAAAAAAGTTGCTTGTTGGACAATAGGCCTATTTCCCAATTCTAAAATTCTTCTTTTTAGTCTAAACACGCATGAATTACGACACAATAAATACAATATATTTCCTTTTTTATCTCTTAAAAGCAAAAGGTGCACGTCAATAATTATGTTGAAACAAAAATATTGCAGTGCTATGACACAATAAAAACAATATATCTCCTTTTTGTCTCCTCTTGTGGAATAATAAATAAATATTGATATAAAAGTGTTATTTGATTGAACGTGCTCATTGATACCCCTTGTTTAAAAATTGTTCAAACGTATTAATTGTCTTGTTAATTAAATTCTTTTTGTTTTACGTCTGTAATAATACTTATAAGGAATGAGTCTTATTTTTAATTGGGTTGGTTGTAAAAGAAATTTTTGGTTGTCATTCCTTAAATAAAAAAGTTATTTTGATTCACATTACTATTATCAGGGACTCCGTGACCGAGTGGTTAAGGTAGTCACCTACTTTAAATGATCACATGGCTGTCAACAATGCGGGTTTAAAAACTGGACTTTAGGATATAGCTAAACAAATTGCTGAAAGTGGCGTTAAACACAATTAAATCAAACATTACTTTAACAGCCACTCTATAACACGGAAAACGTTTGCGCCTGATACGCCTAAAATGACTGATTTTTGTCAGACCCATGGGCGGATAGGTTTGGTAAAACACTCAGATAAAAATATCGGTGACCGAGTGGTGAAGGTAGTTTGGTCGTCTACTATTGATCACGTGGTATGGCAAAACTGAGATTGCGGGTTCAAGTCTTACTGCAGGCAGGGTGTACTCGACTCGAATCCTTGACAAGGATTGCCAGTTTTCCTACCGAAGATCGGGTTTTTTTTCTCCGGGTACATCAGACTTCGTACAGCAATAAAAACTGAGCGCCGCGCTATAGCAGAAATATTGCTGAAAGTGGCGTTAAACATCATTCAAACAAAACAACAAACCTACCTTTATCATTGTTTAGTATATCAATTCCAAAACTTGCACACAAGAAAGAAGCAAACAATACGCAAAATATGACTGTTTTCATCTTAGTTGCCCTTAGAAAATGGCTTCTACCACTTAGATTCTTCTATTTATACGAAGAAATGTGGACCATAGAGCAAGATGTTATTTTTCTATATCTAGGGAGGGAGAGGAACATTAAAATTGATAAATTAGAACAATTTGATTTTGTTTGAATTAATCTTTAGTGTTTATTTTTGATAAGAATTTAAATGTACTGACTATATAAATCGTTAAATGATAGATTATATTTTGAGACGTTTGTAATTTTACACCTTATCTAATGCATTAAGTAGTCCTTTGATCTATGTCTTTCATTTGACGTCGTTTCATTTCAGAAGTATGTTTACAGTGTGACAAAATGATCAAAACGATTGGAAGCGTTAATAATAGTATTACAGCTGTCACTATTAGATATAACATGTGTAGTCGGTTTGAGAAATGAATTTACGATGTTATTTAATTCGTCTTATTTCATGTACAAGGCATAACCTTAACAATTAGGAGTATTTATAATGCTCATTTTACATTTTTTGTATGACTATATCTGGCTTGAGCATCACTGATGAGTCATTTAATGTCAACATGGGTGTCTAACGCAAGTAATATAATAATAACCTCTTAAGTGTTAAATTGTTTTGATTAAATTTATTATTTTTAGCACAAATAAGGCCACAAATAAACCAAACAAACAATAACAAAACAAACAAAACAAAATAAATAGCGATAAATATATAGTGTATATATAGTAATGGAGTTCCTATGCGACCATGTGTCACAATATTTCTACCTATGAGGATAATATTTTTTATTGTTTCATTATTTCTTTTTGAGTTCTTTAATATAAGTTGTCATCGCTGAGGTATTAAGTCTGCAGCTGCTCTATTTCCTTGGTGGCCGTGTGGTTAAGGTACATGTAGTGAGCCAATAATCACCGACGTGTAAACACTGGGTTTTGGAGACGTAGGATACCCAGAATCCTTCTTGTGGAGATTGAGGTGAATTCTGACATAGAAAAATATGTACTAGCCTCTTTTTTGGAAATTGACAAACAAATAATTCAGTGAATTTTTTTGTTAACAATGCAGACTGCATTTTCTTACAAGTGTCAGGTTCACCTATTCAACACTCGGTATAAATATAAGACATGTCTTCCCCGACCAGCGAGGTTAAACACATACCCTATAACAAGGGGTCAGCTTACACAACCCTCATCTGCCAAATGGAACCTTTACATTCGAGTTCCCATGTTATACCAGTAGTTTATACGGTTGAGAGTACCATGCTTTTACCATGCATTATGGCTAAACCATTGACGTAGCATGGTTGGGGCTTGATGGTTTTAGAATAGTGACGTTTGTTGTATTCAAAAGAGCCCAACAATTTGTTTTTGAATTTCAAAGCCCCTCATGGAGTCAGATTAGACCATCGTTCGGGTGAAAAACAATAACAAAAAACACACGTCTTTCTGGGAATATTTACAGTTGTCTTTAATTATGACAAAATATAACACTTACATATAGGGTTACAATACAAATATAAACAAAACGATGTCTAACAACAGGTAAATAATATACATAATATAATAAATAAATCATGTTTGAAATCAAGTCAGTTATCGCTGCTTTGCGAAAGAGGTGTTATCAAGATTTTTGTTATTTTCGATTCTTTGTTAAACAGAACGATGACTTTTAATAAATACACTATGATTATCGAATATTGAACAGACATGATCTTAAAAGAACACAATTTAATTATCATAAAACCATGATATCATATAACAGAAATATGATTTATGATCACAGAACACTCGTAAAAACCACAAAAGAAATATCCTTAACCATGAATGGTTTCTAGTCACAATACCCCTGAACAATTATTTGCGATAACATAACAGAGATTCTAAGTCATAAAACAGACTATGTTCAGTAAAGAATTCTTCCTAATCATTTAACACATTTCTGACCATAAAACAATATATTATGTTAACCAAATGATTTCTAATCACTTCAAAATAAGCCTTACCACTGAATAACGATTCCGATCACTACAAACGAGTCCTTATTACTGCAAAAAAATTCTGATCACTAAACAACGATTCATTGAATAACCTTATCACTGAACGAAGATTCTTGATCATTGAACAATGGTTCCTGATCAAGGAAAAAAGATTCCTTATTCTGGATACAAATTTCTGATCATTGAACAAAGATTCCTGACCACGCTATACAGATTCCTTATCGCTAAACAAAGATTCATGATCACTGAACAAAGATTAATGATCACTGAACAAAGATTCCTGACGGATCACAGATTCCTTATCACTGAACAGATTCTTGATCACTGAACACAGGTTCCTGATCACTGAACAAAAGATTAATGTTCACTGAACTGCGATCCCTGATCACGCAACAACGATTCCTGATTTCTGAATAACTGAGAAAATATCTATGATAACTGAACACATATTCCTACTCACTGAATATCCATTACTGATAACTGAAAATAGATTTTCTGGTCACCGAATAACAATTCTTCATCACTGAACAACGATTCTATACACTAAACACGATTCCTGACAACTGAACAATTATTCCTGATTACTGAACAATAAATTTCTGATCCTAAAGAATGATTCGAATAACTGAAAAACGATTCCTGCTCACTGAACAAATTATTATCATCATGAAACAATTCATTTTGGTCAGAAAACAATAATTACTAATTACATAAGAAGAATTGGAAATCATTTAAAAAAAGAACAACAACCATGAATATAATTTGTTCAGTATCAGTCATGGTCACTTCTAAGATGTAATAAAGGGTATGGCAAGGGGTCTGTTGACCTGATGAGGACCTAGCGCACCAAACGTACACCATCTTTAACATAATTGCAAACTTTTGGTATTGTTATTACCATGTCAACGAGGAAGACTTTCATATTGCATCTTTTTGAGTAATGCTCACGCTTAAAAGAGTTATTTAACATTTAAAAAATGTATGGTGTTCGTGTCAGTAAGAAGAAAACAAAAATTCTTGAAAGAATACACAAATATTTTGGTAACAATAACGAACTAAATATTAGAACTCATAATATTATCGAATTCGAGAAATATTTCCCTCTGTATTAAACGAAACGCGTGAATACACATTGTAAACTCATTTCTTAGCATTTTATTCCATAAAAAATATCCTTACCCACAAGCACCTGTGCAAAAAACTGTCAACTTTCGAACAACAACAAAAATTTAGCAACTATTTCAAGGAATTTCAAAAGAAGTGGTGGGTTAAAAATCTCAGCCAACCATAAAAACTTGGTTGGTTCATAACCTGAGGGACATGTAATAGTATTTTGTCAAACAGAAATTTGTCTATGGGAAGGGGAAATAATCCTTGCAAAAAAATAATTATAATAACAACCTTATTTAAGATAGTATGAAAAGGCAACATCAAGTAAATTGGGAGGGGTTTTTTTGTTGGTGTTTTTTTTGTTTTTTTTTGGGGGGGGGGGTTAGCCATCGAAGTACCAGGTCAGTACTCACCTAACGAATTCTTCGCTCAAATCCTCACAGCATACATTAGGTGACACCTTGCTTTACACAGATACAAGTTTTAATGGGAGCTACATTAATATTACCAGTTTTTCAATCCATGATGAACATGTTTTATTGGTATACTTATTGTACAAAGAGACAAACACATTTTAATATCACATTCAGATGATCATATACAAAAGTGTAAAAGTATATAAGATATATGCAAGACGATAATAAAATGAAAACTTTAAATTATGAGGTCGCCATGTGCAATTGTTTATATGATAAATTACTAACGAATATCATTTTTACGTATATAACTGGAGGTTCGTTTCAAAAATGATTGTTCTGAATTATCACTGCGTTCAAAAAACGTGTCAAAAACCATCAAAACACTATATAGATGCAACTAATTATTATTCGAAACACACCAGAATCATATAATAAGCAAGTTTTACATTCAATTAGAGGAACCCATTCAAGTGAACCACGGAAATTTTGAGGCGAAATATGACCGGAAAACAAGGCATCCGACGCAAAAATTTATATCAAAGTTCGACTTTGTGTTAGCTGCAGATCTGTCTCGAAAAAGTGAAGAAACAGTGTTGTATTTCAAGAAAATAAACCGCGTGTGCAAAATAATCAATGGATCAAAAGAAGCGATGCCATAATGTTGAAGAATAATTGTCCGTTGAAAGTTAAAAATTACCCGTGTAAATTGTTTCTCGGTTTCTGGCCATATTTCACACAAAATGATATGGGGTCGAATTCCTATGATTGAAAACAAAAGTTTTAGAATCATACTATGATCATATGTGTTTTCTAAAACATAAAATTGAACCGATCAGAACAGTGACGCATTAGGTGTCAACGCAGGAGAAAGATAAGTGACAAAATACGTAACAGATCAAGAAGCGCTCGCCTACATATTTCAGGTGATATTATCAATCCAAAATGTATATTATAAGTATTCTGTATGTACCTAACACTATGTCTATACAATTTTAAAAGGACAATTATATATTGCTTATGAAGGCATGCAGGTGTAGTTATTTTGTGTCTTCATTAAAATCCTTTAAAAAAATACGACTCTTATTATAATCATGATCAGAAGAGTGTCATCTTTAAAACTAAATTGTGATTTTCATCTCTGAAATCACCTTAAGAATTTTGTTAAAGATTTTGTATATACTGACCGTTTATATTCCCCAAAAATTATTTCGTAAAATCATATGACTTAACGCTACTTGATGAAACATGCAACAAAACATGTTTGCTGGTTAAAATTACAAAAAGAACCCTTAAAAATGTCAATATATACATTTATATACAAATTTTTAACAATTAAGTACCTGCGTGAGTGCATGTCAATCTAGATACCAGTCCATTTAAGAACCAGTATATCTAGGTACTTTTCCATCTAAGTATCAGTAGGCTTAATTATACCTGTCTTTCTAGGTGCCAAACCATTTAAAGAAACAGTACTTTTAAGGTAAACGTCCATCTAAGTACCAGTCAACTTAAAGTACCAGTATATCTAGGTATCTGTCAATCTAGATACTAGTGCATCTATGTACCAATCCATCTAATTACAAGTATATCTACATGTATCAAGGTATCTGTCCATCCAAGTACCAGTACATATAGGTACCAATCCATCTATTTACTAGTACATCTATGTACCTGTCCAACTAAGTACCAGTACATGTCCAACTAAGTACCAGTACATGTCCAACTAAGTACCGGTACATGTCCAACTAAGTACCAGTACATGTCCAACTAAGTACCAGTACATGTCCAACTAAGTACCGGTACATGTCCAACTAAGTACCAGTACATGTCCAACTAAGTACCAGTACATGTCCAACTAAGTATCGGTACATGTCCAACTAAGTACCAGTACATGTCCAACTAAGTACCGGTACATGTCCAACTAAGTACCAGTACATGTCCAACTAAGTACCAGTACATGTCCAACTAAGTACATCTATGTACCTGTCCAACTAAGTACCAGTACATCTAGGTACCTGTCCAACTAAGTACCAGTACATCTATGTACCTGTCCAACTAAGTACCAGTACATCTATGTACCTGTCCAACTAAGTACCAGTGCATCTAGGTACCTGTTTATCTACAATCTCCATACAGGGATAGTTAACGTTCATTCCTTCTCAGGAGGGGAGAAAGAACAATAACTCTCTCTTTATGGAGATTGGTCCATCTAAGTACCTATTTATTTAAGTACCATTCTTTCTAAGATTCATGCAAAAAGTATTATATTGTGTAAGTGTGAAACCTATATACAAACTACTACATAATATTTTAATACGAAATTAATAAAGGTAAAATGTTTAATATGTGGTTGCATGTGAGGAAAAATGTTCTGACCCTTAGCAGGAATCGAACTCGCCCCATCCATAAAACAGTTGAAGATATAAATATTTATGATATACTTACCATTTGTAAAAATGCATGATTCTTAAATCGATTGCTATTGTATATTTTACTGGACATAGAATCAGTTCATACATTAAAACAAAATAATGATTGAATGAAATTAACATAAAAAACGTGTCCTGCATGGCACTTATATTGTGTATACAAGTTTATGTTCACACTTTCCTCCAATGTCTGTTTGACCAATTGCACCGCTTATGTATCTGTTTTGATTCAACCTCATATTCTAGTACATACGAACTAATCTCCTGTAGTAATAAGGCTGTCAATTTGTAATTCATTATGAATTCAGGCATTTCCTGCAGTGTACAAATTTGTCTTTTTTTACCAGATTTGACACTTGTTTTGCGGATTCATGTAAGAATTCCTTGGACACTGAAATACCTTCGCAAAATCTTCTGAGTTCTGTAGCGTTCCAATCACCCTACAATATACAGTTGCCCTTGTTACTATGTTTTCAGAGTGCAAGATGTCATGTGTTGCTTTGCGTTAGGCAATTATTGATTTATTCAAAATAAAATTCAATAATTAAGTTTTATTATTAAATTTAATTATTGCATTATTGTATTTTTCCATTGAATTTTAATCAGGTTTAGTTACAAGAATATTTCGTTGACCATTTAAGTGATCAGTTTAATTTACACATAGCTGTATAAACATTTAATTATGTGATACTGTAACCGGAACTTATAACCAGCACAAGGTTTAGTGGTTTTGGTTTTGATTAAAAAAATGAATAATTGAATATTAATGATGCAGTTGGTAAAATATTATACTGAGTTCCTATTTATTTCACTGATATCCATCCCCAGGTAATTTAAGTTGAAGCTTATTGTATACCAGCCAAGCCTATTGAAATCGAGCACTGTAATTTTTAAGTTGGAAAATTGGAATAGCGTATATACAACCTGTTAGTGCCAAAACTATAAACATCCAGCCATCATACATATCAAAGCAAGCAAGACATAAATTTGTTCATTTTGTAATGTAGTTAGTGTTGATGGCAACAGATAACAATTCAGTGTAAAGATACTCCTAAGAGTTAATATTTATGGTTTGGAAGACATGTCAGTAATGTTTTTTTCGTTTTACCGAAGACAATGTTTTTGCTAAGGTATTATTCTGTACTTGCAAGTAAATTAAATTTTATGATCCAACCTGAATTTTCCCGGACTGTGTAATCCCGTTCTTATCCGGTTTACGGATGCTTCCGGTCGCATAGTTCCACACCATACCTACACATGTAAGATATCAATAGAATTAAAATGTTATTTTTCTTACCCGAGATATATCTATCCTTAACGATAACTTTCTTCTCTGAGACCATACTGGGATGAATACCAGTGCATAAATGCCAATGCTCCGGATTTTGCCCGGAACCTCCGGAATTTTTGTTACTCGTGTCGGGCTACCGGGTAGGCATAGGCATAACAGTAGTAAATGTGTACCAGTAACAAGTTACCAGATTGTGTACCCTACATTAAGTACAGTACTGAATACTTCGTTGTGTTCTGATTTGGTAAATAGTGGTTAGATGTGTACAATTTTTTAGCTGTAAGCTCCTGCATAAATTAAGTTTTAAAACGTGGTAAAATTTTTCTCAGATCTTGCAAGATAAAATTTTGGTAATTTTTTAAACAATGTAGTATTTTTACATTCACTGCATTAGAAATTGCATGTTAAAGTGGGAGCGTCTCAAAATGTTCTTACTAGCGAAAAAAGGAATTGGTCACGGATATATATGGCATATATTTTTTAAATGGTAAATGAAAGTTTATTAATTTTCTAGTCCAGGTAAATGCTGATCAATGTTAGAAAGGTATGCAAATCACAGAAATGTTAGTGTTTTCGACTATAGCCAAACATTTACTAATGTGCTACCTTGAAATCTCCGGGATTTCTTCTTTTTTCAGGAATTAATATAAAAAATGTGTTAAGACAGCCTTTAAAATCCTGCATTAACAAAATACATGCGTATGTCAGCTCAAAAAACTCTAGCGACCCCCTCAAATGCCATAGAAATACTCTAAAATCGTTTTCGGTCGTGGGTCTTCGCCTAGGACTCACTGGGGACTTTAAGCGGTACACATACGATCACATACACCTTGGCGAAATTATTAGGAATTCTACCAAAAATATGTTGGCAAGTATGCCAGTGCACAACCCACAAAGCTGAACAACGCGTCCACAATTGGCAGATAGGGGGTGCCTTCTCGTTGGCGAGTTATCAAGTTATGATACGGAAACTATAGTGCGTAACTTGTGCTACTCTCATGCACGATAAAACCTTTTTTTGTGTAGACTTCAAAAAAGAGTAGCTCATTGTAGCATATTTTATCAAGTGGCCGTCATATGCTTGTTTCGATCTTCCCATTTTTAACGTGGTTTAGTTTTTTTCCTGAATAAATCAAATGTTGGGAGACTCTGTTGTGTGACCCTATACGAAAAAAATGTTTCTAGTCGTTCGAATGGCTATCTTTAATATCCCACGTGAAATTTCGTGTCCTGATGTCTACGAAATGAGTCAATATGTGTTTTTGTTTTGCAGAATATACTGGCTTAACAGTGGCGTAGCAACCATTTACGCAACGACGCATGTGCATGCACAAGCGAAACGTCAATTTTTTTGTCTTTATTCCTTGAATCAATCATTGGAACATCCCTGGCTGGAAGATTGCAAATTCTTACAAAAAAGTATTATAAAAATGCAATGAAATAAAAGTTTTTGAATGCTCATGACTGGGTCAATTTCATTTGAAAAGTAAAGAGAGAAAAGAGAGGGAAAGGAAGAGAAAAATATAAAACCAAATTATAAGTACAAATAGCATTGTTGTATTATTAATATTCGACGAGTATAATGAAGGTTTGAAAAATTCGTGATTAGTGGTATTTAATCAGTTTAATAAACTGAGATATTTTAGAATGAATTTATTTAACTAAATATACCACCTTTTCTGTGTGCATCTACGTTAAATTGATATCAAACCCAGACAGTAAAATTTTGTTGTTGTCTCAGTAAACAAAATTCCGAGTTTTATACACAAAACCCCCATCATAAAAACCAATGGAAAGCACCCTAGGATTTGCCAGATAGCAGGATTTTGCACAAAAATGTGCTCTGCTTAAGGGGGGATAGGCGCCCCCCTGACCCCGCCTTTATTGCCTCCACTTAATCCAAACACAATTTACCGCCCTGGCGCCGACCCCCTGCTGTAAGTTTTGAGGGCTCTATAATCAGAACCTAGCTACGCCACTGGCTTAGAAAAGGCACAGAAAAAATTGTCTGGGACTGAACCGGTTGAAGGGATCTCAACTTTCTTCTTTTCTTGTAAAACCCCAACAACACGGAGAGGGAGAAACTTAATAATCACACCAATAAAACTTCACTTGAACAATACAGAACTATTATTAAGTCTAGTTTATTTTCATTTCCAGTCACATTCAAGTGTAAAAATCATTTTTAGCTTTCCAGTCCGTCCGTTCGTTTGTCCGTGCGTTGTTTGGTCCGTACCACCTCAGGTATACCTTTGCGTTAAAACTTCTTTTTATAAATATAACTTCCCATCTTCGTGAAAATTTGTACACAGTTACATAATACGGTCTAATCGCTGACAACAATTTGTACGAATGTGCACATCACGGTTGAGTTGAGACGTATTTCTTGTTCGAACTATTTTAGCTAGAAACATTGACCTCTATAGCTCAACAAAAAGCGTATGTAGCGGATAATATAAATGTCTTATGTCAACATTGAGGAAAGAGTTACATGTAGCACCCCTACTCCATTAAGGACAATCCCAAATATAAAGAAATATCTTCATATTTTTATATCTTTTATAATGAAATTTCCATTATATGTATAAAAACAGTCGGAAAATTTAATTTAATGATGTTGGTCAATATGCCCTAATAAATAATTTTTTATAGCTGGTGTTTCATATGTAACTCCTACCGAAATGGGGAACATATTACTAGTCATAAACACTTAAATGTGCGGATGCCAACGATACCATATTTTAAAAAAAATCTTCATTATATTACATGTATCAAATATTATTGGAAATTTTAAAAGGTGCTTGATGCTTGATGACCAAGCAAAATAATGGTCGCACCTATACTCATGAGATACAATTTTGTAGCGCCTTTTTGGACACAGCTACAAAGAGGTCCCATTACTCACAATGGAGCAGCTTGGAGTGATTCATACCTTTTTGCAGAAATCAGCTGTTAAACTGTTTCCCTGGTTTGCTACATACTTGTTATGTCTTTGCATTTTAACTGATAATTCTACAACACCTTTTTCGTAAGTTTTATACTTTATTCGTAATGCCGGCATTGTTGACAAAATTTGAATTCAGGTAATGCATAATTTCTGAATCAATTTGTTTTAAAAAAATCATTCCAGATCATTTAGCTATACTAATTGCATTAGCGGGATAAAATTTTTACCGATACGATTTCACAATCATACAGTCAACAATTTTATTAATCAATGCCATGATTACGAAAAAGTGTTAAAATGATTTAATTAGACATTGTAGAATTGCTGAGCGGCAGAGAAATGAAAAAAATATATTTTACAAAGACAGCAGTTTAATAGCCGAAAATATGTAGAAGTCCAAGAAGTGTTTTTACTTCATTGTTAGTGATGGACCTCTTTGTAGCTCAGTTCATAAAAAAGGATCTACATTATTGTAGCTACTACACTAATTTGATGTGTACCTGTGCAAAATTTAAAAAGAACAGGTGGTGATCACTCAGATGAGTAAGTCCTGGAAGGCGTGGTTCTTCTTCTGTTTGTGTTTTTAACCAATTCGTGTATGCCTAAAACAAATTTTCATCTTATTCTGTACAAATGTTTAAAGTTTTACTTATTTCCCTTGACCTTATTGTATTGTCCATATTTATATTTTTCTCTAATGATTATTATATGCTCAATATTGGGCACAGTGATTTGCTAATAAATATCTTGTATCTGTAAATTTAGCTAAGATTCGAATTTGATACTTATACTTTTAATTTGCGTCTCTATGCGTCTCTTTGCAAATAAATAAATACTGCAACGTATTTATTTTTCGAAAAAGAACGGCTTTTCATTGATTTAAAGATTAATTTTTCCGTGTTCATTACGATGTTGAACGTGGAAAAGAAATTTATCGCATGCGCATACTCTTAAGACAGAATATATTTACCTTTACATACTTGTTTAAATATTAAACAAACAAAACTTGACTGAAGACGTTTTACTACTGTATGGGTGTTCAATGTGTTAGTCTTGAATACTTAATACATGACATTACCCTATAAGCTTGCTTAAGTCCTCCGTTATCAGCAATGTTTTCTCCTTGCGTCTGTAGTCCATTTAACTGAAATTGACGGTACAGCTTGGGAATTGTGTATTTAACAAGCATTATAATGGGAAATATGTTAATTTTACAATGATCGTATAGGATATTTTTATCCGGAAATACTTTTATACAATTGTTTAAAATGACTTCTGGTAGACGTTTTTTTCAAAAGTAACAGAACTACTTTCAAAAACAAAGTCATTGGCGGAATACCCTTGTGCAAAATAAACACATGATTTAGATAAAACGTAAGAAAATTAAATGCATTTTTGCAATTTAAAAGAATTATAAGGATTAAACACTTTTTTAAAATGAACTAACGGATGTATAAACAAGACCAATTTACCCTCAAAACAAATAAAAGTCTAAAATCTGAATTGTTAACACAAATAACTAAAGACACATAAACATACAACGTAAGGTAGTTTCAAGTGGGCTACAATTATTTTTCCGTCATATCTTTCATGCGGATGTTGGCTATTATTTAGCGAAAAAGATTTGCACCGACCGCTTCAGATGTTCTTATCTTTAGGTTTTCTATTTCCCAAACCGTGAAAATAAGTAAACATTTAAAAGGAACGAAGTCTTAAAATTTCATTATTTTCGTGGTTTTGTGTCATTTAGGAAATCTTATTGACGTTAGTTTAGCCTAATTTAATTCTTGTAAATTCTTGAGATTTCTCCGTTAATTAACCTTTACTTAAGAGGTATATACGTGTTTATGAATGTTAACTTAATTGAAGACTTACATTCATGTTTACTGGTTCAACTGTAAAATTACTATACTGATCAATTATACATTGAGCTTGTTGCTTAAATCTAGATATAACGTCAGTGTCCCACCATTGCTTCAGGTTTCCATTCTTGTCAAACTGTCGACCTTTGTAATAAACAAACATCATATGAGGCATGATATATCTAACACCATAGGCAAATCCTTTGTTCGACCAAGGACCACCATGAAGAATGCATGTACCCGCCAACAGCATTTTTAAAACGTGTAAGTATTTGATTTCGTTTGTACAAAACTAAATTAAAAAAACCTAAGTATTTATGGTACTCCGAAGAAACATGTTTAAATACTAATAATTATAATGCAAACTAATGCACAGTGTACAATAGAAATCTGAGCGATTTGATTGATATATTTGGATTTGTATGTGCTTTTGCTTTTGCTGTTTATACACTAGAAATAATTATTTCCATATACACTGCTGGTCAAACATCGTTACTGTCTTCATATTTGAACGTAATTCTTTTTTTTTTAGCCAATTCAGAGATTCTTGCAAGCAAAAACGAGAAAAACTTGTACATAAAATAAAATAATCAGCAGTGTAAATTTTTGTATTAATAAGGTCAAAAATGTAATACAAACAAGTTATTTACTTTCTAAACTGTAGTTTATAGGTCTTGTTGATGTGATACACCTCTGTTCTATAAACAGAAAGTGTTGGGATCCTTTTAACAGTTCAACCCTGACACGAATTTTATGTGGCAGTTCCAAAACACTCGTATTTGTACTTTCTGCTTTTGATGTTTTTCTCCATTTCTAATGAGGGCGGGGCATCGGTGGTCGAGTCGGTAAGGTAGTTTGTATACTATTGAAAACTGAGATTGAGGTCTTACTCCTGGCAGGGTGCGCTCCAAACTTAATTGACAGTGATTACCAGTTTTCCTGCCAAAGGTCAGTGGTTTTCTCCAGGGTACTCAGGCTTCCTCCTACAGTTAAAATGAGTGCCATGATATAGCTGAAAAATTGCTGAAAGTGGCGTTGAACAACATTCACACAAAATACAGGCGAAAATCAGTTAATTTTACTAGTATTACCTCTATCATCAAAACCATGTGTAATTTCATGTCCAATTACCATGCCAATACCACCATAGTTCAGGGATCTAAAAATAGAACAAGACAATTTTATATCCGTATATTATCTTTCGTTAAAATATAGCATAGTCGTCACCTCAATATTTAAGTACTTCTTGTCATGCACAATCGAGACCTCAGTATGACAATAGATGTTCTAACTAGACGGAATAGTTTGTCAAAGTGTCACATATCAATAATATATATAATTCGTAAAACAAAGCACCATAAAACAATATAAAATTTTTTACATACTCAAATTTAAAAATATGATTCGTATAGAATTCTGTCGAAATTTAGGACATTACAGTACGAACAGATTGTTTCTCCATTACATAATGTACATAAGGAGCTAGATAAATAACAGGCCGACTATTGTAGTCAGAATTGTGTTTTCGAGTAGAGTATCCACAATTATTGCCGACATTTAAAGTGCTATAGCTTTCGATTTGAACATAAACGAAAAACAAATCTTGCATCCACATTAAGACCGATTACAAATTATTAAATGTATAAATATGTTCTTGTTATGCCATTAATTATCAATGAAGGTAATAACAAAATACCGAACATCGATGAAACTGTCAAAAAAGACAATGCACAAATTAAAGTCCGAGAAACTGGCAAACTCCAGATCCAACAACCAACATAAAGCAACTACAGCAATGGTCATGACTTGGTACAGACATTTCAAACGAAATGGTGGGTTAAACCTGGTTTTATGGCATGAAAAACCTCCCGCTGACATTACTGCAGAATAAGAGATGGTAAGTTCATTAAAATAGATGGGTATCATACACCACAAGGCAAAGAAAAATTATAAAAAAATTGTATGTCTTACTTTGGGTATCCTTTGCCATAAAATGGCGGTTGTAGTATTCCAGCGGGAAACACTGAAACGGAATATCAAAATTTTAAATAATTGAGAACCAGGCCCCTAAACTCTCAGCTGTTGAAGTTTTAATTCCGCCCATCAAAACTTGACAATACTGATATTGTTATGGAAAAAAATAAGTTTATAAAATTTTCAAATATAATGGTAATTAAGTTATAACATTTAGTGTACTTTAATATTAAATGTGAATCTAAAACCGATTGCATTAACTTCGATATTTCATTAAACGTATAGTGGCCTTGGTGGTCGAGTGGTTAAGGTAGTTCGTCTACTATTGATCACGTGCTCTATCAAAACTGAGTTTGTAGGTTGGAGTCTCACTGCCGGTATGACGTATATTCAATTCAAATTTTAATTTACAAGAGTGCCAATTTTACTACCAAAGATTGGGTAATCTGGCTTCCTCGCCTAATATAAACTAGACGCCATGATATAGATGAAAAATTGCGCAAACATCATTCAAACAAACAAAATCATTAAACGTATATATAGCGTTTTGACACCTTTACATTTTCTTATGTTTTTCTCAGACTTGGTATAAGACCAAACGCAATGATACTTACTTATTTGGTTCTTTGTTGAACTATAAAATGCATTTACGACCACTGGCGTAGTAGACCATCTGAAATAATGTAATAAACATTATAGACCGTGGACATTATTTATAATGCCGTTACTTCCAGTGTATGTTGTTTAATTGTAAGCAAAGCAAATGTACAACAGAGGTGTTTTTGCGTTTTAATGCTTGGAAATAGATCAACAAACTGGTCGCACGCTTCAGCAACCGTCCGCATTCAGAAATGATCAATCCCTACTAAGTTTCAAACTGAAATTCTATCCGACAATTCACTGTCTTGATCTGTGTTGTGAATGATATCGAAATAATCAATATAAATAGGAGAACATGAGCAAATTTGTTTCAAAGTAAATGACTTCTGACACCAAAACCACATATAGTTTAACGCATACTATGAAATAATTAAGTGTAATACCGTTATATTTACGAATACCATTTCGATTTTTTTACGTTTACTATTGAATCTAATTTAATACCGACTAATCAAATACGCGCCTAATCTTGAAGAGGCTTTTAAACTCGAATCATAAACTTATTAATTGTTAAAAAATAATATATACCATTAACTAGACGTATTTTGATTCATTACCTAGTTCTGTCCACTGGTTCTCGTAAAATATCTAAATTATTAATAGCAACACTTTTCAAATTATCCAAAACATTTTCAAAGTAAGTATCTGGATGGAAATCTACCTAAAATAAATGGTTTCAAAAAATAAGGTTTATGTATTTAGTTGACAATAAATGTTATTGTATTTTCAAACTCTGAAAAGTTTATTAGTATGTTACATGCATTTATATTTTCTTTCACAAAACCTAATGCGTTTGGTATTAAGGCTTGTGCATACTGCAATAAAATTTTTTGGTTGGTAGTTTTTTGAATCGAATACTAAAATAGATTTTTATGACACATTTACAGGAAAGAAATATCAGAAAGGAACTCGTCATGTTTATGTTCTAGGAATGCACTACTGTACTGCAATAAAGTTGTCAACAATGTATGCATGGTTTCATGTTCTGTTGTATATTACATTTTTCATAATTTAAGGTCAAAGGATACGTAAATTAAAGGAAGGTATTGGTTTAAGATATTATGCGAACAAAAACAAGCTTTAAACCCAAAATCGAGCCTCGGCGACCCAGTACTCCAGCTGGTTAGCCATCTACTAACGTTAATTGACAAGGCTTTTCCTACCGAAGGTCGGGGATATTTTGGTTAACTTCCCAATAACTCCATATGCATATAGCTCCATACGAAGAAACAACAAACGCAAAAGCTGTCATAAAATCATTGTAGTTCAGACGTTATATTGTAGAAAAATTATTTTGAGAGTGTTGTCAACGTTACGGTTTATAGATCTTTGGATCAAATATATGGTTAAAAGTCTCACTAAATATACAGCACCCTAGGAGAGGAAACAAACAAAACATTGGGAATAAAACAATACAAATTGCATACTGTTTTGTAAGCATCATCTAACGCTGTGTCATTAAGTATGTATGACGGGTAACCAATCTTCTCAGCAATAGCGTCCGCCTGTAACCAGGGAAAAGATTTATCAAGACCATGGCAGGCCATTTATGTAAAAAATGAGAAAATAATGCATCAAAAAGAAAGCAAAATACATATTCAAGACAAATATAAATGCAATAAAGTTAAAAATATGTCAGTTATCAAAAAGTAGAAACTCTATTTGTAAATAAAATACTTCTGGATTTTGATAAACAGGAAATGAAAAAAAGGAAATTAACATCAAAGCTCACGATTACGAAACCATATCCAAAATCTTATCTAGAGGCATGTAATTCTTAAGAAAAAAATTGATTCTGCTATCCTTACGCTTGCTGTACAATAAGATAAACAAATATCAAATTTGTAAATCTTGAAGAAATAAGTTACATATTTTCCGACATTGTACGTTAAATTTATGTACATATGTAGTTTCATAAATAATTAGTACCTTTTCTTTAGCAACTTTTCTCGTTGGGTCATCCATCCACTCTGCATGTTCTAACAATTCACCAAAGGCAGCTCTTATTCCATGAATCATATCTAATGCCTAATATATAAACCGGTTTAACAACACCTGACTGGTTTAAACAATATATTAATTGCACAGATAATAGCAATTTATTTCATGGTTGTAAACCGTTCTGTAACTTAAAATATAACATTCACCCAAACGAAAACGGACAACTACATGCTTTCCGCACAATATATATTTATAAAATCATACACAAAATCATTTAACGGGCGAATTGTTTAGCCATTAAAAAAATTCGTATTCCTAAGAATTCATCATAACTTTACTAATAAATATAGAAAGTAATAGTTCAGTTAGGAAATATAACCATACATTAAAATATTACCATCATGTTAAATGATGCGGCTTTTCTTTCTTTTTTTTTGGCTTATGGTTTTAACAGATTAGTTAATGTTCAATCTTTATAATACCTTTTGGAAGATATCTTAAAAATCTTAATTCGTGTAACTTCCATCACGAATATCATTCATTACAAAAAGGGGTTTACCTATTAACATGATATTGATAGTTTGTTTGAATGGTGCTCAGTAATTTTTAGCTATCATGGCGTCCATATTTTATTGGGGATAAAGCCGGAGTACCTGGAGAAAAATCCTGACCTTCAGTGAGGAAACTGGCAATCCTAGTCAATTAAGATTGGGTTCGAGCGCACCCTACCCGCAGTTAGGCTCGAAACCGAAACCTTAGTGTTGACAGACCACGGAATGATCATGTTCTCCAACATGGGTTACGATGTATTACTAATCGTCTTATTTCTCCGTTGTAATTACAGACATTTTTTAGTTAAAATTTATAGTAATTTATGTTGAAAAGCCTGTTGCTTATTTACAAAACAATGAGTTTGAGTACACAAATATTATTGTACAACACAAACATTGAGATTCATTAACAGTGTTTACAAAGTTTTAGTTCTCAAACCTTTGTTTTCAAAACTTACTATTTCTTTTGCGTCTTCGTCAAAGTGTTCTTCTACAAACATCCGACCTACAGCATTTCCAATATTCTCTATGACATAACTAACACAGTCTCGCTCTTGTTCTGAACCGTACATTGTCTGAAGGTATAACATATTAATACAACAAGAATATTTAAAAGACGAATGGAAAGTCAAAAACACGCAAAAAAGTAAAGATAAGAAACACAAAATACACAAAACTTTGAGTACACCGGAATGGTAAGCACTTACTATTGCATTTCCAGTTACGAGAATAGTCTGGACATCCAAGGCAAACAATTACAATATTTCAAGTACCTTTTGATATTCTTTTTGAACATTTCTATACATTTCCGGTAAATTTGTTATTCTGTTCATCATTATGCGCCATACCAAGTAATTTGTTAATGTTCTGAAAATAGACCAGTACATAAACTTAACAAATGAACAACTAGTTTAATAAGCCATGTTTACACACACGACATTTAACAAAAACTCTCACTATATGTAGTTTAACTTAAGAAAACAGTTAAAGAATTCAATTTAAAATTTATACATTTTATTCATTTATTTAAAAATTGATATTATCGAAATAATATTTATTCTGTTCTGATTGGTTCATGGCATGTTGTGTGTTGGATGACGCTGTTGTGTTTGCGAGTTTTTGTGCTTGGGTTGTATACCTTTGATTACTTTTCGATATATCTTCTGATTTACTTCTCAACTATGACAATATAATATATCGCATAATGACTCCATGCAATATATTGGTCATAAAAACTAGCTATAACAATCCGCAGTTTCATTTAATTTGATCGAAATCTCCACTTTCCGATGCAGAGAACATGCTTCCCAGATATAATCGTTGCCACACGTCATTTACCGTTTACCGCGGGACAACATTTGTCGTCTTCCCAAGATTTTTGTAAACAAAGACCGATGTTTGTACAAAAAATATCCGAGATCTTATTTTTTGTATATAGTCTATGTATACACTTTGGATACGGTTTAATTTTACTAAGATTGAAAACTACCGCAGGTCCGGGGTTTTCTCCGTGTACTTCGGCTTCCTCCCCCAATAAAAACTAGACGCCATGAAATAGCTGAAATTTTGCTGAAAGTGGCGCTTAACATTAAACAAACAAACAAATAGTTTTAAAAGTACATGAGAGATATCGCATCCAATGATAGTGGTTGACGTAGGATCCCCGGAATCCTTTTCGTGGAGATTGCGAAATTGCATCCCAAGAAAGAATTACTATCAATTACCTTTTACTAGTTCTATTGACTATGTTGATCATATTTGCCAAATATTCTGGTGCATAAACGACAACTTCTTCAGATATGCTAATTGTTTTGTTGACTGGTTGAAAGACTAATTGTAAGTATCTAAGCCAGTCGAACTAGCAAAAAAAAAGAAATATGTTAAAGTGAAGAATTTTGAATATCATTTGTAGTGAAGAATCCCTTATAGGCGGTAATGTAAAATCTTTGATTGTTTGATCTCAGAAAATGATATTTTTATATGATAAATTTTATTTTCTTATATAAAAAAAACGAATTAACAATATCAGAAATTCTGAGATGACTGACATTATGTTTAATATATCATTAAATTTCTTCGTATCCTAAAATTAGTAATGAAAGATGCTTTTATTATATTTGTTTTCTAACTCCATGGATTTTATACTTCAAAGCATTATTTGTGTTAATCTTCAACTTTATTTTTATAATTTTCATATTAAATTACAAACATCGTATCAAACCAACTGACAGAATATAATTAAATTCTTAAATATTTCTTCATAGCTTTCTAGAAACTAAACTTATCCATAGAAAACAGCAAAAAATATAACGAAATCAATCTCTTACTAGCGACCTGTGAATATAATTAATCATCAGATTAAAAAAACAACTGCAAATACCAAGAAAGTCGAAACGCAGCCATTAACATCAACTTGGTCGTTAATACATGTCCTACTTCGGACTTTCATAAAAGCATTTTTTTTTCTTTTCATTGGATGAGTTCTTAAAAACTTATAATTAAAATTTAGTAAGATCAAATTTGATAAAACTGCTTGTTTCCAGGTTTGTAATTTTAATATAAAAACCACTTTTTCGCAGAACTACTAAAACAATAAAATAAAAACCTATATGTATTGCTAATTATCCATGATCAGATAATGTCATATGTGGCTTATTATCCAAAAGGTACTTCATATATATAAACAAATGTAGTTGTCCGCCTTCGTTTTTAATGTTAAATATTTTTCCCAAAACAATTAAACTTTGGTCTGATTCAATAGTTCGAAGCCTCAAAACTGATGAACTTCAGATTACCGAAATCGGACGGTGGTTACCTTTGTTGTAATTCGTTTAGACTTATTTCTGTGTAAAAGTCGGTGGGTATCGTGAATTTATCGAAGCGTTGCGTAACATATTCGGAAATATGAAAATGGAACTATGTCATACAAACATCATGGCTAATGTAATACAATTGTTCAAAGACCCGATTAGATCTAGAAATAGAAACATTTCTTTGAATAAAAGATCTTATTCTTTTAGGTACAAACTGATATGAAGATAACTTATTTATTAACAAACGTATGAATGACCCGATTCAATTGTTGTAAGATTTTCTCAAAAGATAATAAAATAAACAGCATCACAATCCAATTTAGAATCTTCTGAAGACATGTGTTGCCTATAAATGAAATCAAAACGGCCATTGACTGTACAACAAAAGATTTTCTTTATCGTGTTGTTCATTTGTTATTGAGGAGATCTCAAGTTTGATTGTCAGAAACAAGCACAACGACAATGTTTGTGATTGTTACAAAGGTTTTTTTATGGACGCTTTATGAGAGTCTAATAGCACAGTAATGAAGTGGCATCTTTTTATAAATAAATAACAATATATATGTTAACAAAAACAGTCAAACTGTAATAAAGAATAACAATCAATGTGCAGTTTTTACAGCTAAGACAGAGCTAATTGTTGAACCAGATGCTTAAATTCATTCAATACCAGGAATGCAATAAACCAAGCTTTATGCCAAAATGTTTGCAAAGTTAGGTTTCAAGATTGCTGCGCTCAATGCACATAAAACAATGCAATGTCTGATTCGTTTTAAAAAGCATACAGAAAGTATTGCTATTATAAATATTTAAAAAGTGTGAAAAAAGCAATGAAATTCCATTAGATAATATAATGTTTAAATATTATGTTGACTAAATGGAGGTTTTAAATTTTGTTGATTTACATTAACTACATTTGTCATACCTATTTGTTATAAAAGTGTCACCAAGGGTGCCAAGTTATAAAGTTTACTACTACAGACAGGCTTTTTTTGTCTACCGTCCAACCACGACTTTTTAGTAGATCCCAGACATAAAATATTGGTAAGCCAAATCATTGAACGTTGAAAAACTGTTATCGTTTTATTAAACATTTATTGTATCTGTTTAATGAATTGATTTGCAAGTTACCGACACAGAAGTTTTTATTTAAAAATGCTTTTGCGATCAAGAAATTAAAAAATCTGACCGACTAAATACAAGCCAAAAATCAAGAGGCAATTAAAAATACGATTTAGAAAAACATACAAAACAAATAGAAAACCAAAATCGTAACCAAAGTTTGTAATCAAAACCCAATAAAACTGATAAAAACAATTGCTTTGGCATAGTAAGCAGTCTTTTATAAAACACCCGTCGAGTTACTAATTGTCGTGCCCAGTGACAGATCTATAGACATATAGATATATATTTACAGGAATAGAAAGACTTCATGTGACTCATACACAATCATGTTTGACAGTCCATTAAACAACCCATTTCCGGCGTCATAAAATCTTTATATAATCTTTATTCTTTATTGTTATTGAAAATATGAGACCCCTTTAATTTTTATATTGCTAGGGCGCATAGTAATATTAAAAAATGGAAAATGCTGGCAATAAAAGGAAGTACACCTAATTTGGTATAACACAGGACATATTTTTAATCCTATATACAATAACACTCCACAATGTAGGTATCATGTATATACTTATTAATCTCAATAACAACGATCGATTTGTCTGAATTTAGTCCTTTTGCAATGCAGCGGGGTTTATAAAATGTAGGCATCTCATTCATTAATGCAAAATTGGGAGTTATTTTCTTTGATTTACAATTGTAACGTAATTAAGTATTCACATCTTACTGCAATTTAAATTTTGATTTATTTCATAACTTTATGAACATCTTGAAAAGTGAACTGCCTTATTATAATCAAATATTGTGAATATTTTTCAAGGCTTTTGAGAAACCAAACTTGCCCTGACCACAACTGGGAATTCAAACTGTTTCTTCTTGCCTTAATTATGATTTGATGTGAAAGTTTGTAAATTCGTAGACACCTTTTATTCTTAAGCATAATAAACGCATGAATCGCCAAAGACAGCATCAGAAATAGATAGTTTGATCATTTAAATCATTTGTAGATTAAGTAAACAACAAATCAACGAAATTTTTGTATCCGTGACAAGTAACTGATTTTGTTAAAGATTGTCATGGCAAGAAGCTGGTCTTGTTAAAATCTCTCATGACACGTAACTTGTGTTGTTAAAGACTGTCCTAGTCAGGAACTGGTGTTGGTAGATAAAGGTAATAAACAAAAAATACCGAGCACCGATAAAACTGTCAAAACAGACATCCAAAAATCAAAGTCCAAGAAACCGCAAATCCAGAACCAACAACCAAATATACAGTAACTACAGGAAAAATCCTGACTAGGTACAGGCATTTCAAAAGAAGTGGTGGTTTAAACCAGGTTTTATGGCATGCCAAACCTCCCGCTTTCATTACTGTATTTGAGTTTGTTAGTTGATTAAATATAATAGGTATGATAAACCACTTGTCACAAATAGGTGTATCCAACAAACATCGTAGCACATTCACTGTACACTGAATTGAAAAATTGGGAAAACTATCTGTAACTTCGAACGTAACTCAAGTTGTTTTCCTTTTCGCTTTTTCCTTTTCGATATTCGAAAAAATTAGTATGTTTTTTTTTCTTTTAGTCATTAGCTTTCCTTCTTTTTTATTTGAATGAGAAATGAACCATTTTCCTTTTCGAGATTCATTTTCCTTTTCGTTATTGAGTTTCCTATTCGTTATCCGAAGAGAAAAATGAACTTTTTCCTTTTTGACCTTCATTTTCCTTTTCGTTATTCAGTTTCCTTTTCTCTGTTCGAATAGGACAATGAACCATTTTCCTTTTCGTTTTTCAGTTGCCTTTTCGCTTTTCGAATAGGAAAATGAACCATTTTCCTTTTCGACATTCATTTTCCTTTTCGTTATTCAGTTTCCTATTTTCCTTTTCGTTATTTAGTTTCCTTTTCGCTTTTCGAATGGGAAAATAAATGGCTCATTTTCCTATTCAAAAAGCCAAAAGGAAACTGAAGAACGAAAAGGGAAAATGAATGTCGGATAACGAATTGGAAACTGAATAACAAATAGGAAAATGAATGTCGAAAAGGAAAATGCTTCATTTTCCTATTCAAAAAGCGAAAAGGCAACTGAATAACGAAAAGGAAAATGAACGTCGAAAAGGAAAATGGTTTATTTTCCCATTCGAAAAGCGAAAAGGAAACTGAATAACGAAAAGGAAAATGAATGTCGAAAAGGAAAATGGGTCATTTTCCCATTCGAAATGCAAAAAGGAAACTGAATAACGAATAGAAAAATGAATGTCGAAAAGGAAAATAGTTCATTTTCCCATTCGGATAACGAAAAGGAAAATGAATAACGAAAAGGAAAATGAATGTCGAAAAGGAAAATGGTTTAGTTTCCCATTCAAATAACAAAAAGAAAAGCTGATGACTAAATGACTAAAAGAAAAAAACATACCAGTATCCTTTTCGAATATCGAAAAGGAAAAAAACGAAAAGGAAAACAACTTGAGTTACGATAACCATATTTCCAAACGAGACAAAAAAGTGGTATTTATAGTAAAACCTATTAAAGGCACAGAAGAGTCGATTTATATTGTTTATAAGATTATCTCGAAGAAATCAATGGCGTATGCAAAAATCAGTCTTGCATACCTCATCAATTGAGAAATATAGACACCGTTTGCAGGAGAAGCTGGAATATTGCTGCATAGATAAAGACTGTCATGTCAAGTAACTGGTTATGTTAAAGACTCTCATGTCATGTAACTTGTATTATTAAAAACTTTCAGGACAAGTAATTGTTCTTGTTAATGCTCGCATGGCAAGTAACTGGTGTTAATAAAAGCTATTGTATAGAATATCAATCATGATTTCCTTACCCCAGGTATTGTATTCTGTAGTTTACTTATGTTCATCTTGTTGTATAGCAGCTCGCTATCCCTCCTTTGATCTTGTGATATTGTTATCTAAAACAAACATATTTTGAAAAAAAAATTATATGGTAGTGAGCATTCCATGAACACCCTAATGTAGGCACAATTCAAATAATGCCATGGGAAATTTATTGTTCAGAAACGTTCTTGTTGCTTTTTTGTTCGTTTGTTGTGTTTTGAATATTCATCGCTTGTTCTTAAGTTTTATGTTCACTATGGCTTTGCTATTTCGTACTTGTTTCGTATTTTTTTTTAGATTGCTGCTCGATATTTTCTGTTGTACTATATTTATGTTATTTTGAACCTTAAAATTATTATTGTAACCTAATAAAAACTTAAATAGTATTATATAAACGTTTAGCTTTCTGAAAAATGTTGCATTTTTGGAGAATTGATATGACTCTAACCTATTTTCAGTTTATTCACTTTCTTAATGAATTAATAAGACTAAGCACAATGACAAGCGTTCAGGAGAAGTTAAAGCTTTAAATAAAACGGACTACAATTAATTTTCTATATATTAGAACTATCTTGAACTTATGATTTTACATAATTCATGTTATATAATTTGTTCAAGAAAGCTTATAGATAGTAAACGTCGTACATTTTCAAATATATTGTGCATTCAAAAATCACGTTAAAATATTATAAACTGTTGAATTATGAACTCAATAAAAATAAAAAGTATGTACCCTTTCGTCTATTGTCGATTACATAAATTTTGAATGGGCTGGTGTTTATGAACTATTAACCAAATAATCAATGAATCTTATATTTTTATCATATGTAGTCTAATGTTTCTTTAAATTGTACTCACGTTGGCCAATTCAACTTCAAGATGTACCATATCTTTCATTTCCGTCTCAGCTATAGTTTTGTTTGCTCCAAACATAACTGCGACATTCACTGCAAATCGATGATACATTTGAACAATTGGATCATCCACCCCTTTCAAATAGTATTCTCGTGAAGGCATTCCCAATTCCGGCTGATCAATCTGCAATTTAAAATAAGATAAACATAGGATACAAATCTTCGAATTTGTTAGGAGTTTATAATTTAATTATTAATTTTGCAAACAGTTTAGGACATGTCTTACATTCTAACAATGCACAACGAAACCAAAACATTACACATATGTAATATAGTACGGTTGTATCTCTAAATGTTTTACAATACAAGTCTTCGTATAACCTGCATGCAATGAAAAATATTAATAATAATTTTCCTTAACCATACATAAATACACTTGCCAATAACTATCATCGAGTGTTTGTTTGGTCAGCAGTTTTTCGCCGGAGTACCCATAGAAAACCCCGAACTTTGGTAAGAAAAATGACAATTCAGTTTGGAAACCCGTAATCGAGTTTACAGATCACGTGATCAACTACCTTAATCAGTCGGCCACCGATGCCCCACTATCCTTCAAGTAGGCTTGCAAATGCTGAAAAATTAAATCTTCTATACAAACCAACGGATCATGAGAAATAATGTAGCATAATGTTAGGGATTTTACATACTTCATTTAAAACTCGTAGCGTAGTATACATATCTTAGCGTGCGCCGATGGCCGTTAGTTGTCTGATTATTCTTGCACCCTGACGATGATATCCTCATTAGCCTAAACGGCCTTCGGATATAACGTCAGATCAGGAGCATTGGATTTCAACGGTGACAGCGTTCGGGTATTCATTAGACTAAGCATTTTGTTTCATAGATAAGTTCAAGTAGACCGAACGTATTATGACGTTATTCTCTTTATGACGTTCAATATTTACATTTCTCAGCTGAGTTTGCATTAAGATTCAATAATTTCAACGTAAAGTTAAATGTAATTTATATTTAAATTTTATCAAGAAAAGGTATATTCCCATCTTTAAAAAATGATTGACATGTGCATATGATATTAAATGGCGTCATATTATCAACCAATTAAAATGCTTATATCGTAGGTCCTGACTATTTAAAGTGAAGCTTGCGTCAATGAAAAATATTGCACCAGGAGACCAGGTTAGTTGTCTGATGATAATCAAGCATAACCAAATTTCTGTAGGAGTTTATCCGCGATCGCAAGGAAATGACTAATTCTTTACAATACGCAATACATTGATTCCTTTATTCTTTCTAATAGGTGGGGGAAATAACGATGGTAGATACCAAATATAAGCGAACACTCAATAAATATTAAGAAAAATACAGTAAATAAAGAAAAGAGCAATAATTCAATAATTTGCAACAGAATTTATTATTGTTTTAAGAAAAGATATCTCACATGATCATGAAATTAAAAAAAACGATTCTGGATTTGTCTTAATTATTTCACTGCTGTTTAGATACTATAATAAATTTTTTTTCTACAATGAATCCCCATTTTAGTAAGTCTGCCCGATTCTATTACGTATTTATTAACAATGGGGTTGCGGCTTCGAGTCTTAATGCGGGAAAGGTTTTCTTGACTGTAGTCTAAATTAAAAGGAAATGCCAGTTTTCTTACTAATATAAGGTTAACTGTAATTTTCTTTTCTCCGGTTACTGCGACTTCCTCCCCCCCCCCCCAATTAAGACTGGACGCCATGAAAATTCTTAACAATACATATACTTAATTACTATCATAAGGAACTACTAAATACTTACTTGAATAATATTGACCTCTGAATTTTTGTCATCGGCACTAACCCATTGATCTACTAATATCTTGTTGTTGTAAAATCTCAGTTTAATCATAAGGTCAATGAGGTTAAAACTATCCTCAGACCATTTTGGTTCTCTTTCTGTTACCGGCCATCCTCCTAATTCATTCAGTAAATTAAATGCTGGTTCAAGACCTCGTTCATTTATCAATGCTAATCATA
The DNA here is from genome assembly GCA_944474755.1 of Limnoperna fortunei. Taxonomy (NCBI): domain Eukaryota; kingdom Metazoa; phylum Mollusca; class Bivalvia; order Mytilida; family Modiolidae; genus Limnoperna; species Limnoperna fortunei. Next base: position 35,889,510 of record OX104122.1, read on the forward strand.
GAAAGAAAATTTTAATTAGTTTGTGAGCATGCCCTCCTTGGCAGCAATATTTCTGTTTTACTATCGACATATCTCAATTAAGAAATTTAACCTTCATACACGACTGAGATTTTGGTGTCCCGCAAGCTACAAAGCAGTTATGCTTTAAGTGAACTCTTCTGTACTCAACAGACTATGTATGGTTTACATTGTGAGGTTGAGTATAGATACAGTTTTTGTATCACACCGTTCATTTCTGTGTACTCTAATGTCCATAGCTTTGTTTTTTCTCATGTCCAAAAATTTAAATTGTAGCTATAAAAGACGATTGGGTATGCTTATGATACTAAAAACGTTTTGTTCTACATTCTTTTTGTCTTTCCGTAAAATATGCCTACGTATTATCACATATTGTTACGTAAAACAGAAATAGTTCATAGTTTCATCAATCAACATAAAGCTACACATCATTCTTTCATTCACATTTTATTTACTTACTTTCGTTTATACAAGATAGGTAGAGATATTTTGCCTTTTTCACAGATTCACACTCTTCCGATGATACAGGCTTTTCTAAGAGACCTAAAAGCACAAATTGTTCTCTAATAGCACATATAATGAGAGCAACAATTATTTTTCTTTCAGAATATAGAATTATACAGGAAAAAAACATGCAGCATCATTTAAGAACAAAGTGTGGGAGTGAGATTATCCTGAAATGGCATGGTATGCCTACAGGTCTATCAACGACATGTGTTTTGTAAACATTCATAAAAAGCAGCTAATGCGTAGTATGCCTGCAGGTCTGTAAACGACATGTGTTTTGTAGAAATAAATCTTAAGCAGCTAATGCCCATTAGCATTTGGCATTTTGAATTTTTGTTGTAGTAAGTTTCTGATAAATAACTCTATTTTCGTAAGATTTCTTAAAAATATTAATCTTCTTATGTATACAGAATGATAAAGATTTTATTTCTAAGAGCATGTGAAAATTCTTTACTAATGTCTGTAATATGTTTTTTAATAGAAACAGTGGTACAATTCATACGTAAAAATATGTCACAAAATTAGGAATGTTGTTGCAAATGACTGTTTTCAAAACCGGAAATACCTCGAAAATGTTTTAATATGTAATCACAAGATATGATTCGCATGTTCAAAACGTACAGAAACATTTGACCAAGTTTGAAGGTTCCGAGTTGAAATTAATTTCATTACACAAATAGGTAACCTGAGAAAATGTTTAACACAGCATTGTTCCGAATGTATCTATAATATTAGGTGCGATGCCAATACATATGCAAACTTTCGACAACGAGGAGATTACTACAGAAGAAAGGTATCGTACTTTCCCGCTTGTCCTACTTTGAAATTTACAACTCTTCAAGCCGATTTGCACTGCGCATTATAAAGGCATAAATGAATTAATACGTGCCTTTAACTGTAACCTGTAGGTCGTCTCTAAGCTTGGCAAATGTATTATAACTAGATCTGTCGTCAGGAATAACATTAACGTTGTTCCAGTTTCCGCATGCGTATTCATAGAAGTCGTCACACGGGTCTGCGTGTGAATTCATTCCTTGTAATAATCTAGCCGCTGAAATGAAAAAATGTTTGGGTTGACGACAATATGTGGTGTTTTTAAAAAAAAATTAAACTGCATTATATCATTTAAGACAAACATAAATATTCTACTTTTTTTCTATTATATATGCAGAACTGTTTCATGTTATGTCTTTTTTGTCACAGTCTGTTAAATAGTTTAAGAATAATAAATCAATTGAAATTTTAATTTGAAATAAAAAAAACAATAAAATACTCACCAGCTTTGACACAGTCCCCTGTCATGCATATTTTTGCCTCTTTGATATTTTCTGAAGCGAACAACATACTGGTTAAATAGATGAACGATATCCTTAATTGATAATATCAATTGCAAGAAAGATATCAAGGAAACCGATCACACAGCAAGAGCAGAAAGTCAATGGACAATTACAAATCCGAATTAAGATACAAATATATAGAACACAAAACATAAAAAACACACCAGAAAGTGAGTAACCGGAATCTAAAATAAACCATGCGTGCACTCAGGTACTCCTGACGAGTAAGCAGTGCCTTCCTCTATTTAGACACCTGTCAAGTTAGTCATTTTCATGTCTAGGAAAAAGTCTAATCCAGGATAATAGCTCAAAACAGGTCATCGCGAAAAGGAGGTCAATAAGTACCCATAGTTATACCAACAGTCGTTGGCAAACACGTCCTCAAAACGGGACAAATGTCTTTCAGAAAATAAGTTTTCGGTCTTTTTTTAACCGCTTGTAGAAATTGAGCTAATATTTGGTATGTGAATCAATCATGATGAATTTCAGACCAAATCAAATATCGTTCCAGTCCATTGATTCTTATAAATTAAGGCCCTTGAACTTTAAAATTTCAATTTAAAAAAAATGACATTTTTCCGAACTTTTTTCCAAAATCTTGCAGATATTGAGCAGGTTTTTGAGACAACAATCACAATGAGTTACAGATTTAGTTAGAATATTGTTCCGATCAAATAATTTTTGATGCAATTATAGCCAATTATTTTTACGAAATTATTACCATTGGACTCTTTCAGTGCACACTTGTTTGATTTGGATTCATTAATGACGAATAGATTCTTTCATAACTTAATACATGTACCTCGTAATTATATCGTCTTATTCCGTTATTCTTGAAATAGCAGCGTTTAAAATTAGATTTGTTTTAAGACTGTTTTAAGCTGCATATAGATGATGGCTTTGTAGACCTTAAGACGTCTAATAGGTCCTTAGAGTTACAATGCTTGCAGTTTTAGCCAATCAACGATATGTTTCTTACTTTGTTGCCATGCCTTGTAGAATGGAGTGTATGCGCCTGCCATTGTTCAGGGGTTTTTATCGGTACTTCGCCCCATCCCCAATTGAAATTCGACGCCATGACGTTAATTCTTATTTGATTGAAGAAATTTTAACGGCTGTTTTGCTACTGATCAAGCTGTTTCTTTACTTATTTATTGCATTTTAATAAAATTGAATAAATTGTAACGTGAATATTTTTATTATTTTACTATTTCTCTACGTCAAACTAAAAACGTCTGTCTGTTTGCGCCTGTTAGTTTTTCGTTTAGAATTATTAAAATTCATACTTTACCTTTCTCTCCTCTAAAATATCACCAATAGTTTTAAAGATTTCTATAATTTTGTGCAAAATGCTGCTATGATTGAACAGTTTGGTATGTGTTTGTTACATTTTTGAAAGCCATAAAAAAGTAGTTTATGAAAATTAATCATCACGATAGCGATTTAAATTTGAAATATATAATATTTTATGATAATTAAATCCATAGGCACTCATGTTTACAATTTTGTCTGCAATGGTTTGAGAAGAATTTCAATGCAAAAGAATTTATTTTCTTTTATTTTCAAGAATTAATGATGTAATCATGCTCGAAATCGGCAGGTTATAAGCATAAAAATGAGAAAATATCATTAAATATTTTGTTTTGCGAAAATAGTAAAGTTGTTCTGAGGTTTATAAACTACAACTGACGCAAAAGTTGAAAAATGTCATTAAACAATTAAGAAAATTCCAATCCAAAAACGCATTAGACTGCAGTACTATTTCGTTTGAAATACCAGTTTGTCTACTACTCATGCAATTTGTGATACAAGACTGGAAAATCTACGTATGCTTATGTTTGATATCAGATAAAAGCAACTAAGTAAAAAGGAATATTAAAATGAGATTTTTCTTGTTCGATAGGTAAATGTAAAGTGATAAACTATATACGACGCACTGCAAATATATGTTGAGGATAAGCGACGAAATAAAAAAGGAAAAACATTTAAACAAAATACGCCATTCCAAAATTTGCCATATTTTGCACAAATATAAAGTACCATAACTATGAAATGACTGAAGCAATTTGGCTGGTTATCAATCTTCGTTGAGATATGGCGCCTATATTTCCTTTTAATGAAGATTGGACAACATATGTTTGAGTTAGAGCGAACAAGACGAATTTGCGAATTTTTTACCAATAAAGGGGCATAACTCTACAGTGGCTGCAGTGATTTAGCTGGATTTTTAACATGGCCGGAATATTTTGCCCATTCACACTTTTCCCAAGGTTCATGAAAATCGCACAACAACTGTTCGATTTAGAGAGCGGACTTCGCTCTGGACGCCGCCGGCCCGCCATGAGGGTTCCAATAGTACGACCCGTTTTCGACCGGCGTATAAAAAAGAACTAATCATCATATTAGGGATAAAAAAGGTTGCCCTATATATGACTATGATCACTGTTTTTTAAATGGTCCAATATTCCTTAATGGACTGAATGATCTTAGCTTTTGTTTTTACTGTAGTTGATGTACTAATATGTTTGCGATAGAATTAAAACTTTTGATAACAACTCTAAACTTTCCCTTTTTTGCAAATTAAATTTTGATAATAAACTAGCACAATACTTGAAAATCTCAAACATTAATAGTCGCAAAATACTTATCAAGTTCCGCATAAGTGATCATAATTTGGAAGTGGAACTTGCTAGATATAAAAATATTCCAAGGGAACAAAGACTTTATTTTTTATTTTTTAATTGTAAAATTAATAATGATACAAGGACTAGTTTTCGTAGTACAATCTCTAATACAAACTTAGATTTGAACCAGCTTGACTCTTTTAATAAACTTATAACTATGTTACATTGTGATTAGAATGTTTTTCCCATTATTACAGATTTTGTAAAGCAATCTTTAGAGTTGCGAAACTAAGATCCATACTGGTCAAATCCATACATCTTTGCAATGTGTTATAAATTTTGTATCAATATTTGTTACATATGAATCAATGCTTGTATGTTATATGTTGTATTGCTATAGTCGACTTAGGTTATTTTGTTTGCAAATAAATTATTATTAATTATTATTATATGATAAGAAGGCGGTCTACGCTAAGGTGGGTCTTTACACCAGCAACAGTAAGTCACGCACTGCAGTAGATCTTTAAACTGACGACCGGAAAGCATGTCACAAAGTCTTAAATTTACTTAAGCTTATTAGAACTCAACAATTAACAACACATCTTCAATTACTATCATTAATTTATACTCTGGGCAACATATAAAATATATAATTGACTACATAGTTCTTAACAAAGACAGACTTAGTTTGGACACAACTTATAAAAATGTTAATTTGTATGAGTTGTTTTCCCATCACAAACTGCGTCATATTACGTTTCAGTTAACAACAGGACAATGACACGAGCTGCATTGGATGCGATGACATTTTTATAATATAATAACTAACTTTCATTCAAAAAACATACATTTACCTTTCTTTCCGTCCTGATTAGATAAATTCTGATAAAACTGTTTATCCACTGAAAAAAAACGTTTCTTTTAACTGTGGCTTTCAAATGTATATATTGCATACAACCTTTGGCAATTTTCAATACGCAGAAATAATACATATAATTCAATGTTCTGAGTCCCACCTTGGTCATACATTCTAAAAAGTTGTAGTTAGAATAGACAAAGATAAAGATTATAGAAAAATCTTAAAGCTTGCTTATATTAAAAAACCACACTTAAGACCAACCTTTGATTTCAATATAAACCCTTTAAACTTCAATACATATTCCAGGTACCCTAATCATATACAGAAAAGCCTACTTTTATTGGTTATCAAAATTAAGTTGCCTTTACCTATTAACACGACTTTAAATACATGTAAAATAACCGAAGTGTATGTGTGTGTTATGGTTGCCATTGGATTCACCGTACCCTACTGTAAAGTAAGCGTTTCGCTCTTCAATCCAAAGACACTCTGTCTAAATAACTCGTCTTACCTCGTTGTTCTTGTAATGTTATAGCGTGTAACACTAATAAAATAACGATAATTCCTATACAGATTAACACAACACAAAATAATATTCTTTCAAGAACAGTCCGATTTTTACACCATATTTTGCTTGCTTCTCGCTTAGACCTGCAAAATATCAAAATATGCATACATATTTAGTATTTGTATTGTCAGATAACTTTTTGGAATTTAACATTTACATTGAAAATCCACATGCAGATATGATAAAAAAAACTTGCGATTTAAATATTATATATATAATTAATCCGATTTGCTCGAGGCTGTACCACCACAGAAAAAACATAAGCAACCACAGTTATCATCTTTTGCAGAGATTCTTGTATTGAACTTACTAATTTAATCAATGAAAAAAAATAGCAATGATATACCCTATACATGAAAAAGGCTAATTATTAAATGGGAAGTTATTTCATCCACAAGGAGTATAGTACAATAATAGCACTATGTATTTTAGCGTCTTGGCGAGGAGTCATAGGATGGAGTATTGAGAGTACATTGTATTTAATTTTGAATATTTGTTGAGAGACAAAAGATATTAAGTTCAGCAATTTTAATATATACATATAGAACTATGTCATCCCGTATCATCAACATTTATGAAATATTTAAGCTAATCAGTACTTAAATCAGGATTTATTGTGCATGACCTAAACTTTCACAAATGTCTCAGCATAATGAACTGGCTTCAACTGCAGTACTGCAATGATTAAAATTTAAAAGTTTGGATTTTAATAACATTCTTTTTTTACTTTAACAAAAGTCACTTAAATCAATTCTGTTCAAATGTGTTGCATACATATATGACATGACTCGTTTCATGGAGCTCGAATGATGTGGTCTGCCATGTTAATCGGGATTGTAAAGTTTTTTTACGGACCTTTGCTTTGGAATATCTTGCTAATATTCAACTTATTTTTCTTGCACAACTGAAGGGTTCATCGGGCAACATCACAACAACTATTTTATAGATCTAATCTAAACAAAATCTAGGACGGCCTCGAAAACTTGCTTGAAAAGATGGACACACGTATCCTTTTATCATCACAGATGGATTATGAGTATTATAGTTGAATTTTTTCATATTTAAACTGCTTGTTTCTTTGAATATCATTATACTCATTTGTTATTGGTAATAGAGGAAACAACAGTAACGTGTAAAAACGTCTGCCAATTGTTGTCAATTAGGGTTGAAGACAAACATATCCTTCCCTACTTCAGACTCGAACTAGCTATCTTAGAATTAACACAACGATGATCAATAAAGAAGATAACATTAACAGTAAAGCCCGAAGGCCTTTCTAATAAAGGTATGTTACTCTTCCTCCGCACTTTTCTTGCGATCTGAGAGAACTCAAGTCATGTGAGCTAAAATAAAATTGGTGTGTATGAGGTATATTTAAACTAAGCATATCTTACTGAATGTGATGGTATAGGTTTTTAAATTAGCGGAATAACACTCTTCTTTTTAGAACACAAGAAGGGGGCGCATGTAAACAATGTAAGATAAAACATTTTCCAGTAAAAACATTGTTAAATTTTTTAAAGGAATCATACGAATTTCCAGACAACAGCAAAAATTCGTCAATCAACAAAACATTAAAAATTCACGGTAGGAAATAAACTGCAAGAAGGAAGGTTTTAAATAAAGTAATGAACTGGTTCATCAATCAGGAACACAATGAGTTGTTAGTAAATCAAAGTGGTGCAGAATAAATGTATTTTACGTTTTTTGTGGCTCTTAGCCTAAATTCTTTCATGGTGGTCTGCTAAAACTAATAGTGATACGGTATGTCTACAAAATGCTAGAAGAGGCACGTTCAATGTAGCATTCTGAAGAAGTCCGTGTCAATAGTGTTACACTTCACTATTTAAATGTATTTTCCCAGAGTATGACTTAAGAAGTTTACACATGGGAAAGAGTCGTTTGATTAATTGCCTGGATCTCGATATATGATGTTTTTTCAAGATGTCGCAAACATTCCACTGGGATTTCACAGTAAGACAAGACGTCTATATATTGTCTAGATTAGTGCCTTATCAGTTTACAAAATATCTTTTATTTGTTATATCAGTTGAATAGACGGAAATAAAATTATGTCAATGTCCTGGGAAAACTAAATAACTATCAAAAAATGCTTCAGGCTATAACTTGATTTACTTCAAAATGCCAAAAGGATTTATCTAGATTCGTGGATTCATGAAAATAGAAAAAGAAAACAAAATGAATTAGCTAAGGCATTCAAGTTAAAAAAATCTATAGTTAACATTCCGTAGAATTCAAATAGACGTTAAATAGATTGTTGTTGATCGTTTAACGAGCTATCTTTTTACAGTGCGTAAACGAAATAATCAACAGTTCCACCATAGAAACGAATCTATCATATATGAATATTCAACTTCCGTCATGAAACATGATGTGCTGAGGTATGCCAAATGTGCCATTATCAAGATTTAGTGTATATATTTTCTCGTCTAACGTGTGTTCGGTATTATTAATGTCAATTGGCAGTAGGCAGGCTAACACCTTACATCTAAATTAAATCTTTGATCTTTGTTCTATTATTTTCTAATTGAATAATATAGGTTTCCACAAAAAATACCAAGTTTCTGACAATGTGACGATCTAATGAGCATCTGCAATGATTTTTATTATTTACATGTCATCATGATGATGCTTCTGTCATCTGGTCGTTGTCACCAGCAAAATTTTAGGCATAATCTAAAACCTGGCCTGGCATCAACTGCCTGGCTTGGCCTGGCTTTAAATTTGGCCTGGCCTTAAAATTGGCCTGGCCTCAAAATTTGCCTGGCCAAAAAAATTGCCTTGTTTTTTTGCCTGGCCTTAAAGTTGGCCTGGCCTTAAAATTAGCTTCATTTTTAGGCCAGACAAAAATTTAAGGCCAGGCCAATTTTGAGGCCAGCCAGGCCAAGCCAGACAGTTGAGACCGGGCTAGGTTTTAGATGCCCAAAATTTTATGATAGAATTAACAGTTTACATTGATACTTATAAGTTCCATCATTTCATTCGGATTTGATTAAGATTTCTTAAAGATTAGGATAATATAAGCTGAAATTTTAATCACCCTTTTATTAGTGATTTTAAAATATTTTTATCACTCCAAAAATCGACTCCAAATCTCTCTCCAGACTCCACTTCACTCTATGACTCCACTCCAGGACTCATTCTGTAAAATACGTGGTGCCTATTTGTTGTGAAAATCAAACAAATTAATACTTATATGTAGAAGTTGTACCTAGCGACCTATGGAGCTCGCCACATTAGTGTTGCTGACAATGACATTTTAGCGACACTTGATAAACAAATGTATCAAAATGCAATCGTCAAATCTAGTCATTTTTATTTAAAATGCCCCCAAATGAATGTTTTTTTATATTTTCACAAAATCGGACACGTAGTTGCATCTCCACATCAGACAGTGGAATGTCCCATAAGGCAACACGGTGAATTAATTAATTTTAGGGATCGATCATTAATTGGAAATCAAGGATTATTATTATTATTTATTAATTAATAGGCTCTTTTTTAAAACAGTCATTTGAACTGAGGGCAAAAGAAGATTAACTTTCATATTGTTCTTTTTCTTTGGTCAGTATAATGTACTTGGTTTTTTTTGTCACAAACATATGTTTATATGACAATGAAGATATTATTATTATTATTATTAGTAGTAGTAGTAGTAGTAGTAGTAGTAGTAGAAGTAGTAGTAGTAGTAGTAGTAGTAGTAGTAGTAGTAGTAGTTTTTAGTATGCAAGACTTAAAAATTTCGCTAACTGAAACAAATTATAATTGCCGTTCAGCTACAGGTATTCCTTATTCAATATTTTTAACTAACAGAAAAAGTGACAACAAAACAGGCATTAAACAGCTAATATCTTCACAAACGATTTCTTTTCTTTAAGATAATATATCTTGATTTCAAGACAGCGAAGCGATCTTCGTGAAGCCTGAAGTGTTACATATCCATAAAAGTAAGGTCATATTGACTTCTTTCATGAACAATACATTAAAGTGTCCAATAATTATTTTAAACTGCACATTTCAATTCATTTTTATTATTATATATTTTGACATAGTTGGGCTAAAATTTCGATAAAAACTATTTCTTATTTAAGTCCAAATACTTGCTGATTCGAAAAATATGTTTATTTTGTCGTTATACGCGTTTTGCATACATATTTGAGGTCCGAACGTGCTAAACGTCGACAAGACCTATTCTATGTAACATTTGTATGCCAGTAGCTAATGCCACAGTGCATTAATTTGATTTGTTTTTATTTCTTAAGTTTTGTACATTTCGTGTGAATAACTAAATTGAGGTTTGTGGATTTAGTTCTCTTTATTTTCATTATAAATTCTGATGCTGCATTTTAGTTTCTAAATGAGTAACTTATGAATGAAAAGTGATACAGTTTTGCACATTTGATTACATATTTAACAAGAAAATGTGCAAACAGACACGTAATCGAATTTGGCATTAAACATTTACTTCGAGTAACATTGTAGGTAGAACGGTAGTAAATGTTTTGGCTATAGTCGAAAACACAAACATTTCTGTGATTTGCATACCGTTCTAATATTCCTCAGCATGTACCTGGTCTAGGAAATTAATAAACGTTCATTCATAATTAAAAAAATATATGCCATATATATCCGTGACCAATTCATTTTTTCGCTAGTTAGAACAATTTGAGACGCTCCCACTTTTACATTAAATTTCTAATGCAGTAAATGTAAACATACTACATTGTTTAAAAAATTACCAAAATTTTATAATGCAAGATCTGAGAAAAATTTAACCACTTTTTATAACTTAATTTATGCAGGAGCTTACAGCTAAAAAAATGGTACACATCTAACCACTATTGACAAAATCAGAGCACAATGTAATATTCAGTACTGTACTTAATGTAGGGTACACAATCTGGTAATTTGTTACTGGTACACATTTACTATTGTTATACCTGTATACATTCATATAATTATCTAATTAAAGATATAACTGAACGGAAGCCGTAAAGGGAAATGAAAATAAGACGAACAATATTTTTCAATTGTATTTGTAAACCTGCTTAAGAAAATCATTTGATAAAAAAAATAGTGACATAAAAAATTATATCTTAAGTATACTGGTTTTCTGTCGACATGAAAGATTAAATCATCAACCATAAGTATCTGATAAACGTTACAATGTAATTAAGCTGACAGGTTAAGGACATACAGTTGAATGCAACACTACTTGTTGCAACGAAAAGAAGGACGTTCATAAGTCAACACAATCAGATACATCTTTGTAATAAATACTGCGTATATATTGGATTAAAATCTGCAGTGTGTCAAAACCACATCGACTGAACCGCACAAGATTACTACTACTGATACAGAAAATCGTGGGCGACATGTTTATACAACAAGTACAAGATATCGCGCAGACAACCATTACATATATAACTGATAAAACAGACGTATATTGTTATAATTAGGCCATATGTCACTCAAGAAGTAAATATCAACATGATACAAATCATATTATACAAATAAGCTATACATCACTATGTAATACAATTAAATACATTACTTACTGTACATATTGCGACTTACTTCATTACTGACAGACACATTAATGCAATAACAAAAGGAAACAACTGTCAATAAGTGACACGTTAATGCAATAGCCGAACGACACCGACTGTCAATAAGGGACTGTCAAGTAAATGCAATAATAAAAGGACACCGGCTAATGACTGTCACGTAAGTGCAATAACTAAAGGACAGCGGATGTCAATAAGTGACAGTCAAGTTAATGCAATAACCAAAGAACAGCAGCTCTCTCATGAACTGACAGATTATTGCAATAACAAAGGGACACATCATGTAAATAAGGGACTGGTACGTTAATGTAATAACCAAAGGACAGCGACTATCAATAAGTGACAGTCAAGTTAATGCAATAACAAAAGAAGAGCAGCTCTCTCATGAACTGTCAGATTATTGCAATAACCAAAGGACACAGCCTGTAAATAAGTAACTGGTAGGTTAATGTAATAACCAAAGGACAGCGGCTGTCAATGACAGTCATGTTAATGCAAAAACCAAAGAACAGCATCTTTCAATAAGATATAAGCACGTTATTGCAATACCCAAAGAACAGCATCTCTAAACAAGATATAAGCACGTAAATGCAATACCCAAAGAACAGCATCTCTAAACAAGGGACAATCACGTCAATGTAATGTGACGGCGGTCGAGTGCAAATGACTTAAAACGGACAGACGGATCCAGTGATGCTGGCTTTAGCCCTCAAAATCACATAAACACCAATTGTACTAATCTACAGTTTATTAAATAGATATACATCTCAATTATCTACAGTCAATTTTACATCATAGTAGGAGGAATGCCTTTCACAAAATCAGCACCAAACATTACATTCAGGATATTCTAAATATAATTACTATATAATTCAACATAGTGGAATAACTAACAAATAATCCACCACAAAACACGCATAAATCCCATAACACAGAACACAGACTTATCCAAAGTCACAGGTTAAACATTAACCATTAAGTACATCCAAAAACATCTCATGGCTCACACCAAAGAACCTACTCTAACATTGCCACAACTGCCTCTCTCTTCCTCCAAACTAACAAACAACTTGGTACTTATATACCCAAGCCATATCACCTGACCTCAATTATCTCCTAAAATTCTCCTAACTTTCTCCTAACTTTCTCTTAACTTCCTCCTAATTTCCTCCTAATTTCTCCTAATACTTACATCACCATAATAGTCAACAAACCATTAATCAGTTTAAACATGCATATACAGAACTGATAAAAGATATCATATTACTACTTTCACTACTCCCAGACTAAGTTAATGACTTTAACACATGGACAATACATAGATTACACTATTACAAGTTACCTAACGGAGCCTCTAAGATGTAAGATAGCACCATCGCGCAACGTCCAGTTATCACTTGATTGCAGGTCGTCGGTGTATTCGCACGTAAGATGAATTTGATTAAATTACTAAAACGTTACCGGGAGGACAAAGATCCAGACCTGAAAGATTTCGACGGGAAACCCTTGAGTACTTTGAGTAAAGATGATCTTCTGGAGGTTGCCAAAAAGTACAAGATACCACTTGATGACATTTTCCTAATGCTAAATGAGGAGGATAGTCGTGAAAACCTTTGTAAAGTAATTAGTTTCGGGTTGGAGCAAGTCGAAGGGGAAGAGGTAGCTCAAACCCCGGGTAATACCGGCAAAGAGGAACCTCCGAAGAAAAAGCAGAAAATTGAGGAAAAGCAATCTGCTGTAAGTTGATGTTATTTGTACTTTATTTATCTAAATGTTTATTTGTTAAACGACGGCGGTTTCATTTTAGAAAGCATTACTTTATGTTAAAATGGCAGATAACTAAAAAATCATGAAACGTACTCTCCAGCAAGAGTGGGAGGTGTTGTCATATATAGCATATATTAGAGTTTTGATTGAACAAAATCAGGTAGCATATATTTATTCATCATATAGTTACAGTGTCGTAACCGAGCCCTTTGTTCATAGAAATAGTTTTGTGTGCGACGCACTTGAAAGCTCTTTTAGTAATTGTTTGTGGCCAGAGAGAGAGAAAAGAATTATTATTCAATAATAATAAAGGTCATAATTTAAATAAAATGAATCGATCAATTTAATGAAGGAAATAATTTTCAATACATATAATTCATCTTGTGCATCGCACGTGTATTTTTATATTCTGTCTCTTCAAATGCTGTACGATGCACGTGATAGGAAGGTTCAAGGAAAAGGGGGAGTGATAGAGGAACATAGTTACTGGGGCTTGTCATGCATACAAATTGTATTCTCTAACTTAGGTGCAACGCACGTGTATTTATGATATGCTTCGTAAAAAAAAAAAAAAAAAAAAAAAAAAAAAAAATATATAAAATAAAAAAAAAAAAAAAAAAAAAAAAAAAAAAAATAAAAAATAAAAAAAAATAAAAAAAAAAATGTTGGGAATATATTTTATTTTAGATGAGAGGGCTAACATAATATTGTGTCCACAATTTTGGTTCTGTAGTGCAAAGCACGTGTTTATGTGATGTGCAACGCGCGTGTTTTTATGATATGCTTTTAACCTGTGTGCGCCACTCGTGATAAGCTTTTATATTTCAATGCTTATGGGTATAGTAGAAAATAACAAATAAAAACATAAAATATTGGTAATGCATTTTATGTTAGACGTAGAGCGTGGGCACAACACTTTATCCAAACCTTTCGGTACTATAGTGCGACGCACGTGTTTATATGCTCTCCTCTTCAACCTCTGTGCGTCGCGCGTACAATGCACGTGTTGGGGTAATTAGGGGGAGGGGTAGAGGCGACATTCGACAACTCTGATCCCAAAATATATATGTACATTGTTTTCTTGTTCGTGCAAAAGTTTTCATTTCGAGTATATTGTGTACTTGAAGACAAATAAGTAAATATATTACTGAAATAATACATTTTGTTGTAAGCTAGCGCGGGTGCATCGGTTTTGTGATAAAGATGCTTCATACATAATCGTTATCAAGCCTGTGGGTCGAAAAAAAAAATAATAATAATAATAAAAAAAAAATAAATTATTACAATTTAAAAAAAAATAAATAGATAAATAGATAAAATTTATAAGACAGGCTCTTCAAGGGAATAAAGAGAAGATGAAATAAATATAAAATTTATTCCGGAAAAGTTCTAGCATTTGTTATATCTGGTGGTGCGATGCACGTGCAAATAGTTTATGTGAGCTTGGGTCATATAGGAAATATGCTTAATATATCCTAATGGTTTTAATACTGGGTCACCAGACGAAAATTTCTTGCTTTTGTTACATCTTGTGGTGCGATGCACGTGAAAATAGTTTTTGTGAGTTTTGGGTAATATAGGAAATATGCTTAATATATCCTAACGGTTTAATCCTGGGTCACCAGACGTCATTAATAAATTTCATGGTTTAAATGACCTTTTTCAGACGCATCATTGACTTCTTAATCTTCAAAATGAGATAATCATGTTTATGTACACCACCTGGTCATGTTGTATGGATCTCTTTAATCTGTTGCAATAAATTATGTCCCGCTTAGTTTTATGTGTCGTGGAAAGTTGACTTGGCTCGACATGTGAGAAATTAATGAGCGATTTATCTTTCTATTTGAAAAACAGAAAAAAAATAATTGCAAGTCTTTAGGTTGATAGCGTGGGGCGTGGAATATTTCCCCACTAGTCATTAAACATTATACGTAATAGAGTAAGAGAAACTGGCGAATAATTCGAGTCGAATAATTCATGTTTTATCAAAGCTAAAGTCTACATCAAAGCTGGTTGTTGGTGCTGTAATACAAAGCCGTGTTTATATGACTTGTTATACGACCTCCGTGCGCCGCTCGTTCAATGCACTTAGTTTTCTTAGTCCCTTATAAATCGATCCCACTAAGCCATATTGATTCCACTACGAATTTATAAGACATTAAATTCAAAATTCATTCATTTTAACTCGGTTAACGTCATGTATTTTAATTGTTGGACAGTAATTGACGTTGTGCATATGTGTATATCACAGCGTCCGTTTAGAGTGTCTCGTTTTGATCCCATAAGTAATAATACTAAACGTTAAATGACACACCACATACATTTATGTGCGTGTTATCTTGACAGCAATTGCCAAATTCTAAAATGGCACTAAGAAAATTTGTTAACATTTATTTTACATGTCAGTGTTATATCAATAATATAAATAACTTAATTTTTTTTTTTTTTTTTTTTAAATTTAAAATAATGATAACAGATAAAAGCAATTTACATGGAAAAAAAAAAGAAAAAGGAAAAGAGGGGAAGGAAGAAAAAAAGAAAAAAAGAAAAAAAAAGGAAAAATAGATAACAGCAGAATGTCATCGAAGGGCAATACTATTAACAACAAACAGGGTTTTCATTTTCATTATAACAGTTAACAACAACGTCAATTTTTAAGGAAACAGATAGCAGCTAATGGTTGGAAAAAAAAAAAAAAAAAAAGTTAACACACTTGTAAAATGCCCAAAACACATTAACAGTAAAGATCTTGCCCCTCCCAATTATGAGGATTGGGAGAGACAGTTATGATATCAATTGTATATAAATAAACCTCCGGTTATAAATAGAAATACATAGCAATTTAATATAGAAAAAAAAAGAAAAAAAAAATAGAAAACAGAGAAAAAAAAAAAAGCTAAAGATTTCAAGTTGAATATAATACAATACTAGGAAATGGAAAACAGATAATGCGCATGTCAAAGAAAACAATGAAAGAGAGTTACGCTGTGCATTGACTTTGGATCTTTTGCTTTTCCATATATTTGGGAATGTTAACTATAATCAAGAACCATATCATATCTAGGGGTCATATCTTTTTCAGAGAGGGCATCATGTTTGGCTAATTATTAACGCTTGTTTACGAATGCTGATTTACGACATTCATACTTGTACATGTAACTGTCCAGTGTAAGCCTTTCCTTTTCTCGAATTATATATAAGTTAATGGTTTACATAATACGCTTATTACTTCGAATAAAAATGGCATAGAATTCCGGGCTGAATTCTCTCAGGTGTTAATGTTTCTTTACACGTGATGCGTTTCCTTTCATACAGGTTAAAGCTTTAGAGAGTAAAATTAAGGAACTAGAAAACAAATTGGAGAAGAAGAGGGAAGAAGATGAAATGTCCGAATTTGAAAGGGCAAAAAGAGATGTGAAAGACGAAGCTGCAAAATCACAGGTGGATATTGACAGGCTTCATGAAAAACTTTTGATTTTAGACAATTTGTCAAGAAAAAACAATCATGAGTTAAAAGACAAGATTAACTTAATTTTGAGCAGGTTCCACATTCACAAAAGCAGGCCCATATTTGCTGCCGCTTTAGTACTCAAGCTTGTATGTTCTAAGGAGGAAGAAGCCGTTCTAGACAAGGAACAAAAACTAATGAAATCATTTCATATGACAGATAACTCAAATGCAGATTATTCAATTGTAAATCAACATCATTTCAGTTCTTGGGCAGGTCCGGTTTGGCCGTATTTTAGACAACCATACGTAATGCCTCCTCGTTTTCCTAGCCATGCACAAAGGCGTCCCAGACCACGTTTCTCTAGTAGTCAACTCTGCTTCAAATGTAACAAGCCTGGTCATTTAGTACGAGATTGTCCTTTGACCCAAACCTCAAATTAATTTTTGTTCGACGCAGTATTACATAATTTTAACAGTTTCATATTATTTTGTTGCAGGACAAGTTCTCTGTAAAACAATGGGAAGTTGACTTAAAATTTAATGTAGACCCAGAGGCCATATCATCCAGAAGCCCTACTTTTGTAAATTTTTTGAACGAAAACTTTGATAGTGAAACAAAAGCTGAATCAGCAGAGGAAGTTTTTAAAAGCGCCCAAGATGGGGTAATCCCAGATTTGTCAAAAATCAAATTTTTGAATCCAAAAGCTTTTGTGGCAGGACAGGTTCATACAAGGTTAACTGAGTGGAAGAGAATTTTAGGTAGTTCACATGCGTCGGAAAATATCTTGAGTTGACTAGAGAATGGTGTGGACATAAACAAATATTTAATTCATTTCGAAGGAACATTTTGGGGGAAAAGTTATGACGATTCTTTTCCACCAGGCAGATTTTTCAACAACTCAAACAAGTGCAAAAAATTTATTTCGTTCGTAACGAATACTCTTCTTGAAAGACTACAGAACGGTTCAATTGAATGCTTAGGAAAGGTTGGTGAGGTTCAACCCCCACATATTGTCGCGCCATTAACAGTTGAACCGACAAAGCCTCGATTGTGTATTAACCTTATGTATTTAAACAATTGGATCAAAGCCATGCCATTCAGTTTGGACACCTTAAAAGATGTGCCGCGTTCTGTACGGGAAAATGCATATTTCACCACTATTGATGATAAATCGGGTTTTGACAACGTTTCCATATCACAAAATTCTAAGAAATTTGTCGGTTTTCAATGGGCCAATTACTATTTTGTGTTTAATACATTGCCTTTTGGCTTTAAATTATCGAGTTACATTTATCACTCTTTAAACCTAAGTGTTGTCTCCTATATTCGACGAGAATTTCTTATTCCAATTCACTTGTATATAGATGACCGATTAGTTGAAGAAGTAAGGAAATCAGGTCTAGGGTCAGGTTTTAATAACGCGAAAATGGCAAATTACATAGTGTGTGAAATTTTAACCCGGCTAGGTTACTGTATTAATTTAGAAAAAACAAAATTCACGCCTTCACAATCGGTAACATTTTTGGGTTTCATAGTTGATTCTGTAGATAAATGTTTTAGAGTAACCGAAACGAAGAAACACAAGTTCATGATTTTGCGGGAGGAGTGCCTATCGAAAAAGGTTGTTTCTGTTTTAAATTTGCAAAAACTGGTCGGAAGGTGTATATCGTTTATGTTGGCCGTGCCTGCTGCTAAATTATATACTAGGTGTATGAATTATGCGATTTCAAACGGTATTCGCGCTCAAGCTGGTGTGCAAATGAACAAAGAATTAACAGAAGAAATCTCGCATTGGCGGTTTCTAGATGGGTGGATGGGGAAGCTAGAATGGAAAAAAGAAAAACATTTAAGTGTTAATATTTACACGGATGCTTCAACCTACAAATGGGGAGGTTTTCTTAAGATTGATGAAACAGAGTATATGGTGGGTGATTCATGGACAGACGAATTGCTGTCGCTTCCAATTGTAGTGCTGGAAGCCAAGGCACTGGCCAATGTTCTGAAAGCGGTTAAAGAAGTTATCAAAGGGCACCGAGTAGATGCAAATGTAGACAACCAAGCGTTAATAGGCGCATGGAATAACGAGGGTTCTAGGTCACCTTTGTTAAATTCTGTTCTTAAGGAAATTTTCCAGTTAACTTTAGAATTAGACATTGTTCTAAATTTAAGCTTTGTGCCATCGAAGTCAAATTTAGCCGACGAACCTTCTCGGAAAATTAATAAGTCAGACGCAACTTTAACAAGAGAAGTTTGGGTAACAATACAAGAATATTTTGGTGAAGTCTCTGGACACACATTAGATTTGATGGCTTTGGATTCGAATAGCATGACGGATCATAAAGGGAGATCACTAAAACATTTCACACCAGGGTTCTCACCTAACTCATCTGGTGTAAATCTCTTTGCTCAGACCATCGATAAGAAAGAGAATTGTTACGTATTTCCTCCTTTTAGTTTATTAACACCCGTTTTGTGTTTTATTAAGGAAAATGAGTTGACATGTACAGTCGTTTTGCGTTCAAGCGAAGTAACACCGTCATGGGTCCCGACGTATTTTGAATTAATTAAAGACGCTTTTGTTATTGGATTTAAAGGGCAAGAAAAAATTTTAAAGTATCCAACAAAGAAAGGTTATGTTGTTGATAGGTTAGGTTTACCAGACAATCTGTGGGCTGTTCGTATCCAAAGAAATCCGTACCCTGGCATTACGTATGGAAAATGGTTGTTTCAAAATTATCCTGCTATTTCAAAAGCATTCAATTTACTGTGTATAGGGGATTCAATGATTAGATTTATGTTATATCTTAAGGATTTCAACAACCCCATGGTGCATGTTTTTTCTCATAGTGGGGCACTGGTTACTCAAATTACTAATCAGGTGGAGAGATTGTCTATGGTTTACCCACCGAGAGTTATTTTTATACATGCTGGTGTTAACAATTTAAGCCAACCATTTTTATTTGAAAATGAGTATCATCAAATGTCGATTGCAATGAGGCAATTGGACAATTTAGGCAGTACACTACGGCGTCTATCTGAAAAATCTTTAGATTTAAGAGTAATAGTGTCCTCTGTGATAAAGACCAGAGATGATTTTATTAATGCTAGATCTGTTTTAATTAATGATCAAATGAAATTTATGTGTGTAAAAAACAGTTGGTTTTATATGGATAACTCTAACATCGATTTGGGGCACTTAAAGGACAACGTACATTTAAACCAACAAGGACAACAAGCTCTCGTTAAAAATTTTTATTGTAGTTTATGTAGTTTATAAAATTTGGTAGTTGTACGTACCATATAATGTGCTGAAGGACAGACAATTTTCAATACAATTTCGTATTAAGTCTTATGTAGTTCATAGATCGTGTAGTATACATTACATAAATAAAAGTGTTTATGCATTTTTTATTTTATATTTATTTCAGGACTACTTCATGAAAAAAATGTGGTGTTCTCACATTTCTTGTGCAGGTTGCGCAGCACAAAACGATATTGATTTTAAATTCTGTAAAATGTGTGGTGAACCCAGAGAAAATAACAATGGTAGGCATCACGATAGGAAGGAAATCCTTGAGAAAATAGATAACAGAATAAGCACATTAAACTCTATATTAGATTCCGCAAGTTATTCAAAACAGAAATGTAATTTAAGGTCAGAAATAGGAAAATTTTTCTTTCTTCTCGATGATTGTAAGAATTTATCTAACGCAACTCCAGAAGATATTAGGAAATTTCTTATTTATAAAGAAAAAGGAGGAAAGACTCAGTTGCATAGTGGCAATTGTCGCTTTCTTGGGAAGCATGGCCTTCAAGCCTGTAATTGCCCCCGTACACTAGCGTACAAGTCTGTAGACTCCCTACTGGGGAAAATTAGGGCTTTATTTCGGGATGAAGGACGATCAGGGGAATGGAATCAGATGTTGTTGACTGGTAATCCAGCCGCATCGCATTTGTTAAAAAGGCATGTGCAGGCTGTTAGTCAGGAACAGGCGTCCGCTAGTATTTCACCAAAACAAGCACCCCCTTTAATGTTTGATAAGTTGGGAAAATTATGTAGACATTTGTCATATAGGGTGTCGGTTGAGAAAGATTCGACTACAAGATATCTTTACGCTAGGGATCTTGCATACTTTTCATTGTTGTGCCATTCGGGAAGCAGAGGTGGCGATTTAGGATTGTTAACTGCAAATAAAATGTTTGAATTGCCGGACTCTGAAGGTTTCATGGTGTCACAAACAGTGGGAAAAGTTGCTACAATAGATAACCCCAGAAATTTTATAGTATTGCCCTCTAAGGATAACGACATCTGTCCAATAAAAAATTTCAAAGTGTACGTCGGCGTGTCTAAAGATCAAGGTGTAATGTTAAAGGATGGTTATGTTTTTCGCACCAAGGATAAATTATCCAAGGAAATTACTAACCAACCCGTTTCGTCATCAGGTATGACAGAAAGACTTAAGTTACATCTGAAAGCGTTGAGGTTGTATGAAGGTGAGACTTCACACAGTAGCAGGAGAGGGTGTGCCATAACTTTACGGATGTTAGGTGTAGATGATGACGGCATCAATAAGCACATAGGTTGGGGATCCGGCAAAATGGTAGATCACTATGCTAGCGTTGGTAAATTATGTAGCCCAAAGGCCGCCGCGACGGTTTTGTCACATGCGGCGGAAAATTTGGGGAAGGGTGGTTCTTCTTTCGACAAGGTTTCGCAAAAGTATTCAGATTTAAGCAAATTGAAGCCATTTAGCTTTTCTTAAACAAGCATTTAATGGGAGCGTCTAGATATGTTGTGGTAATTTGCGTTTTATGATTTTACACTGCACATGAGCTAAACTCATTTATAAGTATTGGAGGTAAGGTTGAAATGTTGGAAAACTGGATCTAATAGACATCGTGTTTATAGAATAAATTGTAATGGTATGTTTTTCTTTATTGTTTTATGCTGGGTAATTAATTCATGGAAGATAATGACAGTCTTTGCAGAACAGCGTTGGTTTGTTTTATCCATATCTTACATATGAGAGGATACGAGGGAACTGGTAATATTACACTATTACAAGTTACCTAACGGAGCCTCTAAGATGTAAGATAGCACCATCGCGCAACGTCCAGTTATCACTTGATTGCAGGTTGTAAGTATGGTAGGAAGTGAAGTTGGTTTGCATAGCTCAGTATGGCTAATGAGATTAAATTCGTTAATTAAAAACAAACACGTTAAAAAAAAATGATAATAATAATACTTATAGTAACAATAAATAAATAAATAAATAAAAAATCAAACAGGGCATCAAGTATTTCACGTGATTGGAGTTTGTGAAGCAAACTCCGTCTCGAACAAATATTGATTGACTGATTGATTGATGGTTTAAATGCCATTAGAAAGTGGGGAGTATTATGTCGGACACGGAGAGTGGCACTATCCAAACACGTCACCGACCATGATACGCGAATTATAACCTCTCAACCTACACCCCCCCTGATAGGGTTCTCCCTATCCGCCACCTGGGGACGACGGGGCTCCACTGTGGGTCGTGCAACGAGGCCCTTGTATGGTCCTGTTCGAACACAACAAGACAGGTAGTTCGGGAATATTCCCTTCATTCAGAATTAAGATCTTTGTGGTCCGAGTATTGAATCGAACTCCAACCCATGTGGGATGTCTGGTGAGTGAGCGGAAAGTAGTAGCAGGCATCCACTGGTATTCCATACTCTCCAACCTTTCAAGTTAGGAGGTTAATGGTATTAAAAAAAACAAACAAATAAATAAAAATACTCGTAATAATAATAATAATAATAATACACACACAAACGAACATTACAGGCGAGGCATACCAGTATCCAGCTCATTCCCTTTGCAAACCTCTTTTGGTTTGTTTTATCCATATCTTACATATGAGAGGATACGAGGGAACTGGTAATATTACACTATAAAGACTAAAACAAAGTTGCTTATCAATTGGACACAAATTATTATTTTGACATTAATAACCAAAGGACACCGGTTAGTAATAAATTACTGTCACTTTAATGCAATAAGAAAAGGACCGGCTATCAATAACTGACGGTCATGTTAAACCAATAACCAAAGTACAGCGGCTATCAATAACTGACTGTCGCGTTAAAGCACTAACAGAAGTACTTCGGCTATCAATAAGGTTCAGTACCCAACAACTTTAATTTCCCGTTTGTACTGATATAAGCAAATGACAAATCCACGAAATATTCTCGATACAGATATTAAGCTACCCAAACATTGCTATATACTGAATTAAACAAATTTACGGTACAGATTGCAGGCTACAGAGTAACAACTTGAAGAATTGATTTACGAAAAGCAAAACCTGTAATATATACCTAACCGAATTCTTTTTTACATTCTTCTTATCGCAAATAACAATCAGTAAATTGCATTTCCAAATTTGACGTATAGCTTTGCGATTTTACATGATAAAGCACATGTTTGTGATGTGACATTTTTGAATGATTACGACTTATTAACATACATTTCAGTATTGTTTTTTAAACTAATTGCGTCATATTTTGAAAATATGAATAAGGTTAAAGAGCACCTCTGAAAAGTCAAACGCGATACAAGAACACAAATAGCATATCTAAAATAATTATCTGTCTGGTCTGGTATAAATCAAAAACAGTCAAAAATATTGTCTTATCGCGAGAGGTTTACTTTATATTTGCTCATGTATTTCCTTTGAATTGAAAAAAAATTCTACTGCTTCATAATACCCCATCACTTTAGCTGTTTTTAGAATTATCTTCAAATTTATAATATCTATCCACTCCTTCTCAGATTGTTTTACTATTGCGTTTAAAAAAACATGTACACAAGAGTCATATTTAATGCCCCGCGTTCTTGACTTTTCAAATGCATAGTAGACATACCTGGAAAATTTAACTTGAGTTGAACCATCTTCTGGAATGTAATATCGTCCTTTTCCGTTCATATCCATTTCAATAATAGCCTGAAAGAGCAAAAAGCAATAGAGAAAAGCTATTTTCTATTTCAATTCTAAATTTTGTGTAGTATTTTCAATGTCTGAATACTTTCTCACATACAGCTTATTAAGCCAAATTTTACAAATTGTCTTGAAGATATTTCATTAGATGTTCTATGCTGCTTCTGCTTAATTGGTTCTGCTAGCTTGGTTCTATCAATACAGGGCTTACAACTGAATGAACGAGGCGTTGTCTATCCCTTCCTATGTCATTTTTCTGTTTTGTCTACGTTATTATTATTGTTTATTTAAAGATCGTAACCTCATTCTTATTTCAACTTCCATATCGAAAATATTATCTTATTATATATGGTTGCAGATAATTTTCCCAAATTTTGTTTGAATTCAGTGTACATTTAAAGTGCTACTATGATTGTTGGATACACCTATTAATGACTGGTATATTATACCCATCTATTTTAATCAACTAACCAACTCACATTCTACAGTAATGGAAGCGGAAGGTTTGGCAGGACCATTGCTGTAGTTGCTGTATTTTTGGTTGTTGGTTCTGGAGTTTGCTGATTTCTCGGACTTTTTTGTGGACTCTCTTTTTTGACAGTTTCATCGGTATTCGATATTTTGTTCTTACCTAATTTGAACATTAGTAATACGACGAGTGTGACTAGTCACACCTTCTAGCAAACCAGATTTCACACTGTATTAAGATAAACAAATTTGGCTTATTTTATTTGTTGTAATTTATAGTGTTTGTTGCTTGTTATATTTGTAATTTTTTGTTAGCCATGGTTTTGTCATTTTGTGCTTTGAATTTTGCTATATGATTACAATTCAATATCTTTCCGGTTACGTTGATTGATTGTTTTTATGCGGTTTAAAGCCATATTTAACAAAACTTTAGCTATAATATATTTTCAAAATTTAATGAAGAAGATGAAGTACCGGTATTAACCCCGACCTTGATAAATTTATATAGCAAAGGTTGATAAAATGCGAATCTAAAAACTAAAAAAAAGCATTTGTGCGATGAAACAAAGGTTAAATTACATATTTTCTTATTTTATATTTCTTGCTTACCACATCAAATAACGAAGGAAACAAAATCAAACATATAAGCTATAAATGAAGCTATAAATACTCTCACTAATGAATATGCTCTTTCATGTTATCAAACATCTAAATTTATATGGCACTTAAATGCTACATAGAGTTAAGTATATGATATTAACATTTTTGTTAATGAAGTAAACGTTTTGTTTTCTTTAATTTACAAAAACATCAATTAAAGTTCTTTTAATATATTACACGAATATCCGCCTACTTGATCTGTTAATTGTCAACCAAAAGCAGTATTTAATCAGATAAATGTGCAATAAACAGAACAATGCGAGTAAGCTCTCGTGGCATATTTTTATAACAAGCATAGATTTAAAATGACAAAGTCCCTTTGAATAATTCTGCTATTAGACAGTCACATCATTCATATTAACATCTCCTATACTATCCCTTTGTTGTACGTAAGTGGATTGTACAGTAAATGTTAATAATAATGTAACGCTCTAATAGCAGTAAAATTCAAAAGGACTCTTGGCAAGTCTATCTTCAGCAGTTCTTCAATTGTCAATTCTAATACCGTGCTTACTGTATCTCTTGCAATTTAATGACATAAAAATATAACAATGTGAAGATCCTTGGTCAAAACGTATGCTTTTAAGTTATGCCTTAAAATAGCATAAATATGTTTAATTGAATAATTCAATACTTTTGACAAAAGTTAAAATTTGATAGACTTGCCTCGAGTTCATTTGAGTTTTGTTTACTATAAGAGAGTTATATCTTAGCTAACATAATTGCATATACTACATACATGTGTTAAACAAAATGATTTTGCACTAACGTGGATAGAATAGTAAGTTTGGATAGTTCTCTCATAGAAGGTAAAAAAACGAAATAACTGCTATATGATTTAATTACCTTTGTCGTTAGGGATCAATTATGTTTTTGTACGTTCTACGCATTAAATTACTAAAATTATCATTGTATTTATATCAATTTTTTGTTGTCTTCCCCAAAGATGACATTTAATTTGCTAGTTTTTATGGGGTATCATTAGTTTGATATATCATTGAAATGCAGTGATATTATTGATACGGCGACCTTGATGTTTACGGCGTACTTGTTTTTATTCATTTATCTTATATACGTAACAGACGCATTGAAAATATACAGTACATTCTCATAAGTATTGGTAAATGCGGATTTGAAAAGAATTATTTTTTAAGAATTTCATGGAGCTTTAATTAGACGAAATACACGTCTGCAGTAGTTTTGTAACCTTGACATTTTATTTGGATAAAACATTATCAATTCAATTCAAAATAGAAAACTTCCTTGAAAAGTCAGAAATTCGTTCTTTTTTTTAACATACAGAGATTATTTATGTAAACATATGGTCATTTTATTTAATGACAATATAAAAAACAAAAAATTATAACCACTCTGAATGTCTATAATAATTTTAAGAAATAGGCGTTTCTTTACCAAATTGAACGTGTAATTTTACCTTATTATCTTGTCTTCAAGTTTTCTGATGCAAAAGGTGCTAATGTGTTTGCGTTTCTTTATAAATCTAAATTTAGAATTCACAAGATAATTACTAGAACAAAGAGTAGAAAATCAATTAACAAATTGTAAAACCATTTATATCAGTTATTCTTTGTGTTATCTTAAATTCCGGTCACACGAAGTATTTTTTTACATAAAGAACAAACAATACATTGTTACATAACATTTATCTTCAGATCATAATATAAATCCCGTCAAGCTGAATTATCAATAAAACAATCCGCTCACTTAAGAAGTGTCAAACGCATAAAAGCTATACTAAATCTTATTATTTACGTTACCATTTTATTATTCCAAGATTTTTACAACGTTTAGATGTATACGATAACAAATACACCTTACAAGATGAAGACAGCATGCATAATAAACGTTATAATTTATTCACATTAATTATGTAATAACAAGCGACGTTTTGGAGCCTATGATCGCTTACATAGACTTTTTTAAGAAATATGTGAGAAATCAGTATTTTGACTAAATAATATATTTTAATTACACTGCTCTTAAGCACATTACAATAATGTTGGTTTTTATAGTTCGGGTACTTATTTTGTTGATTTTGGGTCGTTTGGTGTCCTTTCGTGTGTTGTTTTGTCTCAATAAGGGATTTTGTCGTTATCCAATGTTTTTGAATTCTCGTTAACCTATCTTTTTTTACAGTTTTCTCAAACTTTGGAGAGACTACAATTTGTGGTGTTTTTTTTCAAAACGAATCCATGATTTTTCATGGCAGCAATTATTGATGTGAATATTGCTTTTAATATTGGTTGGTAAAGTTCAGAGCTGAAATATTTTTTACAAATATCAAAATGGAATTGTGTTTTTTTTAAACTTTAGTCTTCCTAAATGCGAAAATATATCTTTGTTGATTGATCGTAAATAACTACACTGAAACGATCAAAATATCAATAAGAACTCACACGTAGAGACGTTACGTAAGGTATGTCATATATGCATAAAGTAGGATGAAAAAAAAACTGTTTGAAGCAAGCAGGCCAAGATATTATTGATATCATTTTTTAGAAAAAACTACATCTTCAATCATTCACTACTTACGCAACAATATGTAAAACTAATTTAGGCTATTTATATTTTAGTTACTTTGTAGCAGTGCATCTTCATCATCATCTTTAATGACATTTTATTATAACTAAAACGCACTGTTGGTTTTTTTTACTTATGATATTTATTAATAAAAGTAAAACAACAGTTACTCTTAAATTTTAGTCTGTTCTACAACACTTTATGTTTCACTATTGCAAGCATAAAAATATAAGTCTGATCTAAAGTCTGAATTAAAGTCAGACATATGTTTGTATGAAAATTGATTTTTACTTACCTTTCCAGGGTTAGTAATATCAAAAACTAGATTTATTGATGTGTTTGAAGCGATTGACAGCTTCCGCAAAAGAGGATAAACTACAGTTTTTAAATTCATGATTCAGCAGTAGCAATCTATTGTGTACTACTTTGATATACTTTTTTGGAATTTTATTAAATATTAAGTTATAACCTTTCCTTGCTTTAAGTATCTTACTGACCCGTTGTAATTACCTTAACAGTATCTCTGAGTTTGCTTTCGGGTTATTACACGCTCAATTAAAAATATTGGTTGGAACTCGTACAGAACGACAGACAGATAACACAAAATAATTGAAAACACCACTTCTTATAAACTCTTCAAGCACTGGAACTTCTTAGCTAAATTTGTCAACGTCTTGCAGGCACGTGTGGACACGGAAACCATGATTTGTGAGGATGATGCAACGGTCGATTAAGCATTTCGTTGTATGATAACGGAACCTTCAAGTTGTCTGCACATTGAGATGCAAAGAAGTTTACCCAGCTTCCGATTTTCAAATACTTTTTTCTGTACATTAAATTTCAATATTTATGTCATAAAATAGTTTTATAAGACAATAAAGATTTGCATTAATCTAAATAGTTAACAATTGTAAGGTTATTGC
This sequence comes from Limnoperna fortunei, assembly GCA_944474755.1. Lineage (NCBI taxonomy): Eukaryota > Metazoa > Mollusca > Bivalvia > Mytilida > Modiolidae > Limnoperna > Limnoperna fortunei. The sequence goes on from OX104122.1 coordinate 35,917,804, forward strand.
ATCGTAATGGCATTATCACGATGGTTTTATAGTAAAGAAACAACTGTTAAGTTAATTTACAAAATAATTAGTTCTTTTAATGATTAGTATTTACAAGAATGTAGTTATTAACTCTATGTACAGAGCTTAATCCAATTATATGATCTTTGTAGCGATGCTAATTGTTCTTTAGATAGGAAATGAATGATAAATTCATTATTTCTAGTAGTTATTTTGTTGTTTATGTAAGCGCAGAATATACTTTCCACGGCGAAAAGTATCAAAACAGCAATAGGTATTAATCTATAATGTATGTTTCAACATCTCATTAGTAAATTGCCTCTTGTATCAACATCCCATTTGTTTGAATAACAGCAATAACTGACATTTCAAACACAAGTAAGTAAGTAACAATCAAGTAGGCTTTTAGAGGAGTAATAGGGTTGGCTTAAAATGCCAAAATTGTTTTGCTAAAAGAGCAACTCCAATAATTATTTTTTTTAACAAAGTTAAAGTTTATTAAGTCCCTAAAACACAATATTTCAATTAATACTTTTTCAGAAAAGTCATATAATACACTGAACCAATCGTTATAGAACACAAATATGCGTACAGTGTACTGTTTTGCAATATTTCAACCTTGTGCAATTTGTTACTGGTTTATTTTCAATAGCTATTTAATAATACAAATACAGTGGTAATAATAATAATGTGTAATCTGTTTTCTAAATGGAAAGAAACTGTCATACCTTATTTAGCTTTTTCGATACAAGATTACTTTGAGGTGATATATTTCGCACCCGGTGTCGTAGAAAATTCATCTCATATTGGCAAAGATGTTCATTTTCTATTTTTAATCAATTTTAGTTTAGCATGGTGTACTTGTCACAAAACCGACTCGAGCTGATAATCTGGGCATTTCCAATTATTTTGTTTTTTCTGTAGATAACTGGTCATTGATGAACATCTCAAGTATGGCACCGGAATAACAAAAGACTTAAAACGTGGAATAATTGCAAACGCTTCGTTCTTTCTGACATTGTTATAGTACTTTCTGATTATTTAAGGTTTTGTATTGTAACTAAAGCTTGGAGTAATGCAAACTAATAAAAAATATTTTTCTCAGTACCTATAGATACTTAGGTCCCACTAAAAAGACTTAAAAACATTTGCAACACATCTATGCGCTGCCTTTAAAATTTCAGTTTCAAGACAGTTAATGGTGATATTTTTGTCGATAAAAAGCTACTGGAGCTTTTGTGCAGATTATGCCATAATAAATTGTTTGTCTTTGGATTAAGTCGTCGTTTGCTGTTTTCAAAGTGTTGAAGGCCTTTACCAAGATTTGGAATAACGTATTAAAAATGAGGTGATATTGTCTTTTGTACAACCCTAAATTAGTACAATATTTTAACAGTCAAATGTTTTAAATAATACACTCTAACAGGTTTATTTAGGCGGTAGTCTTGTTATTCTACACTATAACACCGTATTTCAAATGGTATACTATGAAACCTTTTATGGGATACACCATTGTGTGTTAGAAAGTGTATTAATATCCCTTCTAGGCAATCACGTTTGTAGCAGGACATTTTTCTATATTTGAATAGAAATATGTCAAGTTGAACTTGATCTTAATTACTAAATATGGTTAAAAGGAAATATGTCGATAAAAACCGTCTGTTTCCTTATAAAAATGTATATGTTATAATTGTTTGTAATATCTCACAAGGTACTTTTACACTAATAGTAGTGGAAGTCATGTCCGAATTCGTCGAGTTAAATGAAAAAAGACCTTTAAAACAAACCGTAAGTATATACGTTTTTATACTGAACATTGTTTGGTCTGAAAGAACAAATATATTGAGGAATTATATTGATCTTACATAAATAAAAATGTAGTTTAAATCTACCTTCAATAAGGTAATACTGCTGCGGAGTAAGGGGAAAAGGCTACAGTTATTTTTCGGACATATTTTTGTTATTTTTATTCCCCTTAAAATGTTAACAGTTTATAACATTATGTACTACGTACTGCCTAATGCAAACAAAGTAAGAAAGAAGCGCAAAAGGACAAAGACTTGGGGACTCATAGGCTGAGTGATTAAGTTAGTAAGAACAATAGCAAAGAAAACCGACCGAACAACAAGAGCGTAAGTCTTCTGCTACTGATCACGTGCCTGTCAACACTGCGTTTTTGTGTTGGAAACAATTGGGTGTGCTCGATCGATTACATTCTTAATTAATCAGAATTGTAATTTTTCCTATCGGTGTGGGTTTTTCTTCGGTACTCCTGCTTCCTCCCATAATACAACTGGACACCACAATATAGCTAAAATTGCAGAAAGGGCGTTAAAACACAAAAAAGACAAATAGGATAAAGAATGAACCAAATTCAGCAAAAAAGGCATGTCGTGAGGTCTCCCTATGCAGAATTAACAACATTCATCTTTTGGTATAGTCAAGGCCTTGGCAAAAGAAATCGATATTGATCAGACCATGGCAAAAGAAATCGATATTTCTCATAACAGTCACAACCATTTTACAAACATGACATAGTTATTAAACAACAAACCAACAATAATTATTAGTAAAGTTTACCTTGCTGTATCATGAAAACAAGTTATTTTAACAGTCAGAAGTACTATAATATCAGATTCGATTTCCCAAAAAACTATGTTAGATTTTCCATGATGACCAATAATGTTTGCCACTATTCTTAGCGATCAGTGTGTATTTTTTTGTCAAAACAGAATCTATACAACGGCGAAATAGAACACACACGATATTATGAAATAAACATCAGGTTAACGGAAACCTCGCGAAAAGCACAAGAATCAAATCACCGATAAACATGCAACAAACAGATGTATAACTCGAGCCCCTCTAGTGACAATCGGTGTAATGTCACAAAACATTAAAAGATATCACTAACGACCCTAACAATACAAACTCTGTGAATAATACACCATCAACTAATTCATGATGGCGACCATACATATTACATATAGACTTCTTTTTTTAAATTCTTGCGGTATTAGTATTTTCGTGAGAAACAATCGTCTTGTCGTAGCATTAAGAAATAGATTATTACATTGGTGCTATATTCGAATGTGAACATAATCAGACATTTTGCAACTAAAAAAGATATATCCCAAAATATCATGTAAAGAAAGAAAATTGGAAATAAAAATATTCGTTCCTCGGAAGCGTAAAAATGTATCATATCTAAACAAAATGTATTGTTCCAGTATGAATTTTGTTTTCAATTGAACTTGTAATGCCGTAGTCGGAATTCTTATTGTGACGTCACACGGAGCTCTGTATAAGAAATCTAATATGTTTCCAAAGCATATGAAAATCGCCATATTAAAATTACCGTTTTGTTGGTCGAGTTGAAGATTTATACATACGAAGTTGATTTTACACTGTTTGGTGTGTCTTTAATCTAAAGTGCAGTCCAAAAAGTCATCAATCGTAAAGCAAAATCTTATCGTAACAAATTAAACCATTTTATATCTCTCGTAAGAGGCCTTGAATTAAAATCGTCATTGTATACACACAGAACAAACCGACAAGAAGAGGAGAACCCATTAGTATGCTAGTTGATTGTTGGAAAACATGATCACTATTTACTAAAAATGTGCCGATTGTAGTTTGATTATACCCTATTCAGTATGTTTGTTACAGAATTAGAATGATATTTACGGAAGTAGAAGTTGTCTTTATCTTGAACTAAACACTGTTGTCGAGGCATTCTACGTTTGAAAAGAAACAATGATTGATCAATTCCTTTAAAAGAGTTTTTAGTTATATTTGCGGAATAGCTGTTAACAGATTTCGGGGATCGAAGGTTTTCTAACTGTAAGAATTGTAATAGATATTAATAATTTTTAATAGTAAAATCTTCAAGTAGCTACAGAAGGTCATGCTCGCGATCTTTTCACGTATAATTGCCATTGTGAAGATTTGAAATATCCAATTCTAAAACAAGAAAACTATTTTTCAGTAACTGCCAAAGGGACACTTGTTTTCTAGTAAAGCAGTCTTAAACGCATTCTAATCTAATTTTTTTGCGATTTAAACTTGCTTGCTTTGTTGTACTAGGTATTTGTGAAGACGAATAAGTGGAGAAATCGTATAGTGGCAATTCTTATTGTCGTGCTTGTTTCTACAGCAGTTTGCGTTAGTGTTGCTGTTGGGACAACAACAAATCACGACAGTGGACCTTCTTTAACAACGTAGGTATTATATTTATATACAAATGTCGTTAAGAAGGTGTTATAACTATAATACAATGGTATGACTAAGAAATAACTAACGATGAAGTAGTTTGAAAAATATTGCCCCTTGTAATTTATTTATTAATGTGTTTTAGTGACGGTTATTCTTTATAAATGTAATGCAATTTGTTTTGTCTTGTATTTAATGTGATTGACGTTGAATTATTATAGTTAATATATTATGCATTCTTGTATGTTTTCTTTCAATGTACATGCATTATGTCCTGGTTATAATAAAGCGTCCGGTTTATGAGTCACCTAAAGTAAAGATATATTACATAATATATCTAACACAAACGTTAAGTACGCATACATTTATTCCTATTAAAAACGGAAGACAGCGATCACGGTTTTTATGTTGCAATTATCAGTTCAGAGTCACATATGAGTGGACATTCAATATTTTTAAATATGATCGTTGATAACACTTTATAAGTATACATTTACGAACATATTCTACGCAATTTTTCTAAGGTATAGATGACCTTTGTCGTATTTGTCAAATCATTTAAAATGTTTTATCTTTAACATTTTAATTACTTGCTCATACACAATTTTTAGTTGTAGCGCGCGCCCAGTGAAGTATAATTTGTAGCCCTGGCGTCTTAAAAGACATTTCTTTTTAAAATATTACATTATATACAAAACAGAATACATGTTGATATCCATTCGCTTCCTTGTATTTGAAGTGTTTTATTTTTATCTCTGGCCTTGCAGTTTTGCCCGTGACCTTAATGTTTATGTATTAACACTACTAACACACTAAATATAATATTTTTAAAATATTTTTTAATACTTTAAACCCTTTGTGGTGTCTTGAAATTATGTGCACCTAAATGTAATAACGACTGAGTAAGTGTTTTTGTTAATCTAATAAAATGTCAAGTGGCAATATTGATTTTTTATCATGACGTGTTAAATGATTTTTATTGCATTTCTATCTGACTTATTGTAGCATTTTTATACCAGAATACCAGAATATTAGACAGTGCTTTTTAAGGCGTGTTAATTATCTCAATCTCAACAGAGGAATAAGAACTAAGCCTGTAAAAGACACTGTTTTTCTTTATATGCCATTTGGCATATTAAATATATATCTAAATTGAAACAAGTTCCTCTTTTAAAAGTATATCTAATGTAAAATGAGCCTGTTTTAGATTATTGAAGTAAACGGTTACGGTAACTATCATCTTTGTTTTGAAAAGAAAGACAGAAAAAATAGAAAACATAATAAAACGAAAAATCAAAATACGCATTTACTTTTCAGCTCGTGCAAAGCAGAACGTTCGGAAAGAGAATATCGACAAAAACGATCCCCTGCTGCAGATTCCTCCAGTAAATCATCAAGGCGAGTACAAAATAGTTACTTTTTTTCATTTTGTCTGTCCTTCGAATTGTGAGTCATTGTCTTATTCGTGGGGTAACAAGTTAATTGAATGTAAGGCACTAACGAGTTGGATATTTTAAGAATGATAAAGAATTTAAACTAAAATACTACTTTAAAATTAAACAAAGACGTGACCGTTCACAAAGTGGAATTAACAAAGACCAAAGAAAACGTCAGAATTCACACTACAAAGTGTTCAAACCAAAGAGTAACGTGAAAAGGGGCCAAAAGAAATAATGCACCGTAAGTTTTTACTTCCAAGTGAGGTGGCAAATGTTTATAAAATCTTGAACATATCTTTCGCGTCATTGATAAAACATAATTGTGTTAAATTCAAGGAGGGTGTTATAGTTCTATTGTTTAGCATTTCTATGACTTTTTAATAAACAGCACATCATATCGTGAAATTGACTAAAATGACTAGGAACATTTTGTCTACTTTAAGAATAGTGTGGTTCAAATCTGACCGCCTACTTGTCATTGGTCGTTGGTGGCTGGGAATGATTGCTTTGAGATCGTCTTACGCCCTTTGACAGTAAAAAATAAGTTTACTCCATCTTAGACGTATGTCCTATAGGAAATATAGACAACCGTAGTTGGTTTCAAGCTATTATTCCTCTAAAAATACATTCCAGTGTTGCAGTTGTCTAAACAGTATCAATATTCGTCCGCAGATTGTTCTTAAAAGTCATTTCAAACTCATTCAATTTAAAATGTAAACAAGAGAACCACCATATTTAAATTGAAAATACAATGCACACTAGTAGTTTGGTTATCGTTTTGATACTCTTGATAAAATATTTTAACACAAAATATTTACTGTAGTTTCAGCACACCTTATGACATTATAGAGGATCGCAAAGACATTCTGTACATGATTGACAGGGCAAAGAAAGGAAGATTCTGTTCCATTTGGGATGTTTTAAATGAAAAACCGTATCTGATAAATGTAATACCAGAGGATGAGTCGTACTCTTTGTTACATTATGCCGCACGTTCTAACAAATTTGACGTGGTAAAGAAACTCGTGGAATATCCTTCATGTGATGTTCTGGTGAAAAGCGTCCCAAAAGGAGGTAATTTAAATGATGGTGCCAAAATACCAGCAGATGTGACTTCCAACAAAAAAATAATACGATTTCTCAAGACCTTTACAGACAAGGAAATGGAAAGTCGTTTTGCTACACACCCAGTCTTCTTCGCTACACAATCTAGAGGAGAAAACTATAAACGCCATGGCTTGCCGCTGATGCTTATCACATTAAGTGCATATAAGAAAACGTTTGACGGAAACAATCAATTGGGCCCATCATCCCATTTTCAAGGAATGCTGAAAATCGCTTTTGGAAGTACCGATTTGAATTGGCTAAATGTGGAGACTGTTGTCATGGATTCGTTGTATGGCTTTAACGCCGGCGCAGCAACATATCTGCAGTCAAAATCGAAAGTGGATTTTTTCAGCAAAATAATCAATTTGTATACAGGAAATGGTGTATACCGGCAACTGAATCAAATCATGAAGACACAAGCCTTCTATGACTACAGCAACTACAGGCCTCAAAGTAATGCACTTCATCTAGGACCATATGCATTGATGTTGGATTCACTTTTGACCTTTTGGGATGAACTTGTGCCTTACAGTCAAACCACGTACAGAGGAGTTTCTACGAATGTTACCTCTCATTACCACGTAGGTATGATATTCGTCTATCTAGACTTTGTTTCCAGCACCGATGATATCGCTGTAGCTCAACAATTTGCGGGTTCGGGTGGTAGTGTGTTTGTTATAAGCAATGGGCTGAAATCACCCTGGCAACCACGCAATATCGCAAAATTTTCGAAGTACCTATCAGAACGTGAATATTTGTATCCACCTGGTGCCGAATTTCAAGTGTTGGCAATGGATGGAAACTACATTTACCTTGATCTGAAAGACCCACAATATGTTTAAACATCAACGAAAAATTGCTTTGTATTATTCTTTTCCTTTTTTGATTACTGTATATTTATCGCTAAAAAATCAACATTTCACTAATTCTTAGAATACTAACAGTTAAACGAGAAGAACGTAACGTACAAGTACACTAGAAATGTGTAAACGAAGCAAACAAAAGTAGAAATAAACATAAACTCCAATCAAAAACTAGTTACCATGCTCAATGTGCGTTTCCGCTTGAGATTTTCAAAATGTGGACATAACCTCCGAAAACACACTTTTTCCTCTTTGGTACCATGATCACGTTTATATACTCAAGACTTGATAACAATGAACTCATTTCCTTGGGGCTAATACTGTTAACAGTGTTTAACGTTGGATATCAGTCTATTTTAATTTGCAAAATAGTTGACAACAAACACAATTATCTTCCGAATAATAACAGTGCACTTTAATTGTGTGAATATGTATGTGCAATATTCTGCGTTTTCTGCAAAGGTTTGTCGCTGCAAAGCCTTAATCATTATTCCCTCATTTTATTTTCTTAAAATTTTGAGAATAACAGTGAAAGATGTAGTTCTTCCAAATCGATGGAGTTTATTAACTTTAAACAATTTTTTTAGGAATTTGCGGCGACAAGCCAGTTTTTCTCGACCTGCTGTTTGTATGCCTCATATACACATAAACTTTATATATTGTACGACATTGAATTTATATTGTAAATCTATATTTAGCAGGATAACAACAAATGACATTAATATAGTGATACAAGAAATATAAGATGCACTCCGGAGAATACGGTTTATTATTTATTAAAGACGTTGTTTTGACTGTGGGTTTATTTCTACTTTGTGGGTTGGGGGCCTCGGTGGCCGAGTGGTGAAGGTATTTCGTCTACTATTGATCACGTGGTCTGTCCACTCTGAGATTGCGGGTTCGATTCTTACTGCAGGCAGGGTGTACTCGACTCCAATCTTAATTGACAAGGATTGCCAGTTTTCTTACCGCAGGTCGGGGGTTCTCTCCGGGTTCTCCAGCTTCCTCTCCCAATAAAAACTGGACGCCATGGTATAGCTGAAAAATTGCTGAAAGTGGCGTTAAAAGATCATTCAAACAAACAAACAAACAACCAACTAAGTGGGTTAAATTTGAACTTTGAACCTGTCTAAAAAGTAAAATCAAACAAATTTTATTATATTCCATTAAACGACAATATTAATATTCCACATGTATACAAGCACTGTTCATCATCAATGTGCCCTACCAGTTGATAGTAAATTTAATACAGGTCAATCACAATTTGTGTACATATTTATGTTTGTATATAGTGTTTTTTTAATATTTTGTTATTATATTTGCCACGGGTCCGATGATGTACTCTAGGGATATAATAACATGCATGATACAAAATTTGTATGAATGATTTTTAAGTATGACAAATGTATTTTTAAACTACAACTCATATTATTTTACTTTCATATTTAATATTATTTTTTGTTACGCCTTTTATAAAATTATGCTTCGCTATTTTCTGATTGATTTTTACGTATAATATAAATTTAAACAGTAATTAATTGAAGCAAATGGTACATTTTACATATAGACGTACACAAGTACAATAAGGCTTCAAACATTGCGGGAACCATTCTAAAACGATTAAATTGGTACTGTTTCAACTTAAACAATACACAGTGAATACCAATTCACACCTAATTTGATTAAAAATATATCGAACACCGTCAAGAGTAAAATGACTATTTCTAGAGTAGAACCACCTGTGTTTGTTAAATTAAACTTCTAGATACAAATCGTCACATCTATTTGACAACCAACTTTATAACTGTAGTAATATGCTGCACATAGCCAAATGCTAAACATTATGTACGTTTGTTTATTTGTGTTTTATCAGTTTGTAAATGCATGACAAGGATTATTCAATATTTTTAGTTTTCAAGGAAGAATAACATTATTGTATATAGTCAATGGCCTAATTATTGTAATCGTTAAAAGGAAATAGAAACTACGAAAGCCCTATTTGTGCTTCCTTGTTAGTCACACATCATTGTATTCTGTATATAAACCGTGTACTATTTGAAATGAAAGGATGTCAATGTGAAGTACTGTTTGCACTGAAAAGAGGTCAATATGTTGTCTGTCTGCACTGGCAAGAGGTCAATGTGTTGTATTGTTTGCGCTGACCAGAGGTCAATATTTTGTACTGTTTGCGCTGACAAGAGGTCAATATGTTGTATTGTTTGCGCTGACAAGAGGTCAATATGTTGTGCTGTTTGCGCTGACAAGGGATTAATATGTTGTACTGTTTGCGCTGACAAAAGGTCAATATGTGGAACTGTTTGCGCTGACAAGAGGTCAATATGTTGTACTGTTTGCGCTGACAAGAGGTCAATATGTTGTGCTGTTTGCGCTGACAAGGGATTAATATGTTGTACTGTTTGCGCTGACAAAAGGTCAATATGTGGAACTGTTTGCGCTGACAAGAGGTCAATATGTTGTACTGTTTGCGCTGACAAGAGGTCAATATGTTGTACTGTTTGCGCTGAAAAAAGGTCAATATGTTGAACTGTTTGCGCTGACAAGAGGTCAATATGTTGTAATATTACATATGGTGTGTTAAGTCCTAATTTTGATTGGTTCGTGTAGACAATGTCCCCCCAAAATATTCTGTGTATATATTCTATTTCTAAAGCATATTTAAGGCTTGTTACTATTTTTAAAGCATATTTAAGGCATGTTACTATTTATAAAGCATATTTAAGGCTTGTTTCTAAAAATAGATCCGGATATACTCTTTAATGTTGGGTTGTAAGAAATAAAGTTCTATTTGTTCGAATGCTTCTATAATTACTATCAATGAGTCAATATTGTATGATGCAATTTATTATTCTAAATTTAAATAAATAGAGAAAAATTCATATGTAATATAACAATTAAGGACTTTTTACTCTGTCAATACGTAGTTATATGGACCTGTAGAAAAATATTGACCTCGGACTTCGTCCTCGGTCAATATTTTCCTCCACGGTCCATATAACTACGTATTGACCTCGTAAAAAGTCCTTATTTGATAACTGTTTGCGCTTACAAGAGGTCAATATGTTGTACTGTTTGCGCTGACAAGGGATTAATATGTTGTACTGTTTGCGCTGACAAGAGGTCAATCTGTTGTACTGTTTGCGCTGACAAGAGGTCAATATTTTGTATGTTTGCCCTGACAAGAGGTCAATATGTTGTACTGTTTGCGCTGACAATGATTAATATGTTGTACTGTTTGCGCTGACAAGAGGTCAATATGTTGTACTGTTTGCGCTGACAAAGGGTCAATATGTTATAATATTTGCGCAGACAATAGTCAATATGTTGTCTGCTTGCGCTGACATGAGGTCAATTTGTTTTACTGTCTGAACTGATAAGAAGTCTTCGATGTGAACTGTTTTAGCTGCAAGATGTCAATATGTTGAATTGTTTGGCCTGACAAGGGGTCAAAAAGTTGTAATGTTTGAGGTGACAGTAGGTCAACATTGTCTGTTCGAACTGACAAGAGGTCAATACGTTGTACTGTTGAAAGTATGTCAACGTTGTCAGTTAGGGCTGACAAGAGGTCAATACGTTGTACTGCTTGGTCTAATAAGTGGTCAATGCATTGCACTATTTGGGCTGACAAGTGGTCAATGTTGTCAGTTGTTGAGTTCATTTAACTGAGAAGGGGCTCAGTTTAATTTGACAGTAATCTAATTCAGCATTTTGTATATATTATAAGAAATGTCCTAAGACCAAACGCGTCATCACCAAGGATAAATTAGGACGTTTCTTTGTCGTCATACGGTAATGGGTCAGGCTGAGGAAACCCAATAAGTAGGTCAGCGTTGTCTGTTTGAGCTGACAAGAGGTCATTATGTTGTACTGTTAAATTTGTACCTATTGTCTGTTTGAGCGGACATATGGTCCTTACGTTGTACTGTTTGGGCTGACAAGAGGTGAATTTGTTGTACTGTTTGGGGGTGAGAAAGGTCTGCGTTGTCTGTTTGAGGTGACAGTAGGTCAACGTTGTCTAAGCTGATAAGAGGACAATTTCTTGTACATTTAAAGCTGACAAAAGGTCAATACATGTCTGTTTGAGCTGACAAAAGTTCAATACGTTGTCTGTTTGAGCCGACAAAAGGTCAATAAGTTGTCTGTTTGAGCTGACAACTGTCAATACGTTGTCTGTTTGAGCTTACAAAAGGTCAATACGTTGTCTGTTTGAGCTGAAAGAGATCAACAAGTTGTACTGTTCGATGTGACAGTAGTTTAATAGTTTTCTGTTTGCACTGATGATAGGGCAATATTGTGTTGTTAGAGTTAATAGTAGGTCGTGCGTAGTCTGTGGGAGCTGACTAGAGTTTAACAAAATAAATTTGAAGCATATATAACTTACATTTTCTTGCAACTATTTTAAATTACTTTCTCGAAATCCAAACATAGAATGACATTAAATTGTTTAGAATTTGCATATTTTTTTTATTTTTTATTTTCATCTAAAGAATGAAGACTAAGAATTATCAGATTTTGTGTGTTACTCAAATTCCAATTGACTTTTGCACTTAAAATGGCGGCCTTTGACGATTACGTATTTTTTTAATAGCTTAATTACTTCGAGGAAACACTGGAAAATAATATATATAACTGCGGTCAATATACGTTCCTGATCGTAAACCGTACAGCGATCCGGTCTGTCTCCCAGCGCTTTGTTAGTAACCCAATGTTCCCATTAATTCAAAACGACTCAAAAATAGCAATTTTAAATACAACTGTAGCGTTATTATTCATATAGGATACCCAATCCAATCATTATTATCCATATAGGATACCCTATCCAATCATTATTTTTTTTAAATAGATTATTTGTTTTATTCCGAAAATATATTCGAAGACGAGAACAAGTTAACATACCAAAAATATCAATTGGGACAAGGGAACGACTTGGTAAAAGAAACAAAATGTCACTGGAAAAGTAGGGAGTATTTGGGTAGGGGCTGAAATTTAGACTTTTGTAGCTCGAAATCTTAGATGGGATCTTTATGCTGCAAGGACCTCTGCACTCTCCATGCGTGTCACTAATACGGCCCACAACCAGGCTTTCCGTATTATGACCTGAAACAACCCCCCCCCCCCCCACGATAGGGTTTCTGTAGGAACATGCTGGGCAGCTCGGTGCGGTCGAGCAACTGAAACCCTTATTAATGAAGTTATACGGGTTCGTAGTATAATTTAAAATATAGGTTTGCTGGTAAATACTAGCAAAACGTGGAAGACTTAATTTTCCCTCATACATTATAAAAATACTCTATTTTGTCCCCTAAATGCATTTCAAAATCTTTTGTAAATAATACATCTTTCAAAAGCAAACATTTCAACGCTGTATAGTGTGCATATAAAATACTATGCGCCAATAGCGTTATGTATTTGTTCATTGGTACCTAAAAGCCGCTATCGGAGGTAAATATTCAATACAAGAACTGACCTAAATGTAAACACATTCCAACTATACTCTATCGCACAAATAACATCATAATGTTTTAATAATAAGTACTTATCGCAGATTAATAGCCATCTGTGTAAATAGTATGGATGCCTTCACATGTGTGTTAATTAATTGTCCATTATCTTATATCACTAAATATTAACAGTTAATTAGCGCGTATTTATTATTTTAATCATCATTAATAACATCGTTATCTGCTTTATCTTAAGATACAAACAACAATTAAATAATCAGGTTGAGTCAAGGATTAACGAAGATGTCAAGAAACGGCCGCAACGGCTACACTTGACACAAGAACCTGTGTTTGAAATAAGAAAGTGTCACCATAGACTAGCCACTAGTTCCTTTGAATTGTTTTGGCTATTAGAGAGATACATCTTTATTATCAACATGTCTCATATTATCCACTTGTGTTCAAAATGTCGATAAAGACGTATCTCTCATACCCTCTTTGCAAAAAAATCAATCGGACTTGTTACCAAAGTACCGCCAAGACCAGCGATTCGTGATTCATTGTGGTCATTGTCGTTGACATGCAACCAGTACTCAACCTTCGCCCATTTGGTGCTACCCCTCTAACTGAAAATCCTGTTTCCGCGTCTGAAACATCAATCAATCAATCAATCAATCAATCAATCAATCAATCAATCAATCAATCAATGTACTTGTCACCCCGTTCACGGATAAGAAAATAGTTGGTTCTTGCACACAACAGCAACCGTGATAGTGGCTGCATTTGTTAATCATTTGACGATCTTTTTTATGATATCTACGGCTCGATTTTCCATTAAATAATGCCAATTTTACAGTCTTATTGTCTATTCGCAAATGTCATTACATGAAAAATACGTATCAAATTTTTTTTTCTAATTCTGTTGGCATGAAGCGGAATTCGTTTCTATTTAAAAAAACGCATAAAACACTTTGATGTCATTTATAGAGTATAACTGAGATTTTTTTTATTTTTTCACAATATAAATATAACCGATGGCATTCTTCCGAACTTACAGAACTTGTAGGAAGGAAATCATATAAAATAAAAGCCATTCTGTATCAATACAAAAAATGCCCCATGGCGTACTCATATGCGACAATTGTCTGCCTGACATATTTGTTCCTGTTTTTTAAAAAATGTGAATTATTTTTTTAATAACCTGTAGTTGTACAACACGTGGTCTATTCCCTTTGGAGTTATTTATAACTTGTCAAAGGCATAGCAAATGTTTTAATGAGAAATCTGAAATTTGTTGAATTCCAAATTCATTTGTACTTCTATTCTATATATATGCAGAATTCTAGAAAAAAAATCGCTGCGTTTTTATGTGGTTCCCAGATAGTGCAAGAACGCTGATGTTGACTATATACATCAGCGCACGGCGGAGCTTTATCGCCAAAAGTAAATGTTCCAAAATAAACGCATTACATATATACACGCTGTACAAATTTATCTGTTTTGTTTATAAATCGCTGTAGGCTAGCATTATTGCAATAAATGTCTGGAGCATTGGCGGCGTCTGGTGGTAGCTGAATTTATAGTAAAATGGTTTGAGGGAACAATATTTATCAATGTTTGTTCAATAGCAACATAAATATTGTAAATTGGATTGATGTACGAATGTTCAAAATATAAATTTCTTTATTTGCGATAATTTTGAATCATTTTACCGGTGTGATAGAGCTAACTCGGTCTATTTTGAATCATGCAATCATACATTTCTTTATTCTTGCGATTTTAACGCCATTATCATCTTTGTTCTTCTCATTGTTACTGCCTGATTATTGTGTATATCTAGTTATTCCTGACGCTTTCTTTTCCTGGGTTATTAACCCCTTTTGGCATGAAGTTATTGTTTTTTATCAATGTGTCAAAAACGCCTACATTTTCATATGGTTAATTCGTCTTTATAATTAATATGGTCATATCATACGCAGTTGGGGTACTTATAAGATTAGCATTTATGCCTACAGGTGCATATTTAGTTTACGATAACCATTTATTTGGGTGATATAATGTATTGTTGATTAACTTCTTTTCATACTGACTTTAACTTAATTATTGCCTTGCATGGCGCTAAGCTCTAATCAATCAATTAACTAAGATTTTCATTATTCTTAATGCGAAACATCTGTTGTTGCTATGATGGATAACATTTATAACATATATTTTTTATGTTTTTTAAATAAATTTCTCCAATGTTGTAGATTCTTTGGATGTCTTAGCTTAAGATTATGGCGGCTTTGACCATGCATATAGATATAATGCCTTTAACCGACGTTTGCTTAGTAATAGCACGGTCACCCCTTAAAATTAAACGTAAACTATCTGGTTTGTCTAAGTACCACAAGAGAATTTGTCAAGTTCAATTCTAAATTCCTTTTTGTAATATTTTTGTCCTAGACGTGATATTGATATTGGGTTCTCCCCTCGGTACAAGTTGGAGCTTTGACAGTTTTTCCCTGTTTCACTAAAAGCTGTACGCTATACGACCATTCGTATGTTGTATGGTGTGCACGTGATTTAAGACTGGCCGTCAGTCTTAAAACTTTTTGTGAAGCAGGAACCAGATCAAAATGTGAATGAAGATTCACATTTTCCTCACGTAGGATGTCTTGATAATATGCAGTCTTTCCTCAAATTTGACACATTATCCATGAAAAAAAAAGAAGATAAAATTTATATACAATATTTTTCTCAAAATCTATACTGATTAAAATTACTATAGTATGAACTTAACAGTTAAATTTTCTTACGTGGTCTGAACTCACGGCGTGGTGTGTGTGGTGGGGGGAGTAACTTGGTATATATAGGGTAATACGGGTGTGCGGCCCGAATGGGTCACTTTTTCTCCTCTTCAAAGTATATGAAAAAAGATAGCTCATTTTTCATTGAAAAATATTTCATTGGGTAGTTGTTAATTTTTTATCTAAATATATCCATGCCTCAATTCTCATCTAGCATGTGTACTACGTTGATTTTAAAAAAAAGTGTTCCATTAACCTCACTTGATCTGTTGGGTAGTGAATGGAGTATTTTGTCAATGAGGATGCGCAGTAATAAAATATATGAATAGGTCTGATTTAATAATTCAATATATGATTAGGTCCCGTTTCATAACGTCCGATATATATGAATAGGGTGGGTTTTCAAATCTCCGTCCGCAGAACTGTACCTAAATGTCATGATCCCTAGTTACGCCACCCTCCCCCTTGTCTGAACAACTCGTTTCTCTTTTTGCAGTGGAAAGACTAAAATTAACAAAGTTCAATGCAATAAAATTCTGATACTTTTCTTGAGAACTGCTAATCCAAACTTTATGAAACGAGGAATAAAACATTTCTTCGAAGTTTTTTAATTGATCACTGTTACTATGGAAACAGATAACTTTAACACTTTCAGAAAGTTGTTTTTACAGGAATGTGCGATTTGCAACAAGCTTTCTTATATTTGCTAAAAACCAGTGACAGTGTTAAAATTCAATACAATGTTTTTTCGATGCATACGCAAAGTATATGGTCCCGTTTGGTGTCGCTCATGTCATTGTTAATTATGATAAGGTTCATCTGATTCTTTTCAAATCTTAATACTTTAATTGTTACCCAAATGTCATTGCTGCTGTACAGTTTAATAAAGTAAAAGCAAAACTTTCATGCCGCCATTTGTATGCTATTAGTCTATCAGTATATTCGCAGTGACTGGATACCTATATAACATACGATTAAATAATCGTAAACTTACGTCAATATATGTTTTTAATATTTACTCTTCTGGGACAATATCAATAAAATTCTTCCTTCGAATTTATTGATATTTCTATATACTATACATTGTGGATTGCTCTTCGGTCATTCATTGGTTTCTAATGCTTATTTTATGAACGGATTCACGTTGTTACAACGCGCTATTCTGATAACAAATTGCGTTTCTTTGTAGGGGTGCTCTCGACTGACAGACCCACAGATCGTTAAATCACATTCTTTCATTGTATTATTGGATTTCTGATTCTAAGATATCTTCAGACGAAAGACTTAGTATAACTCGTTTGATAAGAAGTATACAAAATTCCAAGAATTTACAAACCATTCAGAACGACACCCCCCGTAGCGATTTTATGATGCAAAATTAAGTCTAGAGTGTTCATACTTAACTTTGATAAATTCAATCTCTGTTTATATGCTTCGTACAATTAAGCTAAAAATTGTTTAACTATTATAAATACTTTATTGCTGTTATATATGACGTTACCATCGTCAACCATGCCCGACTCATTTTATAAAATATTGGCGATGAACCGTCTTTGGTATTATTTAAGATGTTCGTTAAAATAATTGTAAGGTAATTTATCATTTATTCTTGATCATCTCACGTGGCCTGTCCACACTGAGGTTGCAGGTTCGAGTCTCGCTGCTGGCAGAGTGTGCTCAACTCCGATCTTACTTGACTTCCTACCGAGCGTTTTGGGGTTTTCTTCGAGTATTCCGGCTTCATTTCCCAATACAAACTGGACGACATGATATAGCTGAAAAATCGCTGAAAGTGGGTTTAAACATTATTAAAACAAACAAATAAACAAACATTGCGGGAAAAAAGAAAAGAAAGTAGTCTTTTATAAGCAGACGTTACTATTTAGCATAAGTTTATTGTACCGGGTATGACAATATCAGTGTATATCGTTAGATAATAATGAATGCTATCCTGTCATGGCAAACCATTTATACTGCAAATAGCACTTGCTGCTTTTATAAGCACTTACAGTATAACAGAGATAGAGAAAGGCGTCGGGCGTGCCGATGTCGGAATGGGGAATGATACGGAAAGTTGCTAAAGTTTATTACTATCCCTACAATAGTACACTTGAAGACACGCGAAGCAGTTTATTCTCGCCATAATATGCCTGAACATTGTTGACTTGGTTTAATACCATAATTAAACGATACACTTGAGCAAGTTTTTTTTTAATGACAGACACAATTTAAGTAAACAAACAAAATTTTATATAGTAGATGTCTAACTATGCATGGACAACTGTTATTTTCATCTGATACTTGTAAGCTTTCAGAGACATATTGGCGCGAAGTATATTTAAATACAATTATTTGAAAATAACAGAGACAAAATCTAATCATGGGAAACCGACAAGCAATTACTACTGACCAAGCTGTTTACGAAGCCAGATTCTTCTCACGTATATTAAACGATTGTTCAATAAAGTATAGCCACAAGAAAAATAACATCGACTTAATCTGCTGTAAACTCCTACACAGCCGACTTAATATAGTCTAACATGGACCATTCTTTCCTTAACTGTATATTAAAAGTAAATACAGTTCAGGTATTTTCGTTGAAGTCAAAATTTTAGACTGAACAGCGTATATACAGTATATGTATAACTCGTTTACTTTCCTAATTTAGAACATTTATTATTTACAAATGAAAGCTTTGTTTTATTTATTTTCTAGGATAAGATCAATTGCGATGAGTGAATATTATACAATTAAATACTTTGATATAGGTCGCTATTAGGATTTATCAACCAGGGGAAATGTAATATTCACCGAGCCGCTAGGCGAGGTGAATATACATTTTTGAGGGCTGATCAATCCTGATAGCGACCGTACCCTTAATATTTTTTATTTAATACTGCATTTTGATATCAATTTGCTGGTATTCCTGAAATTCCAGTTTCAAGTACTGATAAGAATATAAATGAATCAACATATCGCAGACCCGACGTTTCTCCCATTTGTTGTTGTCACGAACGATGTACAATGAATACAATCGATTTGATTGGACGAATGAATGTGTTAAGACGGCTATTATGATTGGCTAAAACATAAAAACCAGGTCGATATCGTATTCCGCTTAACTACTATGCAGCGGAATCGTGCAGCGTACAAATATTTTATGTAATTTTAGTACTGTTGCGATTTATCGTGACCCAAAAGTTGTTTTTAGAAAAATCAAAAACACGCAAAATTCTATTCATGTAATAATGAAAATTATTCTCGGGTACTCTGACGATGATATCCTCTGCAGCATGAGCGGCCTTCGGATATAAAGTCAGGCCAGGAACATTGGATTCATGATCAACGGTGAGAGCGTTAAATTTTAAGTTCGGATATTATCTAGATTATCATATTGTTATTTAGACAAGTTCAAGTAGTCCGAAAATATGATGATGTCATTTTCTTATGACGTTCAGTTTACATTTTGATTTCGTAATTTAAGATCATTTAAACGTTAATTTAAGAAATAATTTATATTTGTTTTCGTAAGGAAAGGAAGTCACAGCTATAAAAAAAAAGATTGACATGAGCATGTGATATTAAATGGTGTCATATTATTAACCAATAAAAAGCTTATATCGGAGGTCCTGACATGGTGTTATATTTGAAAGTGAAGTTTGTGTAAATAAGAAATACGGAGACCAGGATTGAAAATATGATCACGAGTGATCACGAGTGCCGCAGAAGGCATCAGATTAAACTAGTTCGCGCGTGAGATTAATCTGAATGCGTTTCGGCGCTAGTTACCACAATTTCAATATTTACGATGCGCGATAAATTATCCTGTTTATTACACTACGAATATTTATTCACATCGTAGAACTGACCCGTATCATTTGTTTTTAAGCCCGGCAGATACAATATACACCCCGATCGGCAGTTTTGGCGTTGTGTAAAGAAAGAAGCATTTTTTATTCTTGTGTTCATCTTTTTTGAATGAACCAAAGATTGTGTTTGTTGATTTGATTTAGTTACTTTTGTAAGAGAAATCGATCTTACTATACACTATCATTGCTACCGGGTACGTTATTTAAGAAAAAATTCCTTTTTTATTTTGCCATGGTATTTTTACCCCTATAAAATTGTATATTGATATAAAAATTGCATGTTTGAAAAAATACATATACAATTTTAAAACGTCTCATAAATGTTACAATATATAAAGAAATTTCGATTATAATTCCATATTTTTGTAGGTAGCCAGCAAAGGCGATGATACATCAATACCCGTCGTATCTATTTTTATTATGTGGTCGAAAACGTAGAGGAACTATGTATTGAAGGTCAATGTTTGCTAGCGACGACTTCGTTAGACATAGACTGTGAATTCACTTCAAGGGAGTGAAAGAACTGAATTTATTTCACATGTTATTAGTGGACTTTATTTCACTGCGAATTCTCCGTATTTCATCGGTTTCAATGTAATAAAGTCAAATTAAAGTCTATATAACGGAGAAAGTGTTGGCAAAGACAATAGATAAAACAGTGGTACTATCACTTGTCATGAAAATCGATACAAATTGCATTTAAGGAAATTGTTACATTTAGCGACCTATATGCAGCGTTTAGATTGATAAAGTTTTTTTTATTAATTATAGTTTATTTGCCTCCGGACACAGCTCATAATGTTTGGTTTTGATTTTAAATTTTAAGAAAATAGAAAGAAAAGCAAACATTAAAATGTCACAAATAATCGTTGCAATAAACAGAAATAAAGTATGCAATAAACAGAAATAAAGTGTGCAATAAACAGAAATAAAGTATGCAATAAACAGAAATAAAGTGTGCAATAAACTGAAATAAAGTATAAATAAACAGAAATAAAGTATTCAATAAACAGAAATAAAGTGTGCAATAAACTGAAATAAAGTATTCAATAATAAGAAATAACGTATTCAATAAACAGTAATAAAGTGTGCATTAAACTGAAAGAAAGTATTCAATAAACAGTAATAAAGTGTGAAATAAACTGAAATAAAAAATTCAATAAACAGAAATAAAGTTTGCAATAAACAGGAAAGGGTCAAGTTATGTAAACAGCAATAAAAGGGAGAATTCTACAATTCTTAAAACTTAATTAGCCTTTCATTTTTTAAGGAATACGCTCACTTTCTGGAATGAACATAAAACATTCTTTTCTATCAAAGTGTGTCATTATCACACCAGTAGCTACATAAACGGGTTTTTTAATCACCAGCGTCAAGCAACAGCTGTAATTTATAATAATTTCTGCATGAACTTTATGTTCGAAAATATTCCACGCTCTAAAAACGACCATTGAAATTTGCTGTGTAATATATATGTAACATTTTACTGTGAACATTTAATAAAAACAATAATATATTGGATTTTTCTAATGTACGTTCGCTTCTATTCATTACGAAATACTTCAAAGAAGTTTTGAAAGACTTTTTTAACAAGACTAAAAATACAAATTAACGGTTAGTAATTTCCTTCAATCAAACCGTACAATATAACAAACAGTATTGTTAAAATACTTACCTTACAGTCTATATTCCAATAAAATTAATATCCATCACAAAACGCTGTATTTTTTCACATAGACCCAACCATAGAATAAAAGGATTGGTTGACCAAAGGTCTAAATAATTACCACATGTCCGATTTACTATGCACACGGGCGCTGATTACCGCAAGGTACGCTCTGTGTAGTAAGAACACGTGAAATAATACTTTTCTGTTGAAAACTGTTTTTGTAATAAGACTGATAACGAATCCTGTTTGGTACTTTCTGCAGTTAATATCGCAAATTTAAATTATCACAAATTATATAATAAAATTCAATTACTTTCTTATCACTTCGCGTGAGAATATGCGACATCTTTAAAGTCGCGTTAAAGAAAAACCTTCTAAACTATGTTCTCTAATGTCACAGAAAAATAGTTTATGTTACAATGTGATGAAATTGCCTTTCCATGATGAAAACTATTGATTTAATTAGATAGATCGCTTTTCTGGTAAGAACCTCAATTTGTTTTATTAGTCTCTATTGAGATTAAACCCAGCCATTCACTTCAAATATCTATTACTTAAAGAAGTACAGAGCTTCTGTGTATTGAATTGGTAGTCATCAGGCTAATTCTAGAAAATCCGCTATCTTTCTTCATACTATTGTCAGTGCCGACAAAATCTCTCTGTTAATCAACAAGTTCCAGCAGTTAGATCATGTTAAGTATATAACCAAATTATCAGGATCAATCAACGAAGTTTGTACCCATAGAGAATGGTATATATTTTGCAATCAGGAAATCGTCATTAATTCTTGTTATACAGATGCGTAAATGAACTCCCCAAATATATTCCTAATGGTTTTTTAATCAAAACAACAAACGTTCCTTCTGCTCAGATAGAAATGAGACATTTGGTTAAGCCCTTTCTAACATTAGGATTGTGCTGTTTAACGAGGAAATGTGTCTTGGCTACAATGCGTGACATCTATTTGGTAAATATTCCCCTTTTTCTAAGTTAACTCAAGCTTGAAGTTTTAGGCATATCTCTACTGAATTTTGCCAGTAAAAGGATCACAGTCTACCAAGTGTCAAGAAGATGTGAAGTAAAAATCTTCTACTCAAATGTGAAGGTGGGACAGACAAATGAACGGACCAAACTTCTTCATGTCCCCCAACTTTATGAGCATAAAAATAGTTTTTATAAAGTCAAATCCGGTGTCAGACCGGCCTTAGCAAACAATGCTGTGGAAGTTGCGTAACGCCCAATAGCACCACAAAGAAAAATATTGGTGGCTAAGGCAGATTCATCAGTAGATTAGACTTTGGTTTTTTTTTTTTTGCTTTGATAGATTTGTAAGTGGATAGTATAGGAGAATGTTAATAATAAACATGATAATAAAAATGTACTCTCAAAAATGCGTTTACAGACTATGAAGTTAAGATATGTCCAAAAATGTCATTAAAAAGAATTTTATATATCATCTGTTATTGCACTTTATATTCTTTTTCTCTTACAATTTGAAAGTTGGATTTTCCGATGATCCTTAGCCCCATCTAAATAAGCGCAAAGGCATGTATTTTTAATTGGATTATAAATTATACCCAGTATAAAAAACTAACGTTATAACATTTTAAATGTCACAAATTTGTATATAACTTGCGCGATCCTTCTTATTATTCTAACCGATGGGTTACCTCCCTTCTCGAGGCCTCGTTGGCCGAGTGGTTAAGGTAGTTCGCCTACTATTGATCACGTGGTCTGTCAACACTGAGGTTGCGGGTTAGTGTCTCACTACGGGCAGGGTGCTCTCTACTCCAATCATAATTAACAGGAATTACCAGTTTTCCTACAGAAGATCGGAGATTTCTCCGTACTCCGGCTTCCCTCCTCAATAAAAACCTTGACACCATAATATAGTTGAAAAATTTCTGAAGTGGGGTTAAACACCACTCAAACAAACAAATAAAACCTCCATTTTTCCTTGCGATATAAATATCGCATTGACAATTCCCATTCTGTCGTTTAGGAATAACAATAAAATAATTTACTGTAATTCTAAAGTGACACTTCAACCCCTTTATGTATAGAAATAAACCTACAATATCCGTTAATTGTTAGTAAGTATACTCTCTATACTTGCCTTAGAAACGGATAGAAATCTGAGTATCTGTCATATATTGTAATTGGTGTTTCGCAAATTTTCGCGAATATTCTTAGAATAAAATATTATTACAGATATTAAGGCGACATGCGTTGTGTGTAATTGAGACTCATTAGTGGCGCTGAAGCTCTAAAAATATTTAAAATCAAAATAAATAAGAGAAATGGACAAAAGAGTTTATCTGGCAATGAAACAGTCACTCTGTAAACATTGAACATTGTGATCCGCGACTAAGCTTTCCGTAATAACCTGAAAAATCTCCTAACTAGCTCAACTTTTTAAAACCCCAAAACGCACTGTTTAGCTCTGTACGTTTTAAAACCACATTTATGTAGGAGCAGAATAAAGCGCTTGGCATGTGGGCCTGCTCGAAGGCACAATAAATTAAATGAGGCTCGGCTCCCAGCGCCGCAAAATTTATAGAATATTTACGTGTTTTTTTTCAAAAGAGATGCATTTTCTCGTACCTATCTTATCGAAGGGCGACAACCCTGAGATGAGATAACGAGGAAACGTAAATAATCTGTTTATACCGCACATAAAGATCAAAGAAAAATACTCCCAAATAGCGATAAATCAGCAAAATTGATCATAAACATTACTTATTAAACATGGATGGTAAATCGATTTGATCTATTCGCAGACAATTTAAGGGCACATGTATAGCGGCCAAAGTAAACAGGGTCAGCAAGGTTTTAAGAGTGGCACCGTCTTAAAATTCACTTTACTTTAAAGTATTCTATTTTATCGGGTAATAATAATATTTTGTTTCCAAATACCCGTACATATTGTGTATAAGACATTTACATAATAACATATTAAGCATGTATCAGAGATAGAATGAACATTAAGGAATACGTGGCTAATCAGCTGAATTAATAGGTTCTTACACAAGTTGAGTGTTTAAATGTTAAAAAATGTTTTATTATATGACCATAAAAATTCTTTCATTTGATTGGATTAAGGTGCCTTCAAAAATAATGATTTAGCACAAGAACAACTTGAAATGGGCTTCAAATAGCATAATCTCTCGAGTAGAGTCCGCTGTACAGTTATGTCACCCTGAAGTATCCTAAGAATAAACCATGGTAGTGTCAAAAAATAAATATGTATGATGTTCGTCCAGATAAACTTTGACCTTGATATAATAAATTTCATATTAAATTTATTCATATAATAAAACATGTATCGATTTAATATTATACATTTATTGACTTTGATATAGGTTGAAAAAACCATGTATTAATCTATATCAAAGTCGATGAATGTTTTATTATATGACTTTTACACTGGAAGTCTCTAATAAAAAAAAGGATAACAATAATAATTTATTTCAACAATAACAAAAGTAAACTATCACATTTTAAACTGAAAGAAATTCACATTTTCCAATTAAAATTTAGATTAATATTAGAGCAATTATGAAAAATTCGAAAAAAAGTTCCTATTAATTGACAGCAAACCTTGTCTGCTGCTGCTTGTCAGCCATTTTAAAACAATGTCAACAAACTTAATATTTGTAGACATCAACCCTTATAAAAAAAATATAGTTATATGACTAACATTTATCTTGGTTTTGATTGGCCAAGTGTATCACGAAAAGTACTGTGCAGACGTTGGATCGGTGGATATAATTTTTTCAGGTTGATAAAACCAGGTATCAACCTATATCAAAGTCATAAATGTATAATGTCAAACTGTGTCAAAGTTAATAATTGCCATCTTTTTGCAAATGAAAGGCTTGAATTATGCCCATTAAATAATACACAATTAACATTACAAGGTAAAAATGTTGAACCTCTTGTTATACCATACATGAACTTCAATCAATAAATTATCTAAAACAATTGATGTTTATATTTCACAACACCTCTATTGCAAAATAAACGTGAGCACAGCTCGTATCCGTTTCTACCTGCGAAGAGCGGTGAGCACTAAATAGCATTCTGTATCACGTGATCAAAATCTGCCTAATGCTGGTATTAATTTTTTTCCTCCGGAAGTTGATACCATGAATTTTATCCAACGTAACCTTATCCCCTGGTGCAATAGTTTTTATTCCATTTACGTAAGGTTCACTAACAAATATTGTTTAATTGGTTATTTTAAACGCCATGTTTTAGCTAACATTTTGCACGTTATATATGACGTGTAGGAGAGGTTATATCTGGGAACCAGTATGTTCTCTGTGCCGGAGACTGCTACAGTATTCATCAGATACATTTTCATTAAAACATGACTTTGTCATCTGTATATGTGAAAAAAGGAGATTCAACATGTGTACGTCATAAGGTTCATTTCAATAATTGAAGTGGCCCACTGCTATTTGATTAATTAACTGCATATGAATAAGGAGATATAGATTCTCCTTGAAATTATTTTGTTTAAATGGTGTTTAACGCGACTTTCAGCAATTTTAAGCTATAACAAGGCGACCATTTATTTATTAGGGAAGAAGCTGGAGTACCCAGAGAAAATCCCCGACCTGTGGTAGGAAAACTGGCAATCCATTTTAGACAAAGGACACCTTGCCGCAGATACTCGATACCGCAACCTCAGTGTTGAGTCCACGAGGAGTCGAATAGTTGATGACTAACTACAGTAACCACTAGGCCACCCTTTAAAAGGAAATTCAGTTTTTAAATTTTTTAAATTAGGTTTGGTCGCAAAAAACAAAAAAAACGATAAACATATCAACCCAATTATACCAGTTTGTTCGTTATGTCACCTAAATAATTAAGAACTATTAGATAAAATATTGATTGATTGATTGAATGAATGTTTTCTTTACGTCCAGTGATCAATATTTCAGCCATATTCAGGACGAGAACAAGTTAACACAAACAAGTCAATGTGAAAAAGGGATGGGACATAAGGAAACAAATTTGACTGCCGCTGGAAAATTATCGAGTATGGGTTAGGGGGGGGGGGGAGAATTTAGCCTTTTGTAACGGCTACAATGAGCCTACTCTTTTTCGAACAGCCAAACGAGAAAACCTTCATTATCCTCCACCCGGGGACGCGCTGATCTGCACTGTAGGTCGAGCACTGGGAACCCTCCCAGTATGGCCCCAGATTAGATAAAACAAGTAATGTAACAAACAATTAATCATTTAAAGATGTGGGTGGACACGTGAGCAGGAAATACTGTCACTAGAACAATATTGGTAGGAAGAAGTGTGGCACTCTCCAGACCCGTTGGGCAATATTAACCGCATCCAAATTTTCCTGATTATTTTGATACCCTGTTCCAAAGCAAAAGGGCATGAGCAATCCGCATATATGTAAGGCTTGTGAATCACCTCAGTACATTGTTAGACACGGATGATACAAGTAAAATTTATTCAAAGATACCAAGTTTATACAAAACGTCTCATCAGTGGCGCTATAACCTCTAAAACTATTTGAAGAAATACCAATTATTAAGATGTTGTAAAGCGCCAAATCGTTTCACACAGTAAAACCAAAGTCGGCTAAGGTCATCTACACCTTGATAATAGTAAAACATAATTTAAATCAATTTTTGAAATTTCAGGACAGTAAATTTAGACAATGAAAGAGCACTAAAGTGTGACTATTGTGCCGGATATACCCTGGGGGACTAAAAGATGCATCGACTCATTGGTTGCAAATAAAATGTCGACTAAGATTAAACTCTTCAACTGCAATGTTATCTTATTTACATATATAGCATTAATCATAATACACGCGTCACTTCCGTGTCATTGTTATACGAACGAAACCTTAGTGAGTACATGAAACGCGAACCTCTTTATTTACATATGACAAACATTTATATTTAAGGATTCAATCATTTAACGTGTTACCCTATCGCATTCAATCTTTGTGGTTAACTAAATTCAATTTCGTTTTCATTTCCTGATAGAAATGACAGTCCAATTCCCCATTTTCCAAGTATTTTGCCATTTACGTCCATCATACCCAAATGATAGCCATTATTATCCAATTTAGATATCATTTAAGCGTTTAAGCTATCGATTTTCTGCCTGGTGTACTCTTAATTCCATCAAAACAAAAAAACATGACAATGATTCTGATTTAACAATGTCTGTCAGAAATTGGATTTAAGTATGTGCAGAACTGTTTTGATATAAGAAAACACAAAGAACGGAAGATATCTTACACACGTTTCGTTTAAAAAAAGTCCTTTATACGCGTTTTTGTGCCATACAATCAAAATCGAAAAAAATCGTTGTCGTATCGAAATTATATGACTGTGACCTTTTGAAATCAGGACTAATAAAAATTTGCAGATAGTCAGATTAATTTGGAACTAAAATTATACGTTCTGTATCAAAAAACGAGGCATTATATGTTCTAAACTATAAAATATATCAATTTCGTTTTCATGCTGTCCCCAAAAGTAAGTGCTAAATATAACAGACATAAACACGCAGATCCTCTGAAAATTGTCGTGCAATAATAAGAAATAGAAACTATTTAAAAGAATGTCGGAAAAGTCACTCATAACACAAATAACAAACTGAAGACCCCAACTAGAGGTAAAAATTGGGCCACGATAAGGCTTGATAAATTCAGTTCGGCATGGAGAAGAACGCTTTTGATGCGATATTATGTAAAGATAGGTGAAAACGAAGACACGACAATTAACTGGAAAGACTTCGATAATAGTTTACAATTAATTACAACAATAGATGAAAATAAACCCATGACATGTCCACAGTAGATATAACTGTTCAAAAGAAGACATTCTGTGTCATAACATTATTTTACACTACAAGCACTGCACAAATCCAAGGACGAGAAACAGATTCATGGTTAGAAAACGAGTATGAGAAAGTAAACTATGTTGGGGAAGAAATTATTAGTGCTAAGTCTAAGGGAGATCAGCCAAATTTGACTGATACAGTTATCTTGCAAGATGTTGACTTTCCATACTTTTTTGGTGAACGGATAGAGGATGAACTAAATAATTCAGAAACCGACCTAAAGCAGACAATTTTTGAGAATGATAACTGAACCAACTGAGAAAAGACTAGAAAAGGTACAAAAAATCTAAACAACTCATAAACACTCATAAAGGTGAAAAAGTAAAGTCTTCTAAAAATGCTAGAAATAAATCACAGTAAACTTGACCAAAAATGAGCAAAATGCAAGAAACAATAACTCTTCTTATGTCAAAAATAACTGATTTAGACAACGTGAAACTAGAAGATAAGAAGCTAAAAGAGAAAGTAAATAAAGCAGAGAGTGAAATTGAAAAAAAAACTTAATGGTTTGTGTCTTCTAAACCAGGAAACAAATAAGACATCAATAAAAAAATGCAGAGTAACATTAGAGAAATCAGCAGTGATATACTTAAGACTAATCGACAAATCAAAACTTTAAAGGAAACCCAAGATGTTGGTAAAATTCAGAAACAGGAAGATTTGAACACACGTGTATCGACAAGTTTACAAAATGTTAACACCCAAGTTAGTAATACCCCTAAAACCCTCCCCATGGAGGGAAAAATCAGATCTATGGATAATCTGTACCTCAATGAAATGATCTTCAAACAAAATTAATGTACCAGCGCAAAAAAATTAATAAATAGCTCTGCGAGATAAAACTATATATGGTGCTAGCAAATTACTAAATGAAAAACACTTTCCAACTGACAACAACCTTTTTCAAGTTGGATCAAACGATATAGATAGTAAATTGACCGAAGATGTCATCGAAGAGATTAGACTTTTGGTAAAGGACGCAAAAACTCTTTATCCAAATAGCAATATCATCATGAGTGAAATTTTGCCCCGCCTCTATCATGACAGAGAGGATTCGTCTTACTATGAAAAAAACGACAAAAGTTCAAGAAGCAACTAGGAAATGTCTGCGAAGGGGAAAACATTCACATACATGTAGTTCATCAAGACAGAAATAATTACTATGATCTTATTCATCTACAAGAATCTGGTGTTAGAAGCCTTGTGAGATGATACAAAAAAAGTTACAACCCCATTATAAATCGTTGAATTACCCAACCAAACGAGGAACATAGATACCAAAATGGGCCAGCACAAATCAATTATGATAGACAAAATCGATATGCTTATCAGCCCAAATTCAGACTAAGTTCTGGGATGAAGAACAAAACAGATTATCAAACCGTCATCAGTCCACATATAAGAAGCTAATTACGACAGACAGCATAGACCGTCATATGATCAGAATTCTATTGACAAAATTTCTCTTATTGACTTGTGTATGCAGAGAAAATAATTGTAACTCAGTTTTTCATTTTTATTGGTTAAATTTCAGTGACTAATTACACAAATGTTACAAAATGTTTTCTTTCAAAAGTATGGGCAAGAATGAAGATGCTCTTTGTAATAAGAAATATAATTTTCAATTAATCTCCTGCCTTTAAAAATAGAGAGAATTTTTTTTTAATTATCATACTATTTTTATTTAAGGAATACTTCAAATTTCTGAACAGATTATACGTTACGTGGTTAATATGGTTTGGGTCTGTTTACGCCTAATAAACCGCGAAGCGGTTTATGAATGGTGTGAACAGACCCAAACCATATTATATCGTATAATCTATTCAGCAGAAATTTGAAATATTCCTTATAATTTAATTTTAACTATAAATCTTATCAATTTTTGCGGTAAAAGCGTCGATGACGTCGTGGAACTATTTGAATTTTAACGGCATTAGAATAGGTCATAGGTCACGAAAGTTATTTCTTATAATATGGGTTGCCCGATTTGAATTGACCAATCAGATTTCAGCTTACAAAGCAAATTAAATTATATAGTTATACAAAATGTATATAACAAGTGAGTTGAAACCTAACGTGGAAATAGTTTATTAAATACATTTAGCTATCTCTCCTTGCATTCAATATATCCATTAAAGCAAGTTTTGAATAATAATAAAATAACAATAAATTAATGAAAGTCAAAATTAGAACACAAATGATTCTTATCTGTAATTAAATAATTACAGTTATCTCTCTTATGTTATATTACATTTAATTATACAAATGTTTCAATGAAAGTCAATCTTTGTATAAATGCTTCCTTAAATTGTTCAATGACATTCATGTATATAATTATATAAGTATGTTCAATTTTGATAAATGATGTATTGTAATTTATTGATACATTACTTTATTGATATCTAAATATAGTTATTATTTTATCAAAATTTAATGTATTATACTTAAAAAAATTAGATGGTTTTAGAGTCTTTATATCTAAAAATAAATAATAGTATATCTAAATAATAAGTTTCACAAAAATACATTAAGTATATGTGCTTTGAATATTCGAGTCATTGCGGACAAAATCAATGATGATTGTTTTACTAGTAAGATGAAAAGCGACATTAACATATTACTTGAAATTTAGAAAGGAGATGACAATAAAATTCAACTTCCTGATTATATTTCTTTCTCAAAAATTAAAAAGAATAAAAAAGGCAAACGCCATAGTGGCGGAATAAATATCTATATCATGAAAAGTATATCCAAAAGGGTATCCTACGAAACGAAAGAATCTAGTAATAGAGCCTGGCCTAAACTTGATAAGAATTTCTTTTGTGCAGTTTACATTCATCCTATAAATCCAATGCACCATAATAGTTATTATAAACTTCTCCAACTGGAAAAAAGTAAATATGCTAATGAAGGAAAACTTGCTCTTATTGGATATTTTAATTCTTCTCGTATTGCACAAAATTATGACTTTATATTTAATGATTCTTCTGATTTCAAAGATCAAAATATGAATAATTTGCTTCCTGATACTTACAGAGAAGATCCACATCTTAACAGAAATAATCAAGATCTAATATTTTATGACCAGGACAAAAATTTGCTTGATTTATGCATGTCCGCAGGGCTTCGTAGATTCATTGGAGAAACTTTAGTTTATTTTACATGTATTTTCTCCAAATGGTTATTGTACTGTAGATTATTGTATTTTTAGTGAGAGTCTCCTGTTCTCAGTAAAGTACTTCGAAACAGATAACTTTTCTTATATTTCAGATCATGTACAGATAGAATTTTTTCCTAAAATGTGATGTTGATTGGTAAATTGTCGAAAAAAAAACATGTAGATATGATAGATATAAACTCCTTTAAATAGAACGATAACTCGTTTGAAGTTGTATTCATGAATCTTGAAACAGAGGAAATTAAGGAAGATATTTTTAATTTTGAATCTAAAAATTTTCAGAATGTCAGAGAGATGTGGATGATGACAACTTTCATCCATTCAAAGTAAACTAATAGATAAATATTGCACATTAAGAGTGAAAACCAATAAGATAAAGAAGAACCGAACCAGGAAATAAAAATGGTCAGATAATTCAATAAGATAATATAAGCACATAATAATAAGATTGGTAAAGAATTAAAGTCTAATCCATTTGATGTCTTAAAGCCAAATTTATGAACATCCTAAAACCTTTTAAAAATACAAAATAAAGTAACATGACTTCAAAAACAGTTTAACAATAAAATTTTAGATTCTTGTGAAAATGATCCTCAGCAGGTTTTGGAAATTGTTGCAGTCTTTTAACCTTAAAGATACTGATGGGAACAATGATGAACTTACGTCAGAGTATAAAAATAGTGCATTTAATGGGACATTAAATGATACCCGCCACGTTGCATAATTTTTAATATTCATTGACACGTTTTACGGATTTACAAATCAGCCTACAAGAACAGCTGGGGATGATTAGAGTTCATCTCAGACAATTTTTACCTTGACCATGGATCTGTAAAAATTATTTCAGATTGGCCCACTCAAAAACTACAAATGGTATTGTGCTGAAAATTCAATCATTTATTACTGATTTATTAGTCAGGTGAAAAATATATCCCTGCATATTAAAGAGGAATATCCTTGATAAACTGTTTATCCAAAGTATTCAGCAGAATTCCTAACAATAGATTTTATAACTTTAGGATTTATGAGAGATATATTTTCAAATTTATTTTGGCTTTAGTCCTAATCACAGAACAAGGGATTGTTTATTTATTTTAAAATCACTTATCAATAAATATGTCCACAAAAAAAAAATAAAAAAACATATTGTTATTTTGTGGATCTTAAAGGTGCTTTTGATTCAGTTTGGCGAGAAAGTCTTCTTTTTAAGACGACAAAACTAGGAATAGGTAAAAAGCTTTATAAAGTGCTACAAAATCAGTTTACCAAATCAGAATCTGCTTTGATATTTGATTATCTCTGTTCTCCATTTTATATATCATTATTTTAGAGGGGTAAGACAAGGAGATACAATTAGCCTCCCCTTTTTGAATATTTTTATAAATGTTCTAAGTGATACTTTTCTTGACAATGTTTGTGAACCCCTTAAAATAATAATATAGTTGTCTACTGTTGGTTGATGACATAATTTTGTTATCTGAGTCTGAGAATGGACTTCAAAATAGTTTAAACAAACTGTCTGAGTATTATCTTTTAAAAAAAAAGAAATCTTAACTTAGAAAGATCATATGTTAAATATAAAAATAACTCAATTGACAATGTTGCTCAATATAAATTTCTAGGCTCCAGTCTTGGCAGCAATGGAAACTTCACATCAAGTATTTTAGATCTTACAAAGAAAGAAAAGAATGTTCACTTTGCTCTTTACTCTGAATTTGCATTAATGGGTAACGTTCCCATAAATGTTTCACTAAATATGTTTGATGCAGTTATTAAACCTATTTTATCGTATAATGTTGAAATATGTTCCATTTTACAGAGCAAAACTTCGATGCAGTTGATCTATTTACATTTATAGACAAAACTCCTTTCGTAAATACATTCTTGGTGTTAAAAATATTGCAAAATTTAGAATATCAGACCACTTTTTAGATATTGAGCGAGGAAGATATATATGGAATATAGGAAATTTTGTTTGTGATACAGACTTTATCACAGCCAGTATCAAGGTGAGCCCGTAGAACGAACCTGATACGTTAAGCCGTGATAAAGTCTGTATCACAAACAAAATGTCATATATTCATTTTATCGGTAATTTTCATAAAGAGATTTTTTTGTCAATTTACCACATATTTTTAAGGAACTACTTTTTTGGTCGATGAGATCTGTAAAAAACTGTGTTATAAACTGGAGTGTCAAAATTTGTGTTTTTAATATTTTGCTCTTTGGCGAATCATATTATTTCAAAAGTTATGTTGCCAACGTTTCTAACCTACTTTCCAACTTAATGTCAATTTCACTTTTTATTCCATTATTGTTTTCTAAATTTTGTATTATCGTTATCATTTCTGGTAACTGTTTGGTGCTGTGTTATTTTTTTAATTTTCAGTACTTTGCAGTGGCCATGGGAGATACGATTGACACATCATTTATTAAGAAATTCCAATTTTAATTACAATGTATACATACAGTTGTTATAGGTTCTTGTGTAAGCCGAATTTTACTGCCGTAATAATCCTAATACAGCTTTGTGATTCGTCAGATTAACCACAAAAAATGGCGAGGTTATTCGCAAGCTCTTGTGGTGAACGAACAGGAATTCGGAATTTTTCGCTTGCTGTTGATGTTTGTGCAATTGCTAACGGAAGTAGCTGCGAAAACGGGGGTGGGGGTGTAGATCGTGCTTTATTTTTACCTTGCTTGTTGCTTTGTTTATTTTTGAACTTTCTGTTAGTAGTGTTTTACTTATCTTCACCGTGTAACATTTTTCATAAAATTTCTTCACCATGCATAAATATTGGTTGATATTTTCATTTTGGGTAAGTAAAAGCCCTTGGCGTCTTAATCAAAAATCACCTTACATTTAGATTGTCTGTACAATTTATCTGAATGATAAGTCGTTTTCGTGTTTTGTGTATAAAAACACAAAATTTTCCTTGATAAAATACGTTTTACCTTTAAAATCAACCTTTTTCATCTTTTCTAACAGGGTTTTCAGTACATGAATTGTATGGTCAGAAAACCCAAAGCATCCTCAACAGAATGGTACTATTCATTTGTTAAAATCTTATCATCTATTCTATACAGACATATATAATACTGTAAGACCTACCTGAACCTGGTACGTTTTACTCTGATCGTGTTGTACTGATCTTACCGTGTTTTACTTATCGATATGAAGGGTGTGATATATCAATGTGGACAGTTTTTCTCAGCTTTTCATAATATACAATTACTGACTTTGGTATCGTTTTCTCTGGTTGATTTCTCAATTTTAGAGTTGAGAAATCCCAATAACTACCACATATCATATACAATAACTGTTTTATTACATGAATAAAACTAGCAAACCTCGTCTGTCGTACCAAATCTATTTGCAACAGACGCGTCCATTGCTGTTCACACGATTTTCGTGTTACAAACGTGTTCATGAATCAGATCAGACAACAATTAGACGCCTAGAACAATAGCTATTGAAACCTTTAAAATTATTAAAAAAGAAAGTCCGGTACTTTTACAAGATCTCATTGTTATTAAAAATAATTCTTATAATTTCAGATATTGCAAACACAGCAGACATCCCTCATGTGAAAACCGCCAGGTACGGCCTAAAATCTTTCAGGTACACAGCTCTTAAGATCTGGAATAGCCTCCCTCAAGAATTGGAAATTACAAATCTTAATCAATGCAAAATTCATATTAATATTTGGACTGGACCTTTGTGTACATGCATTATGTGCAGATCTTAGGGACTCTGTGCCGGAGATACACTGATAAAGATTATATTATTAAAATTTTTAAGCCTTGTTTTTTTATTTTTAGAGTCTACTGCATTTTACCATACTAGGGCTTTGAACTGGTGCTATGCTCATGAACTTTTATTTATTGTTTTATTTCAATGCATGATCATTTATAATATTTATTTAATCTAAAGGCGAAAGAATTTAGACAAGAATTGAATAAAAGCTTTGCATTACATCAAGTCAAATGTGCAAATGAATTACGTACATTGTCGAAGAAAAATCCAAAAGATTTCTGGAAACATTAAATAAATATTCTAACAATAAAAATTGAATGCAGACATCCCGATTGATACATTTTTTGAGTATTTTAAACAATTGAATACATACGATGAAGACGAGGATTTTTAAATGGCGAAATTACAGAAGGTGAGATATTTGATGCAATAGATGACTTAAAAAACAATAAATCACCAGGTATTGATAACATTGTGAATAAATATTTAAAAAACTCTCCTCCTGCCTTGATATCGGTCTATTGTAAATTGTTCAATGCTGTTTTCAATTACAGGTATTATTCCTAAAAGCTGGACACTTGGTATAATATAACCTATATAAAAAAGGGGATATATTGGATCCCGTTAATTACAGAGCAATAACGTTAATAAGCTGCCTAGGGTAAATTGTTTACTTCGATTCTAAACACCAGACTTGCTTTTTTGCAGAAGAAGTAGAATATTTTTTTAACTGTAAGGCAAAAACTGTATTTTGAAACCCAAATTCTATTTTTAGCTGAGGTAGACATGTTGGTTAGTCTGTGGCCATGATTTGTGCAAACGTGAAGCAATTTATGTACAGCGTAAACTGATCCAAAGTCGCTTATAGTCAGTTTAAATAAAATCAAATACAAAGACGAAAGGATGTTCTAGACAATAGACCGTGTATAATAGGGTGTACTCGACTCCAATCTTAATTGACAAGGATTGCCAGTTTTCCTACCGCAGGTCGGGGGTTCTCTCCGGGTACTCCGGCTTCCTCCCCCAATAAAAACTGGACGCCATGAAATAGCTGAAAAATTGGTGAAAGTGGCGTTAAAACACCATTCAAACAAACAAACAAACAAAACCACTGCATAAAGCTAAATGTCATTAAAACCGTAACAATAATATAGACCGGAGAATATGAAGTTATAAAGGTGGATTGATACATAACTAAATCTTAATACACACAAAAACAAGACTAATAGATATTAGATTCAATTATGTCAAAATTTAGATTCATATGAAAGAACGATGCATTTTTTATCAAAAGTTTTAATGGATCTATTGATCTTTAGATACAAATAAATGACGAAAACTGCGGTGTACTAATTATATCATTGATCGATGACGGCTACAATTTTGGGCGTAAGTACTCATTTATTACAAAATGTACAAAGACATCAAAAATAGAGGAAGAGCATTGAGTCACTTATCTTGAATAATTAGGTTTTTATATAAATAAAGTGATCTTGTGCTTTTACTTTGCGAACGTCGCTCGGTCAACTATCTAGAATTTTAACAATAATGTCATCTTCTCAGAAACTCGGAAGTCTTTTTGAAGTAGACTTGTGTATCTGACATGTGAACTTAGTTATCTGACAAGTAGACTTGTGTATCTGACATGTGAACTTAGTTATCTGACAAGTAGACTTGTGTATCTGACATGTGAACTTAGTTATCTGACAAGTTGACTTGTGTATCTGACATGTGAACTTAGTTATCTGACAAGTTGACTTGTGTATCTGACATGTGAACTTAGTTATCTGACAAGTAGACTTGTGTATCTGACATGTGAACTTAGTTATCTGACAAGTAGACTTGTGTATCTGACATGTGAACTTAGTTATCTGACAAGTAGACTTGTGTATCTGACATGTGAACTTAGTTATCTGACAAGTTGACTTGTGTATCTGACATGTGAACTTAGTTATCTGACAAGTTGACTTGTGTATCTGACATGTGAACTTAGATATCTGACAAGTTGACTTGTGTATCTGACATGTGAACTTGGTTATCTGACAAGTTGACTTATTAACTGACATGTAACTATCTGACAAGTAGACTTGTTAGATATAAAAGTCTTCTTGTCAGATACACAAGTCTACTTGTCAGATAATTATGTATAACTTAAGTATGGGATGTAAAGGGCAAAAACGCAAAATACGGCTTATTTTTCTTAAAAATATTATAGCTTTATTATCTGAAAACTTTACTTAAATATGTGACAAGTAGACTTAATTAAGTGACAAGTCGACTTATTTCACAAATTATGTAGACTTATTATGTGACAAGTAGGGGCAGATATATGCTATCATATTTCCAATATTACTATATAAAGAGAGATAACGTTAAACTACAGTAGTACAACATTTAAGTGATAATTAAACAAGTAATAATAATAATAATAATAATAATAATAATAATAATAATAATAATAATAATAATAATAATAATAACAATAATAATAATAATAATAATAATAATAATAATAATAATAATAAACATATAATTATTTGTTTATTCTCAATCTGACTTTTGCTTATCTACTGCTGACTTTAAGAAAATACACAAAGAATTAACAAAAGTAGTTTCTTCATTAGACATAACCATATATAAAGTTGTTCATTTTTATAAATTTATTCATTTGGATAAATTTCAAAGTAACAGTTTGAAAATGAATGACGTTTCATTTGTGTTTATAATATACATGTATATTTATATATTTATGTTCTAATCTTTCATTATATTATTTCACGTTTTACGGAGTAAATATATCAATATTTTTAAAGAGCTATGGAATTAGTTCATGCAGTACTGTATCACTTCTGGGGCCTCGGTGGCCGAGTGGTCAAGGTAGTTCGTCTACTATTGATCACGTGGTCTGTCAACACTGAGATTGCGGGTTCGATTCTCACTGCAGGCAGGGTGTACTCGACTCCAATCTCAATTGACAAGGATTGCCAGTTTTCCTACCGCAGGTCGGGGGTTTTCTCCGGGTACTTCGGCTTCCTCCCCCAATAAAATCTGGACGCCATGATATAGCTGAAAAATTGCTGAAAGTGGCGTTAAACACCATCGAACAAACAAAAACAAACTGTATCACTTCCCTTCGGCTGAAGAAAAGTTATAAATATATTCACGAGTTATCTTTCTTTCCTTAAGCAAATAAACTGTGGACAGTTTACATGTTAAAAATCAAACTGCTAAACGAGCATATCTAGCAAAACGCAGAGAAAACTATTTAAAGCAGCAGGCATCGCACTACAAACTGAGTTAACTCGGGGGCTCCGAATGGCTTCTTGCTCTACATGCAGCCATGTAAGCACATTGAACATGAGGACAGAATCACATCGCC
This sequence comes from Limnoperna fortunei, assembly GCA_944474755.1. Lineage (NCBI taxonomy): Eukaryota > Metazoa > Mollusca > Bivalvia > Mytilida > Modiolidae > Limnoperna > Limnoperna fortunei. The sequence continues at coordinate 35,956,413 of OX104122.1, forward strand.
GTGAAAACAGCGTTATATGGTCTATAATTCTACTGATCTTGCCTCGAGTTCGATCGCATTTTTAACCCAATTAACAAACTGAAGGTCCTCTAAGAAATAACAGCATTTCGCTATAAATTGGAGACGTGTACATTAAGAAATAACAGATACTATTTGTATCCGATTGGTCAGAATTAGGCTGAATTTTACTGCCGTTATAATCCGAAGTTATTTTTGTGATTTGTCGGATTAACGGCAGAATTCAGTCCTATTGCTCGTAATGTAGCAAATAAAAAAATTCTAACTTCGGTCTATTTATACAAATTTCAAACACAATATTCATCTTCTTTACGTTATAAACGCTTTTAGACATTGCGAAACTAACGGGAAACGATCTTTATTGAAGAAATTTCTGTTTTCGTCTTTGAAGATGCACGTGCAAAATGCCATGTTGATCATTTTTCCGTATATGCATAATGTGACCTAATTTTACTATAAACGTGCTAATTTGCATACTATAACAACCATTCCACAGTAAGCAGAATCCAGTAATTTACATATATATAACCCAAGATGCAACCCGCCATTCATTTTCGGGTTACTCAATGTTTTACATGTAGTAAACGTAATTAAAAAGAGACAAGAGTGTCAATTAATACACAACGCACAGCGGGTTATTAAAAACGGCAATAACTATCATCAAGTATCAATATAATGATCGATTTTAAACACGAAACCGATCGAAAAATGGTGTCACTGTCGAAAGATATCAACATCGACCACGTCTGTTTGTAGATGCAACTTCTTTTGGACATCAAAGTGCCGGGAGTGATTCACTCCCGCTCTGCTACATTACGAGTAATGGGACTAAATTCGTACCCTAGCCAAAAAAAAGCGAGGGTACGATTATTCGTTCTAGGTCAGAATAAGAGACTAAAGTAATTGTTACAAGTGGTCAAAGTAGTTAGTTACCTACTAGTGATCACCAGCGTGTCAGCACTAAGGTCGGGAGTTCTAGCCATAATGCGGCAAGCTGTGTTCGAATTCAGCATTAATTTACAAGGATTGCCAGTTTTCTGGTCAAAGGTTAGAGTTGCCTCTGCATTTAATGTGAAATTAAAATATACCCCGCCACGCATCCTCACAAGTCAGGACTTTTGTGTCCACATGTTCGTGGACACATGTGGATACAGAAACCCTGACTTGTGAGGATGCCCGCCACGTTGTATTGTTTTTAATATTTATGAGCACATTTTACTGAATTACAAATCAGCCTATAGGAAAAGCTTAGCATGATAACAATCCATCTCAGCCAATTAGCCAATTTGGAAACCGTCAACTGTTAACAAAAAAAGGAATTGTCCTTAGTCGAAAACTACAAATTGGATTGTGCTGAAAATTGAATTTGATCGTAATTTTATAGCACTTAAAACATGTCCAGTCGGACAGACGGACACTTATATCCATACGGAGGGTATAACATAATAACAGTGTGGTGAGGTATAAAAATATAAGATGCCTTCTACTCAGAAACTATAAATCCGGTTATATGTTATTTGACTGTAAGTTTAAATATTTTACACCGAACATAGGACCCTATGGGGGAAAATGTCTTAAAAAACTTCTTCTCTGAAACCAGTGAACTTACTGAAGCAAAACTTATCAGCATTACTCACTGAATGGTCCTCTATGACATTTATGTTTTGATGCCCATCAGGACTTCACAAAATGGGAAATATTTTTAAATGCTTAAATGTGAAGATGACTGAAGCTTTATTATATATACAATTTAAAAAGGTTGTTTGCATCCATGAGAAAGCATCTTGAGGACAGTTTTAAGTTGTTTGTTTGATTAGTTATACATGGCTATTAAAGGACTTTAATTTTCGAAATTGACAAGAAATCTATGCGGAAAATGTCTAAAAGAGTTTTCTATCTGAAACCAGTGAACTGGATGAAACAAAACAGTTATATGCATTTGATGGTTTTCTGTAGAGTTTATCTTCTTTATGTCGAAAATTGAAATTGGTGCCTTTTTAAGACTTCCTTTACCATGGGAAAATGCTATCTTCATTGTTTATTTAAATCAGGTGAGTGAAACAGGTTCTTGGGAGCCTCTGATGTTCTTCTGTGTTGATTGGGCTTCCAATGTAGTCACCATTGACGATATTTGGATGGCTGAAAATGCATCTAGGTAACGGAATGTTGCTGTGTATGAGTGCTGAATGAGAGGTTAGATACAATGAGAGGTTATCTACAATGAGAGGTTAGATACTAGTACAATGAGAGGTTAGCTACAATGAGAAGTTAGCTACAATGAGAGGTAAGCTACAAAGAGAGGTTAGATACAATGACAGGTTAGCTACAATAAGAGGTTAGACACAATGAGAGTTTAGGTACAATGAGAGGTCAGCTACAATTAGAGTTTAGCTACAATGAGAGATCGGCTACAATGAGAGGTCTGCTACAATGAGATTTATCTGCAATGAGACTCTAGCTACAATGAGAGGTTAGATACAATTAGATGTCAGCTACAATGAGAGATCAGCTACAATGATAGGTCAGCTTCAAAGAGAGATCAGCTTTAATGAGAGATCAACAACAATGAGAGATCAGCTACAATGAGAGGTCAGTTACAAAGAGAGGTAAGCTTTAGTGAGATGTCTGCTACAATGAAAGGTCGGCTACAATGAGAGGTTAGATACAATTATAGGTCAGCTACAATGAGAGATCAGCTACAATGAGAGGTCAGCTACAATGATTGATTGATTGATTAATGGTGTTTAACGCCCGAGCAGCAATATTTCAGCTATATTCAGGCGATGAACATGAAATGGATGATAAAATGAACATGAAATGATGATGAATGAAAATGGGATGGGACACAAGGAAAAATTGGGGTAACGGATTTTAGATTGCCACTGGCAAATGGGAGGATAGATAGGGTCGGGCAATTTAGCCTCCTGTAGCGGGATCGAAATCCCTACTCATAGCGAATACAACAGCAGCGTTCTTTAACGTGCGAGGAACGTGGCATTTTTCCCAACACGGTGCACTAATATGGTTTGCGGTCAGGTTTTCCGTATTATGGCCTGACAACCCCAGCTTGCCAGGGGTACCCCATTCAACCACCTGGGGCACACATCCCAGTCGGTGTTTTGGCAAACCGACCTGACACGCCGGTCAGGGTACTGGGCGCTATTTAGTCGCCTTTTACGACAAGCTAGCGCGACTGCGATCTATTCTTTTAGCCACCCGGATCCCGCACGGGGCCAGCTACAATGAGAGGCTAGCTTCAATGAGAGATCAGCTACAATAAAAGGTTAGCTACAATGAGTAATCCGCTACAATGAGAGATCAGCAACAATGAGAGATCGGCTACAATGAGAAGTTAGCTACAATGAGAGGTCAGCTACACTGAGAGGTCTGCTACAATTAGAGGTCTGCTACAATGTTAGGTCAGCTTCAATGAGAGAGCAGTTGCAATGAGAGGTCAGCTTCAATTAGAGGTAAGCTAAAATGAGAGGGTAGCTACAATGAGAGGTTAAATACAATTAGAGGTCAGCTACAATGAGAGATCAGCTACAATGATCAGTCAGCTTCAAAGAGAGATCAGCTACAATGAGAGATCAACTACAATGAGAGATCAGCTACAATGAGAGGTCAGTTACAAAGAGAGGTTAGCTTCAATGAGAGGTCTGCTACAATAAGAGGTCGGCTACAATGAGAGGCTAGCTACAATGAGAAGTTAGCTACAATGAGAGGTAAGATACAAAGAGAGGTTAGATACAATGAGAGGTTAACTACAATGAGAGGTTAGACACAATGAGAGGTTAGGTACAATGAGAGGTCAGCTACAATTAGAGTTTATCTACAATGAGAGATCGGCTACAATGAGAAGTCTGCTACAATGAGATTTATCTACAATGAGACTCTAGCTACAATGAGAGGTTAGACACAATTAGAGGTCAGCTACAATGAGAGATCAGCTACAATGATAGGTCAGCTTCAAAGAGAGATCAGCTACAATGAGAGATCAACTGCAATGAGAGATCAGCTACAATGAGAGGTCAGTTACAAAGAGAGGTTAGCTTCAATGAGAGGTCTGCTACAATTTGAGGTCGGCTACAATGAGAGGCTAGCTACAATGAGAGGTTAGATACAATTATAGGTCAGCTACAATGAGAGATCAGCTACAATGAGAGGTCAGCTACAATGAGAGGCTAGCTACAATGAGAGATCAGCTACAATAAAAGGTTAGCTACAATGAGTAATCCGCTACAATGAGAGATCAGCAACAATGAGAGATCGGCTACAATGAGAAGTTAGCTGCAATGAGAGGTTATCTACAATGAGAGGCTAGCTACAATGTTAGGTCAGCTTCAATGAGAGAGCAGTTATAATGAGAGGTCAGCTACAATTAGAGCTCAGCTACAATGAGAGGTCGGCTACAATGAGAGG